>OX637335.1:15007455-15607455 GCA_951799405.1 Agapetus fuscipes | reverse complement strand
TTTCAAGGAAAGTCAATAAATATTGTAGATTTTATATCCGCTTGAGGCTTGGATTTTGTTTTGGAAGTACACATGCAGCATTTGTAAGCGCGACCTTACACGTGCCTATTTGTGTACATGAGTTTGATATTGATTTTTTTTGTATATCTGAGCAACTTAGATTATAGATTGAAGCTTCAGTTTCAATTTCCCACTTTTTTAAGTTCATTGTTTCATTAAAAAAAGGTTCATCTAACCTTACAGCAATTGCGCCTTACTTAAAAATTGGCGCTTTGTAGCGACTTCTAAACTCATAGTTCGGTCAATAGCTCAGTTGGTAGAATGCTTGCATTCCATGCCGAAATGCTTGTAAGGCTTGCCTTTGAAAAACATATAAGTATCACTCACCGTATTTAAGAATCTGCACTTCATTCACAGCTCAGTTGAGTTTTGTCTTTGGAGTAGGTACTCAGATCAAAAGAAAATACTTATATCTGTAGGTACGTCTATGCATCATTTTTGTCTCTATCTATATATCTAACTTTGTAAGTATCGCACTGGAAACCAGGGACGCAACATCGTTATTTTCTTTTCAACAAAAAACAAAAAAAAAAACAAAACATAAAACTGCAACTGAACAAGAGAGAGCAGAGAAGGGCGCTGAGAAATGGTAGGATGACAATGCGATGTGTGGAGAAGGAAAGCAATAAAAGCGGTTCTTGTAGGGTTTTGGCGGGAGACCGTAGTTCTCCGGTGTTTCTAGTTTCCGTTACTTTTCTCTACAGCTAAAATTTCTACGGGCTCTCGCTAAAGGAAGTATCATAAAAAGTAAAACCTCCCTTGTGCGGTTACTTTTGTATGAAACTAAATAAATGCTTTTCTCGTGGAATTTTTAACTCGGGACACTAGTACGTCGGGATATTGCAATACTCGATTTTTGTTACGCCTTTGTTCTCTTTTACTATATAAAATCTTTAATTCATACGTATTGTGTTTTTTCAATCAATTTATGTTTAAGTCCTTACAATATTATAAAAGACTGTAAAGAATAATTTTTCTTTCCTAGGAAAATGATTTATTCAAATTTTCTTCCTTGACTTATAGGTTGGTATGAGGCTGCGTACACATTCAGCATTTGTAAGCGCGAACTACACGTGTTTGTTTGTGGGCATGCATTTGATATGAGCTTTTAATGTTAATACCTACTTGTATATCTTTGCAACTTAGATTATAGATTATATTATTATTATAGATAGATTTCCACCTCATATCAAGGACCAAAAAAAACAACCCATTCTACAAAAAAATGGTTCACTTTTCTTATAGCACTCTGCAGAAGTGTGGGTGATGGTGATCTGGCAGTTGATGTCCTGATCTTTTGAAGCATAGCTGTTAGCTGCATAGTGTTACGTTGTTTGTTGCATTGCCTTCGTTATGAGTCACTGAAGGAAGTGGCGATTGATATTCCTTTCGAATAGGACAAGATTAAAGTGGGTTGGGAACACAGATACCGGTAACTCTATCCATAAGCGGGTTGTTTGGCAAAGGAATGAGTCGTGAAAACACAAAGTTCTCATAGTTTTGATATAGACTGCAAAGGAAATGATGTGAGCCGTTCTACGAGTTGCCTACACATGCCTTCTACAGGTGCCGGCGACTCTTTCAGTTTGACACTGTAATGAGAAATGAAACCATCATCTTCTTCATGCTCTCTCCTTCTTATTGGAAAATTATTTTGATGTGTTGTTTCCCTTGTCTTCCAGCCACCGTCTGCTCCGCCCGCCAGTTCCAGTGCACCAACGGGCGTTGCATTCCCCTCACCTGGGTGTGTTCTCCTTCTTCTTGTTGGACGTTATATTGACGTGTTGTTTCCCTTGTCTTCCAGCCACCGTCTGCTCCGCCCGACAGTTCCAGTGCACGAACGGGCGCTGCATTCCCCTCACGTGGGTGTGTGACAAGGAAGACGACTGCGACGACAACTCTGATGAGAGCCCCAAGGAGTGCCAAGGTAAGACATCCATCATACTCTTGCTGGTTTATTCTTTATCAGCAAAGTTTTTTTCTTTTAAAAAAAAACCTGTGCGGGAGACTACCTAGATTTTAGAGACTCTAGGGGTCTATGACACTTGTTGTAGTGCCGCAGAGGTGTACGAGCTTGGTCATCGCTATAAAGCGCCAATTCTCAAGCAAGACCCAGTTGCGGTATGGCTGGATGGACCTTTTTGTGGCTGGTCTTTGGTAAAGGTTTGTGATTTGTTTTAGACAGCGAAGAGCTTATTTGAAAATATAAATGGTATATTTTTGTGTGCTTCGCCGGGATTCGAACCCACAACCCTCCATTTACGAGTCAAAAATGTTGCCACTAGACTATAGACCGGTTCAAGATCCATCATATTTGTTACGAAAGAATTTATTAATAGTGTTACGAACTTGGAGTACCTACGTGCGACTGTAAATACAAACATAGAACAGTCTGGTACTAGTATGATGATGGTACTGTTGCGATCTACGAAATAAAAGTACCCAAGAGCACCTATACACGAGTTGGCCATGATGATGATGATGATGAGGGATGATTTATTTCCGGTGGCGCCGTTTAATGATCACAGACCATCTCAAGGGCGCCGTGGCTCTTCGAAAACAGCATTTTCTTAAGTCCTCTTCTGAAGGTGATGGTGGGCTGGTCAGAGCGAAGGTCGACAGGCAGCTTGTTCCAGGCAACTGGCCCAGCTACCGCAAAAAATGATGGTGGTAGTGCGTAAAATGACGTTCTGGTGTGAGCGAGCGGTCGAAGAATGATCTGGAATATGCAAGAAAGATCTCTGTTGCACCTTTATAAGAGGACTGCAATAGGGCAACAGCCAGAGTGTCGATAAAACATTGAGCCGTGAAGTTCGAAAGCCGGAGCTGGAAATCAATTGTTGTAAATTTGTGAACTTAATTGTGAAAAAAAAATTATGTGTAAATAAATAATTGCAGTTTAATTAAAAGAGAATAGTCCGGTCGACAACTCAGTTGGTAGAGTGCTTGCATTCCATGCCGTGAGCTCGGGTTCGAATCCCACTGAGGGTGTCAGAAATGATTTACCGATTCGGTGTTTATTTCAAACACCAAAATAAAAGGTTTACTCAGCCTTCACAAGAAATGAGTACCAGCTCTCTCGGTAGCTGGGAAACCTCCACTTCAACCATAGTGGTTGGCGTTAGGCCGGCCCTCTTATCTGTAAATATAAATAGGTTCAACTCGCCACATGCGAGCCCTTCGGGGATAAGGCGGCAAGACGTCACACAGGGTTTGCTGGGTTTGCTGGGTTTGCTGGGTTTGCTGGGTTTGATGACGAAGACAACATCTTTTGCTAAATGGACGAACATTGTGACATTCAGAAAAATATCTTACTAAATATCGTCACATACTCTTGAAGGTTCATTCTTGTTCGACGAAGATCAAGAATGCCTCCTGGTGATGTTGAACATGATTCTTAAAACGTCGTTAAAAATTGATTCTTGTTTTTTTTCGTATAGCAAGGATTGCTCCTGATCTTGGATATATAATCTAAGTTGCAAACATGTAAGGCTCATATTTAATGCATGCCGACAGACAGACACGTGAAGGTTCTATGCTTATACATGCTACTTCACTCCCCCAGTTCTTGTTTGCCGTATAGACCAATTCTGTCAAACGTGACTTTTTAATGCAGTTGTCTTAAGAATTAAATTCTACACAATCTAAGCTAAGAAAAAATGTATTACTCAATAATGTGAGAGCTGTTTTAAATATTTTAAAAATCAATTTCCTGTTTTCATCAGACACATTAGTCCAGTACACATGCAAACATTGCTCATGCAAAATAAGTTGAATGGTCCATACGGCAAACAAGAACTAAGGCAGCGACTTGTGTACAATAAAAGCTACCTTAAACAATAATTAATTAATTAATTAAAAAAATAGACTGTTTTAATTCACTTATTATTTTATTTTAATGATGTCAAAAATAATATTTCGTAGCATAGTCATTGTCCTGAGGATGCCTTTTTAGGCGAAAACGTTTGACATATTTAAAATAAAATAAGAAGTGAATTAAAACAGTGTATTTATTTAATTAATTATACAATGGACTTTCACTGTGTAAACCACCAAACCCTGAAAAATATTATAACCTTAAACAACTTTACGTGAGAATATTAAATCCTGCAACTCTTGCCACCCTTCCTTGAAATGTGTGGTATTGGCAAAACTGAACCAGGTTTGAAAGCATGGAGTCAACCTCATACCAACCAGAATTCATTATTATTTAAACAATCAACTGCAATGTAAACAAAATTGATGAATTAAGTCCATACACGTTTCTGGCTTATCTGGGTTTATTATAGAATTCCTTTAATCCATGGATGATCCGTCTATGGATGGTGTTTTGTTTGTACACTAATTCACTTTGGGTGAGGTATGAGCCATGGTTTTTTTGTTTGTAGATAACACCATTAGAAGTACATGTATGGGAGCTTAGTTTATAATTAACTTTGAATAATATAATGAAATCTTTGGGTAAATGAAAACCGTACCAACCAAATGTGTTATTTGAAATTCGATATCGTTTATGGATCGTGTGGTAATCAACTCTCATAATCAGCGTTTCTGAATTTGACTCCAGTGTGATAGACCGCGTCTAATCAAGGCTTTAAGTTGTTATTTGGGTATAATGGTGTTCCTGGAAACAACAATAAAACGGCAATTGAATTTAAGCTGTATTTTTGGTTGTTGACATTTTTTTAAATTTAAATGATTTTGCGGCTGACCACCCATGCTGTAAAAAATGGTTTACCTTGCCAATGCCACCCCTGTTTCAGGGAATGACGGCAAGAGTTGCAGGGTGTTTGTCCATTTGAGAGTTGAGTTTTTATGTTGTAAGGTTCACATCAAACTTTGCAGACAGAAGCTTTGCGGTGGCCGGGCCGGTGGCCTGGAACAATTTACCCATCGGTGTTCGCGCGAACCAGCCTACCACCACCTTCAGAAAGGAACTGAAGACACTACTTTTCTCGAGAAGCCATGGCGCCCTTGAGATGGTCCTGGACCATTAAATGGCGCCACAGGAAAGAAATCATCCATCATCATCATCATCATCATCATCATCATCATCATCATCACATGCGGCATTTGTAAGCGCGAACTTGTACGTGTAAGTTTGTAAGAATGCATACAACGTGAATTCCCAATCGTACATATCTTTGTAACTTAGATTAGATTAGAATAGATTTGACGGATCGTTGCGTTGGAGATGAAATTATATTACTCTTGATGTCGTCCAGCCACTTCAGTTGGGGTCTCCTACTCCCCACTCCCCGCTGGACATCCTGGGCCGCCACTGGACGATCCTTTTCTGCCACCTGTCATGGTCCTGCCTTGCGAGCTGCGACGTGACCAGCCCAGCACCACTTTAAGCAGGCCACTCGCTGTATGACATCAGTGACACCAGTGCGTCCACGGATCTCCTGGTTTGGAACCCTGTCTCTGAGGCTGATTCCCAGCATCCTCATTTCAATGGCTCTTTGGCACGTCCTCAGTCTGTTGGCGCTATAGTGAGTAAGCTCTTCTGTTTCCAAGCCATAGGTGGATACTAGAAGCACGTATGACTCAAAAACCCTGTGTTTCTGGTTAATAGGCGTTTTTTTGAGGATGCCAAAAAAACGTCAGAATTGTGTACGTTATCACAAAACGGTACGTCAAGCATTTGAAATATTGATTAATTCAATAAGTTTTTTTTTGATAATTCTTTTTTATCTCGTTTATTATAAATAAACAAATACAATCTTGTTAACACTTAAATATAATATGTGCTCGTTTTTAATCGAAATCATTGAAATATTGCAAAATAACAATCGATCTTTTTAATTGTTATCGTATTTAATAAGGATAATATTTTTATTGGCAATACCGACAGCTTAGTGGAGAATTTTTATCATCATAATTTTTTTTTACAAATATTTTTCAATAATATGTAATTTTGCATAATCTGAAAATAAATGTGGCGTGATCTCAAGATTTGATATTTTTTATCGTTTCACGGAATTCCCCAAATATTTGAAACATTAGATATTGTTTGCTTTTTTTGTCCTGTTAATTATTAAATGATAAAAATCACAAATTCTATTTTTGTGTCGCAGCAACGTAGACATAAGACGGTGACTGATTATCTCCACTGATATACTTGCGGACTAAAAATCTAATCTAAATCTAAGCTACAAAGATATATATCATTTAAGATTCATATTAAATGCATTTCCACAAGCAGACACGTATAAATTCGCGCTTACATATGCCGCATTTGGACCTACAATATAAAAATTCAATCTAAAATGATTATAAGTCCTGCAACTCTTGCTGACCTTCCCGAAACAGGGGCGACATTGGCAAAGTGAACCATTTTTTACAGTATGGGTGGTCAGCCTCATACCAACCTATAAAAGAAGGAATGATGATGGTGATAAAAGTCACGTTGCAATTGACTCAATGTATCGATGTTCAGATAAAATGCTCCAAGTGCAACAGAGTGAAAACACTCGATTGAGTCAACCGCTCATCCATAAAGTAAGCCAGGCCAATAGACGACGCGACGCTTCCAATTCCAATCAATAATGGCATTTAGCTGACTGAGCCTCATTATGCCACGCCGCGTTAACTCCAGTCGACATTTAAGCTGTCACAATAATTTTGCATTTAGTCAGATTCATTTGTACGCCGCAGTCAATTAATGTACTTCAGCATTTTTGGATTCTACAGTTTTTTTTAAAGAGTGTTTTTTTTTTAACATGATTTATTTTCACTTTGAACTATTCACTTCATAACCTTGTAGATTCTTAATTTTAACGTAGATATGAAGTAAACAACATGTTATACCTACTGTAAAAAATGGTCCAGTTTGTCAATGCTACCCCTGTGTCAGGGAAGGTCGGCAGGAGTTGCAAGGTTTATGTTCATTTGAGATATTAAGTAGTCTTTATTTGCATTTTATCTGAATCTTAAATGTTAACATATTTTTGCAACTAAAAAAAAAATAGATTTGTAAAAAGAAATGCAATTCCCCAACCTATTCTGCCTGGCCAGAAACAGGTAATTATGTCAAAGGATCCAGGCAGGGATCGAACCAGCGTTATTCCATTCCAAATACGCTAGAAAGATCGGCCACTTGACCCTGCTTTGACTATAACACCGACAACTTTCTGGGCAACACAACGACAACAATTTACATTTCCAAAATATGCTCTTCGATGGGTTAAAAAAAAAAAAAAAACCGTTACCAAAGACCGGTCACTAAAAGGTCCATCCAGCCTTACAGCACCTGCGTCTTGCTTGAGTATTGGCGCTTTGTACCGACGACCAAGCTCGTACACATCTGCGGCACTACAACAAGAGTCATAGACCCCTAGAGTCTCTAGAATCTAGGAAGTCTCCCGTACAGGATTTCTTAAAAAAAAAAACTTACATTGTATCGTTTTGACGTTTGTACATCCCATATCTTTCATAATTCCACCTTTTTTCATACTTATCTCAGTCTCATTTTTGCAACTTACATTACAGATCAGGGTGCTTAAACAAATGGCTTCTTAGGGTCATATGTATTCCCTAGAGTTTTGGCTCCTATTAATGGTTGCCCGTTGCACACACCCCTTATAATTGACGCGATATCACCCCCATGGGACCGTTCAGCTGACTTGACTGCAGTATCTCACCCTCGCCTAATACTGCAAGAGCCCTAAGCGGCACTGGGCGAAGATATGCGGTCTGCAACTATTGGAAATGCTCCCCAAAGTCGAATTGTAGCGTGAAACCTTGCAAGTTTTGTGCTGCTATTGGTTCAACTATGGTAGAGAGTCGATTAACCGAATATAGATAGGTCTTGCTCGTTCGATGCGGTTTATCTCTCACTTCATTTGTTGATTTAAAAATTAAAGTTGTTGTGTGTGCAAAGCGAGCATAAAAGAAGAAAATGCATAAAAAGGTGATGGATATGAATGAACTGAAAGAGGTATGTAATTTTATTTTTTATTTTTTATTTTACTTTATTAGGAGAAAAAACAGATACAGACACAGTTGCAATAAACAAAAAAGTGGATACATATAATTTAAAATGCCTACATCCTTAAAAATTTCCCACATATATATTATAAATTTAATGTAGCTGACATAAAAATATAAAAGAAGTAGAGGAAGTCAAAATTCAAAAGTAATAAAATTAGTAAAAGAAACAAAAATAACAAGGAGAAACAAGAAGAGTAAACAAAGAAAAACATAAGAATGTAAAAGTTAAAGAAGAAAAAAGAGAAGAATAAAAAAGAAGAACAAAAAGCCCAATCAGCACCTATAAACTGGGTGTAAAAGACATTTTATATATAGTTTTCATCAAGTCCCCCCTAAAGGAGTATTTCCCCTTATTAAACAAATCTAAATCATTAAAATATTTATTAAAATCACTGCACATTCTATGAATAGGAGCTCTTTGACCTGCATTTGTTCGACATTTTGACAGAAAAAATAATTGTGAAGAACGAGATGCACATCTTGGTATACGAAACTTAATTTGACATAGAAGACCAGGGCAATCCGTTTCCGATAGACAGATACTCCTCAGAGTCAACGCACTCAATATTAAACATCGATTATCAATACTTACCAGATTTAGATGAAGTAGGCGTTTGTCGTAAGAGCGGTTTTCGTAGCTTAACCGATGGAACAATATTTTCGTAAATTTTCTTTGAACCGACTCTAGTAGAGTTTTATACACATCATAAAATGGGTTCCATACAGTCACAGCAAATTCTAGTTGTGATCGTATCAATGAATGATATAAAGTCATATAGCTCGATATCATTTTGAATTTTTTTGTCACACGAAACACAAAACCCATCATTTGAAAGGCCCTCTTGACGACGGCATGTACATGCATGTCAAACAGTAGTTTGGAATCGAAAATCACACCAAGGTCGCGTATGCAAGATACTCTTTCAAGTGTGTGATTGGAAATTGTATAATTGTAATTGATTTGAATGCGTTTCCTTGAGAAGGTTATAATTTTACATTTTTCAAGAGCAAGTGACAGTTTGTTAATCGAGCAGTATAAACTGAGTCTATTTATGTCTTCTTGCAGTAATAGACAGTCGTTAATATTATCGATTTTTTTTTAAATTTTCATATCATCTGCGAATAATAATAAATTGCTGTTTTTAACGCATTTATGGATATCAGATATGAAAATTGTGAACAAAAAAGGACCTAATATGGAGCCCTGTGGGACGCCTGAGCTTATCGCACACAATGATGAGGCGTAACCATTAAGGGTAACAGTTTGATATCTCGAATCAAGATAAGAACAAAACCACCTGAATAGGTTGCCCTGGACTCCATTGAAGTGAAGCTTTTTAAGTAATATAAGGTGATCAACCTTATCAAAAGCTTTGCGGAAGTCGGTGTACACGCTGTCAACAGAAGAGCCCTGGTCAAATGTCTCAAAAATAAAGTTAGAATAAAGTAACAAATTCGAAACTATGGATCTTGATCTGACAAATCCGTGTTGACTATCAGGAATACAGTGTTTGAGTAGTGGATATATTTTTCCATGTACTAACTTTTCAAAAATTTTAGCAATGCAAGAGAGGATAGATATAGGTCTGTAGTTAGAGATGTCATTCATCGGCCCTGCTTTATGTAAGGGTATTATGTTAGCAGTTTTCCATATGCTTGGTATATATCCTTCAGCTAAACTTTTGTTGAAAATAAGTGTGAGAGGTTTGAACAGGGCATCAGAGGTCATTTTAAGGAAAAAAGCACTTAATTTGTCCGGACCAGCGCCTTTTTTTATATCAATAAGATTAAGTGCTTCCCTTACATCGTCTTCACATAGGAACAAATCAGAAATACATGTGTTATTATTGTTTTGGTAATTAAAATTCATATTTATAGAGGAGGTATTGGGACTGCAAGTTAGTTGTGATGACGATTCAAAAACAGACAAGAAATACGAAGAAAACATATTGCAAATTTCATTAGGGTCGTTCGATACCCGATTATCAAGCATCATAGATGATGGATAGCCCATTGAGTTATTTTTTAAATTATGTGTATATTTCCAAAAACTTTTGACGTTATGAGTAACTGATGTTTCAATGTTATTTATGTAAGACTTATGACACGCAGTCATGAGTCTCTTTACATTAGCACGAGCAGATCGAAACCTATCGTAGTCACTAATGTTACCATATGTCTTCCATCTCTTCCAGGCTTTCAGTTTTGTGCTCATTTGCTTTTTTAAATCATTTGAGAACCAAAAGGGATATTTTTTTGCACGTACATATAATGGTGGTACATGATAATCTAATATTGAGTACAATTTGGAATAAAAGAAATCGGTCGCATTTTGAGTATTGAGATTATACAAGTTGTCATACCAATTAAATTCTAACAATTCTACCATGATTTGATTGAAATTTGCTTTCCTGAAATCGTATTTATGGACATTATGTACTGGCATCCTGGAAAACAATCGTGATGTTTTCACAGTGCACTCAATCGGCGGGTGATGAGGATCTACTGTACTAAGGGGTGCAGCACATCCCACTACAGAACAAACAAGATCCGTCAACACCAAGTCCAATAAACGGTTATTATTGTTCCTAATAAAGTTACATTGTTTGAGCATCAGGAAAGACATTATATTACTTAGGTAGGAGGGCATTACAAAAGAAAGGCCATCAATGTCAGGGGTCCAGTTAATAGAGGGCAAATTGTAATCACCAATTAAAAAGAAATTGTGATCTACTTTATTTATAGCTATTTCATTGAATTTATTAAAATGTGCTTCATATATGGATTGACTGGAAAGTGGTGGAATATAGCATGCAGCAATAATTAAACCATTTCCAACTGTAGGTAAATGTAATAAAATTTCCTCAACTAACGGACTCTCATCATTAAATAATCTAACACAAGGGATGTCTTTCCTAACTAAAATTAAGACACCACCTCCATCCTTCTTTGTAGAGGTAGATAGACACCTATCCCTTCTGTGAACAACATATCTATCATCTGCAACCTCGTTGTTATAAATGCCATCATTCAGCCACGTCTCAGTGATAATAAGAATGTCATGTTCACAGTTAAGAATGTTCAAACGCAGATCAAAGAGCTTGTTACGAATACTACGACAATTTTGATAGTATATGTTAAGGTGATTTACATCTAAATTATTTACGATTGTCATAAAATATTAAAAACAACATGATAATTATAAAATAGTAGCAAAAGTGATTCAATAAAGGCAGTGATAAGTTAAGATGGCAATAAGAGTCCTGGTAGAGGTGACTTAATGAAGAAGAACAGGAAAACATGGGTAACATTTTCCTTATTAGAACGTAAGAAGAGTGAATAATAGTATAAATAATATTAAAACTAGTAGGGGGCTTGAATAAAAAAGAAAGAGAAAGTAAAACAATTGATAACAGAAGCAAGTGAAAAAAACAAATCAGTAACAGAAAATGAACAGAATCACAAAGTAAATGTGAAAATTAACAGGATAGAAAACAAGTAAAAATAAATAACAATAATAATTCACACAAACTAAGAGTCATATTTTACTTAGGTCCTCCTGGCATCTAATATATATAATGGATGATCCATCATCCTTACGCAGCATGATGTTATTATTCCTTACCCAAGTATATTTGTAGCCTTTAGATTTAGCCATCTGCCTTGAGTTGGAATAAAGGATTTTTGTGGAAAGAGTCAGATGATCATTGATGTAAAAGGCATTGTTATCAGTGGGAAAACCTAAGCCAGCCAGCTGATTTAACTTTAATGAACGACGCTTCCTTGCAGCCGCTACCATGTCCTCCTTCAGTTTCCTTGTGGTGAGTTGAAGTATTATGTTCTTTGGCCTCGTGGTGGGTCTTCCAGGAGCCACTCTGTGGACTGCCCTTATATCTCCTTCATCTACCTTAACTCCTATTAGTTTACCCAGCTCCCTGCTCAAATTGACGAGATTCTCGTTCCTAACCTCGGGAACGTTTTGGATTTCAATGTTGCAGCTACGAGATTGTACTTCATGCCTCTGCAAGTCGAATCGGAGGTCCTCCAGTTTTCCTTGGTACAGTTTAGCCTTTAAACCTGCATCCCTCTCCAATTCTACAACTCTGGTCGTCAAACCTGCCACCTCCCTCTTCAGAGAGTCAATAGCTTCAAGTTTAGTCTCAAAGATCTTGATCCTATCTGAAAATTCTTCAATTTTGGCATTCTGGGAATTTATTGATAATCTCAGGGCAGCCATTTCTTCGGCAATTGTTCTAACTTCACCAGGAAGCGAAGAGAGGAGTTTGAGTGCCTCATGCATCTCCTTCAATTCATTTAGAAGGTAGTCCTTCTTTTGTAATTGAGCATCATCCAGAGACACCACGGTTGCCGATGATGAAGGAGCACTCTTCACTCTGCAGTCAGCACATTTCCAATTCTTCTTCCTCTCAACACTCAATTTGCGGAAATTTACTTCTGTAGTACCAGCACAATTAAAGTGGAAAATCGAAGAACATTTCCCACAACTTACGCCATCGGCAACGACATCCGTGCATAACTTGCAGTTCATTTTTATTTTTATGCTTAGTCTATTATATATGAAATCTTCTATATGTTTGAATCATATAATAATCTGGAATCTTTAAGTAAAAATATAAATTGGAGCGATATCTATCGCCTGGCGGCAAAAGCTTTAGAATGAGTAGTAACGCCAACTCAAAGTAAAATAAAATGTTCAAGAAAGCACCGCTCCTTGGTCAGAAGTGAAAGTTTTTTTTTTTTTTTCCTCTTCAAATCTTAAAGCCACATGTCAGATTTCGTAATTATTGAAATTCATTAAAAAATGATAAGTAGTAGTAATGATAGTAAGAAATGGAGGCAGCTCTGCAGAGGCTCTGGCCACCCCTAGCCGAATGGCCACAGAGTTACAGTGTATGTTCCTTGATTTATAGGTTAGTATGTGTTTTTTTTTTTAAAGATATATACAGTTATTTTTAGATTACTTATGAATCAAAATTACGAAACTTAATGAATATTTGTAGAACATTCTGTGGGTAGGCTTCAAGGATTTTTCACTCCATTTCATTTAGCAGGATTAAATATGGATTAGCGTGGGAGGGACTGTTGCCTTTTAAAAAAAATACATTTGAAAAATTGAATCATCTAAGCGTGTGTCACTCATGTGATATAATAAAATGTCAATACATTTTTAAATACTAATAAAACTCAAATATAAAAAAGAAAGATTACATTAGCGAGTAATATAATAGCGAATGAATGGAATGTCCAGAGTCATAATAAAAGGAGAGCTTGTATGAAGATGGTTATGACTCTGGATGACATGAAAAAAGTATGCAAGGACAGAAAGAAATGGCGGTTGATGTGTAATGTTGGCGGCTAGGGCTAGGGTTTTTATTATTAGAATTGTGTATTATGTATTTGTTTTGATGTTTATATTTTTAGATTTAATTTGTCAGTAGGTACCTACACATGCAGCATTTGTATGCGCGACATTACACGTGCCTGTTTGTGGGCATGCATTTTATAATTGTAAAGATATAGTCTTTCATGATTTTTTTACATATTTTGTTTGTGGACAATAAAGGATTTAAAACGTCAGTCGTTTTACTTTTCATCCCCATTTATGAACGAGTTGAAAAAACCATTTTGTTTCGCGTTTTTTGACGGACGAAGCACTTTGCGAAAACGTCCATATTATTTTTTAAATTTGTCACTTTGCGTTGACGGTAAAAATTAAATCGCAACTCTCGAAAACGTCAACGCTATAAAACTGACACATTGTTTCATAAGCGATCCATTAGTCGGGTGGATTTTTTTCATGACTCTGTTATAAAAATTACCATTACGGCTTTTTTGCAACCCTAGCGTGTTTTCATTAAAAAAACAATTGACCATTTTAATGCTAGAGTGTTGCTTTCCGGAATCTGATGGAGCTTCCGGACGTTTCGCCCATGTCTTCGATGAGCTTCTTCAACGTGAGAGTGAAGTGAAGAGGTACCTGTAAAAGATTTAATGCAACAACCAACAATCACTTATTTTTTAATTCAATTTTATTTTATCATTAATTGATGATGCATTCACTTTCTAACCTTTCATTTTTAAAATATTAAAATTATAAATCAAAAACAATTCATATATGGTTACGGGGTGAGTTAAATTTACTAATGTACGACCGGTTTCGGAAACAATGTTTCCATCATCAGGTACAAAAGATTACTTTTTATTTTATTTTGTTCATCGATGTAGGGCAGTTATTGAAAAATAATACCATACAAATTTTATCGATATTCGGTAGGTAAGAATTACCGTGGGGATGAGACTTCCAGCCCAGGTATTGTTCATCCACTAAGTTATTTAAAGCATAAAAAAAGTAAAAACCTGAAAAGAATATAAGCAATATTTTGGTGTTTTACTTTTTTTTTTGTACAGACCCTTTGTAAATTATCAATCCAGGATTCTACTCACTCACGAGGGTTCCAGGATTGCTGGAAGAACTTTGGCAATTTTCCCGCCAAGTTGGCACATTGGCGTCTGTAGGGCACCCAGAATGCGACAGATGGCGGGGCCCTTTGAAGACACGTGTCGGACTGCAGAGATGTATGTACACTGTACAGTGTACACACATATTTTAGATGTCAAACCGCAAAGGATCCTGAAAAAGTTGAGTAAAAATCAAAACAATTTCAATGTTCCTGATTTTAAGGATATGTCAGGCGTAAATATACAGAGGTAGTGTGAATGGAAAAAGAGGTAAGGGACGACCAAGAAAAAGGGACTGAAAGAATGGGATATACAAAGCGAGCGTAAAAGAAGAAAATGCATGAAAAAGGTGATGGCTACGAATGAATTAAAATAGGTATGTTAAGATAGGGAAAAATGGAGGCAACTCTGCGGAATGGTCACCTCTAGCCACCTCTGGCCACCCCTAGCGGAATGGCGACAGAGTTACAGTTACAGTTACAAAAAGAATGGCTTTTTCGAAGCATTTTATAGTTTTTCTGAAATCTGAAAGAACTTACCTCACTCCCGAATGATCTTCATTTAATTATTTATCCAGTGCAGGACCTATGTTTGCAACCAAAGAGACCAAACACGTCTCTTCGCTTTCGAGAATTAACAAGTACTGAGGCACTGACACAGTTTTTGTTGATACGAGGTTAGAGGTAAGGACAGACAGGGCTAGTAGTTGTTTTAACGTCGTCATGTAGAGAGGGTGCCTCCTGAGACGTTAGCTACGTTACTAACGAAACGTGGAGAATAATGTAAGTTCTCTTTTAACGGTTGTTCTAATATCCTAATAAAATAATAACGGTGCAGTTATTATAATTGTAAATAGGGCTATTAATCGGCTTCAGTAATAAGTAACTGAACGGTCTACAACCATAGACAAAAATTCCTACTCACAATTCGCTTAAACAGACGTATTTTGCTCGATGAGTAGATGGCATGATGACTTATGTAATGTCTATCACATAATCGATCACGCAACGTTGAAGGTAAAAGTAGAAACTGCTCAACTGTTAAAGGAAAGTACTCGCGCACTCACTAAGTCATACAGGAAAATTTAAAGCCGAAAAAAAAAGTTTCAAAACATCGTAAGATGTTTGTTTAAAAGTGACAAAGTCCATTGGATCAGATACAGGAGAAATTTTGAGTCCTGTACCCCGAGTATAAAATCTATCTATCTATTATCTAATCTGCAAAGATATGTTGACATTTAAGGCTCATATTAAATGCACGCCCACAAACAGGCTGCATACAAATAAAAAATAATAAACCTCACATAAAAACATAATCATCACACCTCAAGAGCCCTCTTCAAGCTTGGTCGTCGCTATAGAAAGCGTCAATCATCAAGCAAGACCCAGTTGCTGCAAGGCTAGATGGATATTTGGTGACCGGTCTTTGTAATGGCCCATGAATTTTCTAACCCATTGAAGAGTAAGTTATGATTAAATGACATATTTTTTGTGCTCAGCTGAGAATCGAACTCTTATTATGTAATATTCGATGCATTCTTTTTACGCGATCGAGAGGAAATTTACGCAAATATTTAATACTTTTTTTTCTGATCTCTCTATGAGATTTGAAGCATTTTCTTCTAGTCTTTGTACTAAAGGTAATCTAAACTGAAAAGGGCGGAATTCTTAAAGAGCCTTGTGTGGGAGAGTTCCCAGGTTTTAGAGAATATGGAGGTCTATGACACTTGTTAGATTACCGCAGAGGTGTGGGTGTTCGATGTCGACTACAAAGGGATGAATGTGAATAGTTCTACGAGTAGCTTTAGTATTTTTTTTTTGGGGCTACTTACAAACAAATAGGAAACTCATTCTGATCTCCTTCCCATCTTGTTATTCCACTAGGTTATTATACTAGTTATTGTTTCCTAATTTCCTTCTACTCTGTGTCTTTTCTAAGGCTGCATTTCAGTTTGCTGTACTTATGAATGAATAAAGTACAGCCCAGTTATGCAGTGATGGTCAACTTGATTAGACCCGAGGTCCAGTTTTATTTTATACTCAAGTCATTCTTTATCTAACCTCACTGCTGCTATTTGGAATAATTTCCCAGTTTTTATTTTTTCACTTAGTTCAATTTGCTTTGCTGTTTCATGATGATGATTTGTAGAGCGCCGTTTCGTGACTACTGTCACAACTGCAAGGGCGCTTAGAAGGTCGAAAAAAGTTGCAAGGCTTATTAATTTGGATGTTAATTTGAGGCTGAGTTTTTATGTGTATGTGTACATGCGGCATGTGTAAGTTCGAACTTATACGTGTCTGCTTATTGGAATGCATTTAATATGAATCTTAAATGTAATGTATCTTTGCCACATAGATTATAGATTATATATGAGTCCTTGACCAATAGATTAGCGTGGGGCTATCTATTTCACATGTAAAAAAATTGCATACTATGCCGTTGCCACCCCTAGTTTAGTGGTGTTGTGTTCATGTTCAGTTTATGGTATGTTCTGTTCTAAGAGTGTGATGTTTTGTTATGTGATGTTTTGTCATTGTGATGTTCTCTCATTGTGATATAATATCATGTGAGGTTTTGTCATGTGTGTCCGGTCTATAGCTCAGTTGGTAGAATGCTTGCATTCTATGCCGAGAGCAAGGGTTCGATCCCCACCGAGGGTGTCAGAAATGATTTCCCGTTCCGGTGTCGATTTCAAACCCAAAATAAATACCGGCAAGGTATACTTAGCCTTCACAATAAATGAGAACCAGATCCCCCGGGAGCTGGAAAACCCCCACTTTCACTGAAAGTGGTAGGTGTGAGGCCGGCTCCCATACCCGTAAAAATAAATCGGTCCCGAATCGCCACATGCGAGCCCTTCGGGGATCACGCAGGCAAGAAGTTACACTATATGTGTAGCTTAGTTGCGCTTTTTTATGTTCTGTGTGTGCTGTTCTATCCTGTCACCATTACGAGATCAGCTGACTTCAGTTTGTCTTCCATGCGCCACTCTTGTCCCCTGTTTTGTATATTCTGGGCACGCGCGTCCGGGCTCACGCCACGCGCATCTTCTGCCGCCTTTCCGCGATATTAGAATTAGACGCTCGCCTGATCTGAATTCCTCTGCGGGTCCAACAAACTCCCAAACAGACCCCACAAGCGTGAAATGCTAAATAACGATGAAATATTAGTCTGTACGTGGGATTGCCTTCCGTTCATTATTACTTGGCATTCAACATTTTTGCGTGTATATTTAATAGGCTTAGTGCATGGTTTCAACTTTAAGTAAGAGCTAGAATATATGAAAAAATTATGTAAAAATGGACTCATCACAACGTAATCTTTTTTATTTGAAACACTGTTTTCTTTATTTTATATTTACAAACGTTTTCTGTCATATATTACCATCATTAGATGCGCTATTCCGCTAAACTTCTTACGACCTTAAGGCGACGAGATGGCGATTTGTATCCAAAACAAGTCGGGAGCGCTAGCGTTTGCGAAAGAACTATAGATATAAAATCACAGTACATCTTTTTTTTTGGAGATGAATCGCCAGCTCGTCGCCTTAGATCGTATGGAATTTAGCAAAATAGCGCTTCACGTACATATTAGAATATCCACATTAAAAAATGTCACACATAAATGTTGATTGTCGGGTGATGGTGTGCAAGGCTTTTAACGTAGGAGCTGTTATTCGCTTTGGGCGATTCCGTACCCCGAATATAAAACATTGTGTAAATTCCCCGTTAAAAAAAAAATGCATTAACGGTACAACAGCACTCCTAGTGAGTGGTGTAGTTTTCATACATTTTTTTTATTATTTACGCGCTACGGCGGGAGTTAACATAATGCCTTATACTCGGGTTAGGTACTGGAAGGCTTTGTTTTAATGAAGAAAAATGGCGAAGAGATGTCAACAAAATGTTACATTGTGGAAACGAAATGGTTTTGTACAACTGCTTATGTATGTTTATTTTGTACAACTTTTTGCCTTCGTAAATATTGCATATTATGCTTTATTATATTAGGGTGGATTCTATTCGATTTTTTTTCAAAAATATTGAATGATGTGTTAAAAATATAAATAATCTCTAACATGGTTATTCACAACACATTGATCCATAGCAAATTCATGGTTAATTGTTTTTTAGTGTAGAAAATTCAGGTAAGGTGGCGGTTGAACCATGGATTTGCTGTGTGTGAATAACACCGTAAAACACGTGTATTTCGTTAAATCGTAAGTTGACTTTTTTGTTTTTTTTTTGTTATTTTGCTGGTGTCTTAACCAACGTTCTCAGAAGACCTTCTTGCTGAGCTTGCGAAATAAAGAACTGCTCTTTCTAGCGATAGGTATTAAAATAACCAACTTATATTTTACAAAATAAATATTTTGATGCTTTTAATTGTATTTTAAGCGCTAGATGTCTGTGGTAAAAAAAAAAAAAAAAACATTAAAATGAAAATAATTTACTCCACTCTAATCCATGCCTTTATAAAATTGATTAATTTATGTAAAATATTGCTCAAGAATATTTCTAAAAATAAACTTTGTCTAAAGTCTAAACATAAGATCAAAATATTCCTCTGAATTCATTATGTGTTGTTTAATTTTTAATCTAATAGCATTTGAAATTAATTTATCCTCAATTTCAAACGAATTGTAAAAAAATAAATTGTATATTATATTTTTTAATTTAATTACTTATTTTAAGCATTTCAAAATATGATTTTAATAATGTTTTGTAAAACGCAATAATGGCATAATTATTTTCTGTCAAATCAACTTTACCTCGGATTTATCTCATTTTTCAATTTAATGAGTAATACAAACCGCGCTCGTAAAAAAAAGTGCAGACACAAAATTTTAATTTCGTCCTGTTTATTGGAGAAAAGGGAATTTTATTTTTATTAAAAAAAAATAAACCTGAGAATGAAATTCGCAGGGATTTAACGAGCTCCATAATATCTTTATAGCGTATTTTATGTTTTTATTTATTCTTTTTATTTTCACACCTTATTTGTTTTTCCTCTTTTTATTTGTATTTGTCACGACATGTTTTCTTGCGTCATTAATATAAAAAAGTGACATCCCCAGGTTTCTACGCAACACAAATTTTACATTTTCGGTCCCATAAATTTGTTTGTTTTTATTTCCCTCTCTCTTTTCCCTCACATTCTTTTTCTTATTCCTTATCTCCGTTCTTCTTAACATATTGTATTCTTTGTATAATATTTCCATCGGGGTGATATCAAATATTTGCATTTCGCGACCATTTTTCTTTCGGGGAAAAGGTCGGTAAATTTATTTCGTCACAGACAGAATCTCGAGAGGAATAAAGCTTTAGGGAAAATATAAACTAATGTTGATTTTTATAAGTGGACAAGTGAATGAATCAAGGGAAGGTTTGTAAGTGAGTGAATAAGAGTAAAAGTATGAGTTAGTGACACAAGGGAAGAAAAGTGAGTGAGTGAATGAGGTCTATGAAATAGTGGGAACGAATCAGGTGAGAGATAGAAGTATGAGTGAATTTCAAGGTGAATGGGGTAAGGGAGTAAGAATTGTTTCGAGAATGAGGTCAGATTATGAAGACTATTTTTGGGTACAAAGTGAATGACGTAAGTGATTTTTAACGTTGATTCGCTAAAGTAATCAATATACTCGTAAGTGTGGTATGGATGTGTGAAAAACGTAAGAGAAGAATAGTTGTGCAAGTGAATGAAAAAGTGGAAGAATAAATAATGACTTAGAGGTGAGTGAATGAGATGAGAGGAAATGTACGGGTGAGTTACTGTAACTTTGATGCGCCGTTTCGTTACGGGTGGTCAAAGCTTCTACAGAGTTGTCTTTTCTTCTCTCTATCCTTTTAAACCTGTTATATTTAATTCATATTCTTCACATTTTCAATCACATTCTTTTGTTGAATGACAAACCATGAAAGGGGGAAAAATTTAGAAAAGTTTCACATTCGAGTCAGACACGCAACTAATCTCTGCATTATTTAGTACATCAGTTAAGAAAACAAATATGAGTGAGTGAATGAAAAAAGAGAATAAAGTTCGAGTCGCTTACCTCATTCACCCACCCTGCGTGAATGAAGGAAAAAAAGTAAAAGTGGTGTAGGAAGAATCGCGGATGGGCAGTAAGTGAATGAGGCGAGGGACACAAAAAGAGCGGGAAAAAGTAGAAACTTGCGAAGAAGTTAGCGCCTTTTTGGGTGGAGCGAGGGGAAAGACAAAAAACTTAAGTGGTTTAGCCGGGAAAGGAAATCTGCGAAATTTTTTGGACGCGTTTGGAAAAGTCTTCCTGTAACTGGGTGAAACTATAAGACCGCCTCAAATCGAGTTTGTGTTCATGATTTTTTGGCAACTCTTTTTTTCCAAATGTACATGTAGACCGGTCCGTAGTTCAGTGGTAGCACTTCGGACTCTGAATGGAAGGTTGTGGGTTCAAATCCTGGTGGAGCACAATTTATATTTCCAAATTTGCTCTTCGCTGGGTTGAAAAATTCATAAACCTTTACCGATGACCCGTCACCAAAAGTCCATCCAGCCTTACAGCAACTCAGCTGGGTCTTGCTTGAGAATTGGCGCTTTGTAGCGACGACGATCAAGCTCGTAAAAAGGTCGACAGCTCAATTGGTAGAATGATTGCATTCCATACCGAGAGCAAGGGTTCGATCTCAAGGTTTACTCAGCCCTCACAAGAAATGAGAACCAGCCCCCCGGGGAACTGGAAAACCCCCATTTCAACTGAAAGTGGTTGGTGTGAGGCCGGCCCCCTTACCCGTAAAAATAGATAGATCCCGAATCGCCACATGCGACCCCTTCGGGGATAACGCAGGCAAGAAGTTATACTATATGTGTAGCTTAGTTGCGTTTATATATTCCTTATGTAGGTACTTATTTGCGTAGGTACATTTGCCACTGATGTGACTCTACATAACATTGTATAATATTTTGTTTTCATATCTTTCAATTATATCTTTTTTTATCACATTGATTGTTTAGTCTGTAAAATTATCGATGTGTATAACGATATTTATTTTAATTATCTCTATATTCGAACAATATTTTTAGATAAAGATCAACATAACTTCATTATATTTGTACTTATTTAAAGTATAAAAAAATATCGTAATATAATCTAAGTTGCGAGTATTTATTGACATTTAAGAATCATGTGTAATTCTTGCCCACAAATAGATTTAAGTTCAATTCCTTGACTAATAGGATGGTTTGAGGCTGACCCCCATGCTGTCAATACTTGCTTCAGTTTTGCCAATGCCATCCTGAATTCAGTGGAAAACAGCAGGAGTTGCAAAGTTTGTGTTCATGTGAGGTCTTTCGACGTCTTTGATTTCTTCTCCCCTCAATCTTTCCCTATATGATAAGATGGAGAAGGCGGTATTTTCCATTCCTCATAACGTGACCGAAGTACATCAGCTTTCTCTGCTTAATGGCTGGCAGAAGTTCCTAATTTATACATCTCTTATCGAAGTTGCAACGATTGCTTAAAATTTAAGATTCATATTTAATTCGTGCCCACAAGCAAACATGTGTATGTTTCGTGCTTACAAATGATTAATTTAAAGTAATTGTACATTGAACTTTCACGGCCGGTTCTTGTTGACACAACAATCACTTTTTTCAGGCTATGTAGCCGTGGTCTGGTAGATTCTTTCCGGACAGTTTCGCCCATTGCTCCGATGGGCATTATCAGCGGTTGGCTAGTCGCTGTGATCTTCTTACAGGCTCTGCTGTACTGACAGGGCTACATAGCCCAAAAAAAGTGATTGTTGTGTCAATTTAAAAGTACGTGAATAGCAAAACAAACAAACACACACAATACAACACTATACAGCTAACATACCTGATACAAAGGATCAGGACTTCAAACGTAACCTCATCAAAACACACACCTCTGCGGCACTCCTGCAAAAGACATAGACCTCTAGATTTTCTGTAATAAATTGTAAGTGTCACGCACAGGATTTCTTAAAAAAGAAATGGAAATACCTTCCACGTGTTTTTTTTTATATTCAGGAATATTTCAACTTGCTTACCTTTTTATAAGCCTCAAATTTATTCCACTACCATCGGTTTCCATGGCAACCTAACCTTATTTCTTACTTATACCCTTACGTCCTCCCACCTTTTCTTTTGTGATACCAGTACCCCGAGTATAAAACATGACATACCTTCTCTCTATAATCTAAGTTGCAAAGATATATTACATTTTACATTCTTATTAAATTCATTCCCATACGTAGACATACTGTAAAAAAATGGTTCACTTTGCCAATGTCACCCCTGTTTCAGGGAAGGTCGGCAAGAGTTGCAGGGCTTATGTCCATTTGAGAATTGGGTTTTTATATTGAAGGTCCACATGCGGCATGTGTGAGCGCGAAATTATGCGTGTCTGCTTGTGGGAATGCATTTAATATGAATCTCAAATGATATATCATTGCAGCTTAGATTTAGATTTAGATTTAGACACGTATAAGTGCGCACTTACACATGCCGCATGTGAACTTACAAAATAAAACCCAATCTCAAGTTAATAATATAAGCCCTGCCACTCTTTTCAACTTGCATGCAATCTGATATGTTATTTATCTTTGCAACTTAGATTTGAGATTATAGAACCCTAGCATTCAGCCTAGCTCAGTTGGTAGAGTGCTTGTATACCATGTCGTGAGCTCGAATTCGAATCCCACATAGGGTGTCAGAAATGACTTCCCGTTTCGGTGTATATTTCAAGCCCCAAAATAATATACCGGCAAGGTTTACTAAGCCTTCATAAGAAACGCGGGAAAGTCTCTCGGGAGCTGGAAACCCCCCACTTCAATTGAAGTCGTTGGCGTAAGGCCGGCCCCCTTACCTGTAAACATAATTAGGTTCAACTCGCCGAATGCGACCCCTTCGCGAATAATGCGGCAAGAAGTTACACTTTATGTGTAGCTTGGTTGCGTTTACCAACTGAGCTATAAACCGGATTGGATAGCTAATTTTAAAAGTTATTTTTTATTAAATGTACGTTTGAATATTCCGCATTTTGAATTCCTATTTGCCATCGAGTAAATATTTGTCGAGAGCTCCAAGAGTTGAAAAGCGTTGAATTTTCAAATACGCTTCAAGCGCTCGTCAATGTATTTTCAATGCTTGTCAATACATTGCGAATATAAAATAAATGCCACCAATATACAACGTTTATTTACACTGATTCCGTATTGTATACACCTTTAAAATCTATCTATCTATAATCTAAGTTGCACCCTGACGACCCATACTGTAAAAAATGGTTCACGTTGCCAATGTTACCCCTGTTTCAGGGAAGCTTTGCAAAATTTTTAGGGTGTATGTTCATTTGAGGTTTGGATTTTAATTTGAAAGTACATATTGAGAATTTGTAAGCACGAACTTACCCCAGTCTGTTTGTAGGCACTAGGCATGCATTTAATATGAATCTTATGTTTTTACATATCATTGCAACTTACATTTTAGATTATATTCGTAGATCAGAAAAGGCACTCGTCTGGTGTTTTTTTTTTAAATAGATTTGTGAAGAGTAAAGCAATTTACCAACCTTTTGTCGGATTGCAACTCATGCAAAAGCGGAAGCTTGTGCCCACGCAATGACATCTGTTGAACTAGTGCCGAAGTTATTCTCGATAGGACAAGGCCGGGTTCGAACCGGCGTTAGTGTCAACAACGCATTTTATATTATCCCATCGACCATCCCAGCGACTATATAGTTCAGTTGGTATAACGCTTGCGTCGTTTTTATTTAGCCACCTGAAGATGCATACGGATTGTTTGCGAAACCGGTAGGGGAATTTAAAATAAACTCGCCGTTTTTTTTTTATCTTTTCAGATGAATGACTGCAAAGTGAATGCCTCTATAAACAATAAAAAACCTTTTGATTAAATTGTCCAGTACAAAGCTGCATGCATTGCTGGCCTACTTGTTTATGTACAGTGCATAAAGGATAGTTCTTGGATATCTCGCATATGGTGGCCGGCTATTATGCTCTGTCCACACTGATGGAGTTTCATGCAAACACGGCAACTTCCTGGAACGTGAGAGAAGTTTTTATCACTGTGCCACCAACTTCGGTGGAAATGTGAGACTTGCATTTAATCAGTCGTAAGGTATTCCTGGAAAATGAATTAATTAGTGAATTTTGAATAAAATTAGACACACCATAAAAGTTTCCATTTTTGCGACTCTCCACTTCGGTTTCAGGGAAAGGCGGCAGGAGTTGCTTAGCTTATGTTCATGCGAGGTTTAGTTTATTTTGTGAGTACAAACCTTAGTCTCATGGTAACGTTTCGGACTCGTTAATTGTAGGCTGTGGGTTCGAATCCAAGCGGAGTAAAACAAAATATACCATTTATATTTTCAAGTATGCTCTTCGCTGGGTGAAAAATTCATACACCTTTACCAAAAACTGGTAACTAAAGGTCCATCCACTTTACAGCAACTGGGTCTTGCTTGAGAATTGGCGCTTTTTACAGCGACGACCAAGCTCGCAGAGGGCTCTTGAGGGGTGGTACACACAAAAACAGCGCTCGCCAAATATATCATCCTAATATTGTCTGCCTCTGGACGTCTATAATCTATAATCTAAGTTGCCAAGATATGTTTCATCTAGATTCAAATTACATGCATTTCCATAAGCAGACACGTTGAAGTTCATACGTTACTCATTACGTTACAATATAAACCCAATCTCTAATGAACATAAGCCGTGCAACTCTTGCCGACCTTCCCGGAAGCAGATTGAACCCATTGATAATCTAATAAATGCATTTTTATGTGCTGAGTTGAAAATTTTAACAGTTTGCAACTTAGATATTTATATTGTAGTCGATAATTGGATCAAAGCGCTAAAACGCCATCACGGCCGAGTGCTTGCTTGGTCGCTGGGCGTGCTTGTATTGTGCGTGTAATTAGTCCATCGCATTTGACGATAGTAGAGGCGGTAATCACTAATCACAGAGCCGGCAGTCGTGTAGGGACTCATAGGCCTGGACTGCACCCACACATCGATACTTCAATATACGAATGCTTCGATATACGAGTGCGAAACATAAGGATAAACTTTTAAATTTTCGAAAGTTTTTGGTGAAACGCTGTACTTACCATTATTGTTTTTTTATTTTTTTTTATCAATATGTACATAATAATATTACAATTACAAAAATCTAATTACAATAAATACTCCCCAAAGTAAGCATAGCTTGTGTTTCGGGGAGGATTCCAACTTATGTTAACTTAAAATTAATTACTTAATAGATAAACATCTCTTAATATTAACTTAGAATTAATCACTAAATAGATAATCATTTTCTACTAGGTATATCAAAAAAATGATAACAAACATTAAATATATACTTACATATAAGAATATTGAAGGCGTTATTATTAAAAAAAAACTTTGTTTTTTTTTTTAAACTTTTATTGTTTAATTCGTTACTAATGTTTTCGAAAGAGAACCTGATGAAGATTTAATAATAAAAGTGGAAGAAAACAAAACATTTTTTTAAATTCTTTTATTTAAAAATATTTAAAAAAAAGCACTAACACCTTTGATAAACTTTTAACAGATTCGGAAGGGAATGTCAGTATTAAATACGCTAGGGCTCTTTTATACGACCTTTTTTAAAGTGGTCGTGTATAATCTTGGCGCACTACATCGAGAACGTGTTCTTCTTACCGAAGCTAAATACTGTTTTTTTTGCTAAGCTACAAATATTATGTTTCTTCTAGCCGCGTTTTTCCCAAAGGGGTCGCATGTGGCGAGTGGAACCTAACTGAATGATTAATCGCAACTTTCTACAATTTAATTATAATTTTCGTGCAGACATTAAAATCAAAAGCTATAATTGAGAATAGTTCAAACATTTGCTATAAAAAACTGTAAATAATTCAACAGAGTAAAATGCTTTTTTCTTCATTGTTAGTCTCAATGGCGTACTCATTTATTAAATAAATCATGATGAAGAAAATAAATGTACGGAAATAATAGATTAGATGTCGTATATTGAGGTGTAATTGTACTATACGTATTTGGTTCCTCTACTACTTAATCGTTTCCAACCGATTTCCCTCCTAGCCCATCACTATTCCACCGCACTGGTTAATCCTTCAGGTTTCATTTGATGACGTCACCAAAATTAAAGTTCAAAACAGGGATGTTATGGGCTAAGCTACCCATCTAATGTAACGTCTTGCTGCGTTTTCCCCAAAGAAGTCGCATTAATCGAAACGTATTTAGGTAGGTATAAGGTAATGGGGCCGGCCTTACTTCGACCACTCTTTTGACTTTTATATGACTACCTATACTGTAAAAAAAATGCAATTTTCCAATGTCACCCCTGCTTAAGTAATGTCGACAAAATGTGCAGAGCTTTTGTTCATTTGAGGCTTTATTATTTTTATTTTGAGTACACGTGCAGCATTTGTAAGATAAAACTTAATCGCGCCTGCTTGTGAGCTTGCATTTCATATGAATTTTAAATGTTTAGGTATCTTTTAAACTTAGATTATATATAAAAATCCAGCTCAAAGCCTGCCTGCTTCGGTTAAACGTCAAACATCACAACGGCAAATGGATATTGGAAGAACTGTCGATGTGAAACGTCGGCGCTGTTTTGACGGCCCTTATTTTGGTACGAAGAAATATTTTGGCGGGACAAATCTGACAGGTGGAGAGACAGGTAGAGTATGAAAGAAAGTGGAGATCAAAGCTCAACTGTATTTTCACTTTCAAAAGCAATCTAGAGCTTTTCAATACTTGCATCGAGTTGGTTAGGTCAATAGCTCAGTTGGTAGAGTATTTGGATTCAATGTAAGGGAACCAAGATTTGATCGCCGTCACAGCAACCAGATTTGATTTATCGGATCGGTGTTTATTTCAAACTAATCTAATCTACATATGTTGCAAAGATATGTAATATTGGGGATTCACATTACATGCATTCTCACAAACAGAAACGTACAAGTTCGCGCTTGCGCATGCCAGATGTGAACCTGCAACATAAAAACCAAATCTCAAATGGACGTACACCCTGCAACTCAAATAATAAAATGGACAAACATTAACATTAGTCCAACCCACGTCCAACCGTTAACCCAAAATGAAAATTTTAACACAAAAAAATCTCAGAATCAAGGCATTTTTTTTTCTATATATCCTTACTTTTTAAGACCGGTTTGTAGTCTACTGGGTGTATCTTACAAACTTATATACTATTATCGGAAGGTGTGGATTCGGTTCCCAGTGGAGCACCAAAAAAACATGAATTTTGTTATGTTTAAATGGAAAGGTATCTCCAGGATGTACCTACAGGATACATCCGGCTAGCTCTCATCAGCATCACTCTCAGGGCGTGGGGTTCTTTCTTTGGTATTGCTTACTTGTATCTTGGGAAGGGTTTTATATTAAAAGATAAGTTTAACATGAACAAATAAGGGTTTATTTAATTTAGTAATATGGGGGAAAAAGGGGAAATAAGGGAATGGCCAGACCTGAACTTGTCACTAAAACACTCCCTACTCTGTTGACTGGAGTTCCGAAGTGAATGGCCTGGGGCAGCGCCCCAGGCTAGCGGCGGCTCACGAGGCGGACGCCTCCACACGTTGGAGCCCCTGGGTGGGCGCTTCTATGCACCCGTCTCTGGTCTACAAGGCGGGTGCCTTGGTTGGCGGATGCTCCAAGTAGGAGGGGAGGGAGCTCCGTTGCTTGGGTGCTTGGTGCTTTGTCGCCGACGTCTGGCCCAGGACTGCCGAGCGATAATCGACAGCCCGATCAGATCCCACGGCGCAGTCCGGCTGCTTCCGTGACCGTTCGGCTCTGTTCGGCCCACTACACATAGGTACTGCACACCTCGAGAATGTTCTTTTATATGTTATTTAGTAAAATAACATAACAATTTCCATAAACATAATTTTATATTCTTCGCTTCGGTGAACGATTCATATGCCTTTACCAAAGACCGGTTAACAAAAGTCCATCCAGCCTTGCCATTCAATGGGTCTTGCTTAAGAATTGACACTTTTAACGATGTCGGAGAGGGCTCTTGAGGTGTGATTAACATAAAATAAGCTCTTCTCAAACAAAGCTTTCCAATATTGATTTTTAGTTTGTTATCCATTCACATGTTTTCGGTCTGTAGTCTAGTGAATTAACGCTATAGATTTGCAAACGGAAGGACTTGAGTTAGATTCCAGATAAAAACCAAAAATATAATTTTATTTTCGTGTACTCTTCGCTGCGTTGAAAAAATATTTATTTCTGTACCAAAAGTCCATAATAATAATAATAAAATTAGAATGATTTATTTGGTTAGCGCTGTTTTTGTGTGTATCACACCTCAAGAGCCCTCTGTGAGCTTGGTCGTCCCTCTAGAAAGCGCCAATTCTCAAGCAAGACCCAGTTGTTGTAAGGGTGGATGAACCTTCAGTGACCGGTCTTTGGTAAAGGTTTATGAATTTTTCAACCCAGCGAAGAGCACATTTGGAAATATTAATGGTATATTTTTTGTGCTCCGCCGGGATTCGAATCCACAACCTTCCATTTTACATCATCAACCATCCAGTCTTGCAACAACTGAGTCTTGCTATATATCGACTGACGACTATCGATTGAACTTTATATATCGACTATAGGACCATTGAAGTGTGATTGACACAAAACAGCGCATGCCAAATTAATTATCCTAATATTCATTTGTACATTTTGTCGGTACTATATTAGTAAGTGTAACATAAAATGTACGAAATTGCTAAACTTTGTAAATTGTAAATTTGGACCACATTTCCATACAACATTGTACCGTTTAATATTCTCCCGTACCCCTAGTATAAAGCATCGCGTAAATTCACTTCGATTGCGTAAATAAAAGAAATGTATGAACACTAAATCACTCTACAGGAGTGCGCCGTTGCATCTTCTACACATTTTCGATTTACGCAATCGAGGTGAGATTTACGCGACGCGTTTTGTACTCGGGGCACTGTTTGTAACGCGAGCAGCTGAACTTGGCTGACCGCACCGTGTTGTCCTAAAGTTGGAGCTACGGAGCGCCAAACTAAGCAAGACCCCCTGCATTACATGGGGATTATATGCGAAGCCTCGGTCAACACAATATTTCACTCTGCATATTCTAAACTTAATCTTGTATGAAAATATTTGCATTAAATTAAGCCAATACAAAGAACTATACTACACTAAGTCTACAATCGAAGTTGCCAACATACGAGTATATTTACTTTAAAGACTTGTTGGTATGCGGCTAACCACCCATGCTGTAGAAAATGGTTCACTTTGCCAATGTTACCCCTGTTTCAGGGAAGGTCGGCAAGAGTTGCAGGGTTAATGTTCATTTGAGATTTGGGTTTTATATTATAAGTCCACTGCGGCATGTTTAAGCGCAAACTTAGTATCTATCTTAGAATCTTGGTATCTTGTGAAAATGCATATACTGTAAATCCTTAAAGCTACATATCTTTGCAACTTAGATTAGATTAGATTGAAGGCTCATTTTTAGAGTCGTATAGGCAGGCTACATTTGTTTCGCAGATCAATCAATCTATAAATTTTGATGACAAAATACTCGTTTTTTGGTATGCGAAACAGTTAAAAAATAAAACATAAAAAGTTTAAAGATGCTTCTTTGGTGTGCTTAAAAAAAAAAGAAATAAATGTTTTTCATGAAAAGTGTATTTGAATCCTTAAAGAAAAAAAATGTTGGTTTACAGAATTTTACACAAGTTTTAAGCGTTGTCGTGATCTGATATTTGTGCGGCGCCGCCTTCCCTTCAGTCTTATTTAAAGCCTTTATACGAGGGACGCTTCATCCCTTATCGCTGCCGCAACTAAGGCCAGATAACTTACTAAGCCCTGTAACACCCTCGGCTGTAAGTCTCGGCGTAATCAGGGGGATGGAAAGGTTCTCACTCGTAGTGCCTCGCCCTGAGGCAACAAATCTCACGCTACAAAGGGTTCAAGGCTATTCTCTAGCGCTTTGGATGCCTCGCACTGAGGCAAAGAAGCCTCAGTCTATAATTATAAGGGCTCTAGGTTCTCACCCTAGCGCTTCAGGAAGTTTCCTCGCATTCAGAAAACAAATCTCATGCTATCAGGGGCTTTAGGCTATTCTGTAGCGCTTTGGATGCCTTGCGCGACAGGCGACAAAATCTCGGTCTATAAAAGGGATCTAGGTTCTCATCTAGCGCTTCAGGGAGCCTCAAATGCCTTGCCTCGAGGCAACAAATGTCATGCTATCAGGGGCTCTACACTTATTTAGCGCTGCTAAAGACTGATTCCTCGCCTTGAGGCAACTTTAACTCAGTTGTCTTTCTGCTAAGGATTAGCCAGAGTATGTACAAGAGTATTTCATTGCGTTTTTTTTTCTACCAGGTTTCATTTTGTTGTTTTTAACAGAGGTCACTTTGATTGTTTTGTTTCTACCGGGGACCACATTGATGGTTTTCATCCTACCAGGGATCGCTTGGGTTTGTTTCAAGTGAAGACTACTTTCATAGTTTTCTAGGGATATTCTTAAGGGATTGTTTTCATTCGAGTTTCATATAACTTTATTGTTTATAATTCTTGAACTCACACGTGTCTGCTTGTAGACATGCATCCGATATTAAGCGTTAATTTTAAGACATCTTTGCAACTCGATTAAAAAATAAAGATTAGAATCGATGGCTTATTCTTCAAACCAGCCAACCTCATTAGAGACAATTTTTCCGAAGAACCAAAAATAATTGTATAATTCTGAAAATATAAACGTTATTAATTTGAAATACTGATTTATTGAAAAAAGTAATTTCAAATTTGGTTTATAGGAAATTTATATATTGACAATAATGCGAGGTTCAATTGCTCTCCTGTAAAATTATCCAAAATGGAGTTGGCTGGTTTGCAGATTAAGCCATTGATATGTTATATTTCTGCAAGGGACCACTTCAATAGTTTTTTTGACCAGGCACCACTAAGATGTTCTTTTATCATCAGGGACAATGCGGCTCAAGAATACAATCCATTGTAATCTGACATCAAGTTAAAATTGAAGTAATTTAACATGTTTTTCAATTATACAACTACGACAGTACGCATGCCTCGAGTTGAGGAAAATGCCTCATATTGAGCAAACTGCCTTGTCTTGAGGCAACCGCCCTTACACTTTGTAAGCTCTGTAGATCATCGCAATACAAACTTGTGTTTCCGTTAGTAAACATTATTAATTTAATTAATAAACTTGTTTGCGAAACGCGATGTTAAGTGGAAAGTTTGTGAGTGAGAGAATATCATACAGAACGCACTGTAAACTCTATTTCCATGTGTTTTGCTCATCGGTAAGATGGCTGTTATGAAAATGAGACAGGAGCAAAACACGCAGGGTTAAGACTCACACCTGCAAGACAATAGGAAGTAGTACGGAGATCCTGACATAAAACTGTCCACTTTATTTTGTTTGTTGTCAAACAAAATGTACAGAGAATTGTCTGAGAAAAGCGTGGATAGTGAACACCGAGGAAGGAATGGATATACCATATAGTTGAGATTGCAAAAGAATAGAACCTGCAGAGTGAGAATAAGAGAAGAGTATGTGATGAATGTTGAAGAGATTTAAGAGATATGTAAGGACAGGAAAATGAGGAGACGCATCTGCGAAGATACGGGCTACCCCTAGTAGAACGGTGGCAGGATGCAGTTACAGTCAGTTCTCAAGTATTTATTTAAAAATCAGAGTAGGAAAAAAGTGTGTTGGCGAAGCCAGACTTGAAGTCAAATGATGTAATCGTGCGCAGCACAAGTAGGCAGTCTAATCATTCAATAAAATATTCAAAATCCATTCGCACAATGGATTCGGTAAATTTAAATGGGGAGAAAAAATATGTGACTTGGCCGAGAACTAACTAATAGACAAACTCGTAGTTAGTTCCGAATCTGACCACCAATTGTTATTGGAGCAAGTACTGAGCCAGACTACAAATTAAGAACGTGTTAATGGACCTTTTATCTGTGTCACGGACTCTAGCACTATATTACAGGACGATGATCTACTTAGATTTTTTTTTAATAGATTTGTGAAGAGTAATACAATTCACCAGCCTATTTTGCCTGGCCAGTTGTCTTCATGCGAAAGCAGACGCTTGTGTGCATGCAATGGCATCTGTTGAACCAGGGTCGAAGTTATGGTCAAATGGGCCAGACGTGATTCGAACCGACGTATTCTGTTCCAAATACGCTAGTCGAATGTGCACCTTTATTCCCTCGGCCATAACACCGACAATGTATTTGTCTATTTGTCCTAATAAGACATACTTTGCATTTTTTCCCAAATAATACAAGTTTTTGCTTGTAGGTTTGCACTAGTTGTAAATCTTAAATGTGTAAATGCCTTTGCAATTAAATTATTGAATTTTTAGATTACGTGGGTGACTTATCTATAATCTAAGTTGCAAAGATATATTAACATTCAAAACTCATATCAAATGCATGCCCACAAACAGACACGTGTAAGTCTGCGCTTACAAATGCTGAATGTGTACTTACAAACTAAAACCAAACCTCAAATGAACATAAACCCTGCAACTTTTGCCGACCTTTCCTGAAACAGGGGTGACAAAGACAAAGTGAACCGATTATATGATAAACAAAGTCCTTGATTTAGAGGTTGGTATGAGACTGACCACCCATGCTGTAAAAAATATGTCAAAACTGTTACAAGCATTACTGCATATATTCGGTCCGTAGTCCAGTGGCAACACTTTGGACTCTTAAATGAAAGGTTGTGTGTTTGAATTCCGGTGGAGCACTAAAAATATACCATTTATATTTTCACATAGATCTTCGCTGGGTTGAAAAGTCATGAAACCTTTACCAAAGACCGGTCACTATAGGTCCTTCAAGCCTTACAACACCTGGGTCTTGTTGAGTATTGGCGCTTTGTACCGACGAACAAGTTCGTACACACCTCTGCGGCACTACAACAAGTGTCATAGACCCCTAGGGAGTCTCCCGCACAGATTTTCTGAAAAAAATCAAGAAAACACTTAAAAGACAGATTTTGTCTTGTTTCTCTTCGCGCTTTGTACTGGGCCTTTTCCTTGAATATACATATCAGTGTTAGTGGGCGGCCAAGTGATGTTTATATGAGCAATTTTCCGGGCAGGAGAACAGGTATTCCGGTCCTCAAGTAGGGTCGCGTAACTGAGTGGAAATTAGTGGGGGGGGGAGTTGCCGAGTGGGGGGAGGGGGGCGTTTGAATAATTTTGACAAGGGTCGACGTTTGAGTCTCACTCAATCAGTGTCTAGAGGGGTATTTCATAACGTGGTACCCTACCGTCGGGGTAATTTTCAACCATTTCTAATTTATCATCTGTTGCATTCGGTCTTCTTCTTCTTGTGAAAGCGGCGAGTGGATTTATTTTCACAGGTAAGGTGGTCTACACTTGAAGTGGGAATTTCTCAGCCTTCAAGGGAGCTGGTTCTCATTTTTTTTTTATAGTTTAGAATCAAAATTGCAAAGTTTTTTTTAATAGATTTCTGGAAAGGAATGCAATTTACCAACCTATTTTGCCTGACCAATTGTCTTTATGCGAAAGCAAAAGCATGTGTGCATGCAATAGCTTGTTGAACTAGGGTCGAAGTTATGGTCAAGTGATACTCTGGGCAGCCACATCGAGGCGTGACCACCTTCTGGTGAATAGAGTACCACTCTCCATAGGAGGTAAGCTAATCCAGCCTTCTGATTCGGTAAGACTTCTAGGAGTCTTACTGGATCGTAACCTGACACTGGATAGGCAAATAGATGCCACAATAGCTTCTTCTTTTTTTTCGCTTCGCCAAATAAAGGCAATAAGAAAATGTCTGCCGTCAGATGCGGTTAAGACCCTGGTGAGTGCGTTTGTGATGTCTCGGATTGACTATTGCTCGACGCTTTATAGTGGTCAGCCGAAGAAACAGTTTAATCGCTTTCAATCTGTGTTGAATTCGGCAGCAAGACTCATATTCGGGATTCCCAAATTCGCTCACATCACCCCGCTGTTAAAAAAACTTCATTGGCTTCGTTTCCCGGAGAGGGTGGTCTTCCGTGTTTGTTTAATGGTATATAAAGCCATCAATGGCTTGGCCCCACCTTATCTGGCTGATATGATTTCACCTGTTGAAATGGGTGTTAGGAGGCAGACACTCAGATCTGCGGGTGATGGAGTAGTCAATTTGGTTCAGCCGCGCCGTCAGATTCGTACAAACTTCGGAGACCGCACTTTCCGTGTTGCGGGGCCGGTGGAGTGGAACAGACTGCCACCCGGAGTGAAGAACTCCAAATCTGTGGGTGTATTTCGAGGAGCACTCAAGGCACACTTGTTTAGAAAGTCTTATCCATGATCGGAGAGGGCCCTTGAGGTGTGACACACACAAAAACGGCGCTCTCTTATCATGTGTAATTTAAAATAAATCAGCCTGTTATTATTATTATTATTAAGTGGGCCAGACGCAGATTCGAACTAACGTTATTCTGTTCCAAATACGCTAGTCGAACACACTCCACACCCTCGGCTATAACACCGACTAGATATGTATTAATTTCAAATTTATATTAAATGCATGCCCACAAACAGACACGTTGAAGTTCTCGCTTGCTAATGCTGCATGTATACTTACCAATTCAAATCCAAACCGCAAATAAACATAATCCCTCAAACTTTTGCCTCTAGCATTACCCTTTGGCATGGAACGCAAGCGTTCTACTAACTGAGCTATCAACCGGTTCGGTTCAATAAATGAAAAACGCAGTACATTTATGTCAATCACACTTATTTAAAAGCTATAAAAATATAGTGGTTTCGATAATGTGACACTTCCGCTATACTTAATAAGTAAATCACGTTTTATCCATAAAATAACGAATTCCGTACATTACATAGTTTTATAATTAGCTTTAAAATTTAAGTGCTATTTAATTGAAAAAAAAGACGTTATTTTCTTTATCAATCCTTTCCATAGCTTTCTTGTAAACGTGTCTTCTTATTGTGCAATGCCTTGGGTTTGATTCCAACTGATGTCTGGAGATTTAATTTTCTCTTGACGTATACTGAAGGCTGAGTTGGGCTGTGTTCGGGGAGCGCGCTTCAAGCGCTTCAAGCACTCACACACCGTTCGGGGAGCTCATCGTAAGCAAATATTATGAGGTATGACGTCACGCACGACGCCTCGACCGTTCGCTATTTTCGCTTTTTTGCGAAGGTGGGTCGGCTGAAGCGTTGCAACTTCACACCAATGGTTCATACAGTTCCACTGACAGTTGACAGCTAACCTCAACAACACGAATATTAGACACAATTATTAATGTTAAATAATGGATTCGAGATATCAAAAGCTCTTCAATAATTGAAAATTCTGCTGGAAATATTGGAATCATGGCTCAATAATGCGTTTCAAGATAAATCTGCATCCGTTCTGCCGAGCTTTGACAGCTGCTGTGTGGTTGACATATGAAATTCGCTTTTTATCGTTCGGGGAGGTTTGCGATCGAGCTACCCCCACCACGATTTTTACTGTAAGCGTTCAAAGTGCTCAAGCTAGCTCCCCGAACACGGCCTTGGTAGAACGTTGACGCACTTACCTGTCAAAATAAATATATTACCCTAACCATGTACGGCCCTTTGGGTAACTTTTATTTTATTGGCTACTTAGCAGTTTCTTGACTTAAAGGTTAGTATGAGGCTGACCACATATAAAAAAAATGTTTCAGGGAAGGTCGATAAGAGTTGCAGGGCTTATGTTCATTTGAGAATGGGTTTTTATGTAGTATGTCCACATGCTGCATGTGTATTGTGTAAGCGCGAACTTGTACATGTCTGCTTATGGGAATGCACTTAAAAGGAATCTTAAATGTTATATATATATTTGAAACTTAGATTATAGATAATAGCAGCAGCATCTTTGAATCGCATGCTAATTTTTTTCTATTTATTGTAAATAAGTTCCATATTGTAAATTTGAATCATTTTCTTTTTGAGTCTTTCTTACTCAGGTTCAAAGAATACCGGCAAGGTTTACTTAGATTCCCCGCAAAAAAATCAATGTTTTGTTATGAAAACTCAATTTCTTTAATAGGAAATCCGCAGGCTCTGATAAAATTCGATCTGAATTTGAAAAAGAAAAATTGAAACATTTGGAAACATAAAAACCAACGAAATGTTTGATTTTGGTGATTCTGCTTTTGTGGTTTCCTCGTGATAAGTCATTTCGTGTTGACATTCAATTTAAAACCCAACGTTTATTTGTCGCCGCACCATCGCTGGACACAACTCGCGTTGTTTTGGTTTCAAACGCTAAATTGCTTCAGCATTTGAAACCGGCAACGTTGCTGGACAGCATTTCATACAAATTGAAAATGGAATTGAAGAGATTTGTAAAACAAGTGACGGTTGATTGTGTTCCAAAAATAGAATTAAAAAATGAAGGATTTAATTATTTATATGGTATTTTCCAAGCCTTAATAAATATATATATAATCGAAGTGACAAAGATATATTAACATATTATATTAACGTGTAAGTTCGCGGCATTTGTACATAATCCTCAAATGAAAATAAATCCGGCAGCTTTTACCGACCAATCCTTGAACAGTTAAGGCTGACATTGGTAAAGTGAACCATTTTTCACAAAAGAGATGGTCAGCCTCATACCAACCAATAAGTCAAGGAATAACAAGATTCTAAAAATCGCACACAGCGTCTTACATTCTTTACCACCCACATGTCTCACATTATCTTTCGTGTCACGACAAAATGTCCGTTGACAAAATGTCCACCGACACAATGACACACCGACACGACAAAATTTGACATTTTGTCGCGTGCGCGTATATCGGTGGGCATTGTGTCGGTCGACATTTTGCCGATGGAAATATTGTAGGTGAACATTTTATCAATGAAACTTATGTCGGTGGATATTTTGTCAGTGGATATTATGTCGCGTGGACATTTTGTTGCGTGGACATTTTATCGGTAGACATTTTTCCGCGTGGAAATGATGACGATGGACATTATATCGGTGAACATTTTCTCGTGTGGATATCTCGTCGCTTGGACATTTTGTCGGGTGGACATTTTTCGATGGTCATTTTGTCAGCTGGACATTTTGTCGCGTGGACATTATGACGATAGACATTATATCAGTGAACATTCTTTCGTGTGTACATCTTGTCTCTTGGACATTTTGTCTCGTGAACATTTTGTTGATGGTCATTTTGTCAGCTGGACATTTTGTCGCTTGGAAATTTTGTTGTGCGGACATTTTGTCGATGGACATTTTGTCGCATGCACATCTTGTCGTTAGACATTAATTGTCGATGGACATTTTGTCGATGGACATTTTGTCGATGGACATTTTGTCGCATGCACATTATATCGGAGGACATTTGGTCGTTAGACATTTGTCGATGGACATTTTGTCGATGGACATTTTGTCGGTGGACATTTTTTCGATGCAAATATTTTTGTCGGTGGACATTTTATCAATGAAACTTATGTCGATGGACATTTTGTCGCGTGCACGTTATATCGGTGGACATTTTGTCGGTGGACATTTTGTCGGTTGGACATTTTATCGATTAATATTTTGTCGGTTGGACATTTTGTCGATGAATATTTTGTCGGGCGGACATTTTGTCGATGGACATTTAGTCGCGTGCACATTATATCGGAGGACATTTTGTCGTTTTTTGATGCACATATATTTGTCGGTGGACATTTTATCAATAAAACTTATGTCAGTGGACATTTTTTGCGCGTGCACGTTTTATCGGTGGACATTTTGTCGCGTGCACATTATAACAGTAGACATTTTGTCGGTAGACATTATCAATGAAAGTTATGTCGGTGGACGTTTTGTCGTGGTACCATTATCGTTATTATCTTCCTCGAGTTTGACACATAAAGCCGACACGTCATCTTGCACATGCCAATTAAAACTTGTACCGTCGTACCACATTGTCCGACAAATCGCGCTGCTGACAAGTCCCAACGTCATTACTTGACGACTGTCGCACGTAACTCCTTTCTACTTTACCACTCCAAGACGGGGCAGACGATATTGTTCTTTATATCTGTTTCATTCAATGAAACGGTGTTTATTTTATTTGAACAACTAGCTTTACCCGGCCACGCGTTGCTGTGGCTCTAATCGAACCTAATGTTAATTGCAAAAATAAATTGGCACTGATTGCATATTATGTTTTGATTAGATTAAGCATATTTCTTCTGTCATTTCCTATATTGCTCCAGTTTTTTTTATACAGAAGACTAAGTTGGAGAATTACCCTTGTAAGATCTGTTCAGTTGTTTAGGGGTCCGTACAGGACAAACATACATCCGTTTGATTTTATATATATAGATAGATGAAAAAAAACATAAAACGAATCTTTTAATGTCAATGTCTTCATCCATGTGCGGTGGGTCCTTCTGACACATTCACACAAGACGGTTTGAGAATACGTCATTGCATTATGTATTTCTTAGTGAATATACCAGTTTTTTTGAAGATATTTTTAGCTGTATCGTTCGCCTCAAATGAAAATTTTACACGCACAGGCAATTTTGATAAAGAAGTGTTTACACGTGTTAGAATGTATAAATATTTTCCTTATTTAAAACATTGTTTACGCTGTCTCATGTTATGTTTAATGCAAATAGTGTAAAAACACACACTTTATGACATTGATTTTTTTCCATGTTACAAAGTATAATGGTGGTTTTTAGTTCAAAAAGAAATAAACATTAATCATGTCTACCTACAATCTATAATCTAATTTGCAAATATGTATTGGCATTAGAAGCTTATATCTCGTGCATGCCTACAAGAAGCCTCATATAAATTCACGCTTACACATTCTGTATGTATACATACAAGACAAACTTGGACCGGTCCGTGGTCCAGTGGCAACACTTCGGACTCGTAAATGGAAGGTTGTGGATTCGGATCCCAGCGGAGCACAAAAATATACCATTTATATTTCCAAATATGCTCTTCGCTGGGTTGAAAAAATTCACAAATCTTTTACCAAAGACCGGTCACTGCTTTCAGTGACTTAAGGCCATCCAGCCTTACAGCAACTGGGTCTTGCTTGAGTATTGGCGCGTTGTAGCGACGACCAAGCTCGTCAACCTCTGCGGCGCTACAACAAGTGTCATAGACCCCTAGAGTCGCTAAAATCAAGGGAGTCTCCCGCACAAGATTTATTAAAAAAAAAAAACAAACCTCACATGAACACAAACTTCGCAACTCCTGGCGCGTTTCGCTGAAACCGGAGCGGCATTGGTAAAAGTGAACCAAGTTTTTATAGCATGGAGGGTCAGCCTCATACCAGTATATTAGTAAAGTAGTAGTCAATTTATAGGAAAAAAACCTTTAAACAAATGTTGATTAATTAATTAGTTTAGCGCTTTTGGTTTTTGTAAATAATGGATTCATTACGATTTCCATAGACAACTTTATAAGCTAGGTAAATGGCAAATAAATATTTTGTTACTGATTGCTAAGGACCCTAGTCATGTACACTTGCGATGTTTGCGCGCCGAGAAAAACAAATATTTTCATTTTTTTACGGAATCATGTCCACCTCTAAAAATTCAATTCATATCAAATGCATTTTGTTGATTTTTTTTTTGTTGACTACCTCGCATGCCAAAAGCAAACTTCTTTACATGGGTCTTGAGGTGTAGGTAAATTTTCCAAAAAAAAAACAGGAATTTATGTTTGACAACATACTTAAATAGACAGAAGGTTTTCATAAAATAATGGAAAAAAAAATAGATTATTTTCATGGCGTAGGTACTTTGTGATTTACATGTCTACAGAAATTTTCTCAGTGAAAAAATAAATTGAAATTTTCTGAAAAATAATTCCACAAAAAAAAATTTTTTTTTCGTAACTTTGCGAATAAAATTAACAACTTTCTTTCGTAAATCTTTTCTTATCAGAAATCTTTCCTTTCTCTCTCCCTTTGCCCTTACTTCGCGTCAAAAATACGTTCGGACGCAAATTGTTTCAAAAGATGGAAAGATAGTACTTTTTTTTTCTACGTCACATTGTTCTATAACAGCAGCCTGAGTATAAAATATTCAAAACCAAAAATGTAAATGTAAAACTAAAACACTCGCTAGAGGCGCTGTTGTATTTTCCATACATTTTTCTGTTTATGCGTTTTACTGAATGGTTGAGTATTTACGCGATCTTATATACTCGGGGTACAGAGAAAAGTTAAATTTTTTTATTTTTACCATGTTCTTATCAGGAAAAAAAAAACAATTTACGACAATTTTAAAATACAAGAATATTTTTTTTTGAGAATATGAATGATCACCTTGTTAAGATTTCGTGTCTGACATACTGTAATATTTTTCTTTTTTATGTCCGGTCGATATCTCAGTTGGTATAACGCTTGCGTTCAACGCCAGAAGGCTAGGTCTCAATTCCCACTAAGGGTATGAGAAATACTATTCACTTTAAATCGGTTTTTATTTCAAACCCAAAAATTATACAACCGACAAAGGTTTACTCAGCTTTAACAACGAATCTAAATCTAAGCTGCAAAGATATGTATCATTTGAGATTCATATAAAATGCATTCCCACAAGCAGACACGCATAATTTCGCGCTCGCACATGCCGCATGTGGACCTACAGTATAAAAAACCCAATCTCAAATGAACATAAGCCCTGCAACTCTTGCCGACCTTCCCTGAAACAGGGGTGACATTGGCAAAGTGAACCATTTTTTACAGTATGGGTGGTCAGCCTCATATCAACCTATAAGCCAAGGAATATAATAATAAATAATTAATAAAAATAATAATTCAAATTTCAAGTAAAATTATTTGGTGTAAGCTCTGCCCCCTTACCTGTAAACAAAAATAGGATCCTCTTGTCACATGCGATCCCTTAGCGAACAACGCGGTATGCACTTTATGTGAAGATTCCTTCTTTTACTTGAACTTCATGAATAACATTTTCACTATTCTGATAAACTTAGACTTTTCTCGTTCTCATATTTCAACTTCCTTCTTCACATTCTTTCACATTTTTACCAATATGATAAACCTACACTTTCCTCAGTCTTCCCTTCACTTAGCAATGTATTTTTTTCACGCGTCCAAGTGTCTAATATAGTTTTTTCGGCGTGCATACGTTATACCTCTATGTAACTAGGCTCATTAGCTACGAAAAACTAAATGTTTGATGCTGGAGAGATGTTTTCCGGGGTTTGTTGCCGTGGTCTATGGGAGCTGGAGCTTACGGACGTTTCACCCATGTCTACGATGGGCTTCTTCTTAGACATGGGCGAAACTTACGGAAGTTCCAGCTCCCACAGACCACAGCAACAGATCCCGGAAAACATCCTCCAGCATCATCAGCCGGCCGCGTAATCCTAAAACTCTTATTAACAAAATGTTTGTTTGCCTTTTTCCTATCAACCCGGTCGTGTGATGTCACAATTTTTCTGTCTGTTTACAGAGTTCCGAGTCCATTACATTATTTTGCACATTTAGAACTGTCGGTATAAATTTCAATATTAAATTTGAACTGTAAATTTAAAATATAAATCCTTGGTGGTGCAGCATGAATTTTGCGCACTTTCAAAATTTATGTTTGCTGAATAAGCCAAACCATTTTGGATGCGAAATCGGATGCATGTGAGTGTGCTAGTTTGTTATGGAATGAAATTCCAATACAGTCTCGTTAATAAATGATTAACGGTCCCGTATTAATTCAATTGCCCGCGTTAATCCACTAGAAAAATTAAATTAAAAAGTGGTTTGCCAAATTTGTTTATTTTTAATCACAAACGTAACAGTTTTCACATTATTTCAAGCACAAAATATATGTTTCTGTTACTGTATCTAGCGGCCATTCCGCTAGGGGTAGGCATTACCTTTTCAGATGCTTCTCTACTCAGTTCGGTTTGACACTATTCCAGTTACACACTAACAAACTACGTGCCTAGGTACATATACACAAAAAAGTACAGCACAGACTATACTAGAGGCGGACACACACACACAAGCAAACCCTACAAACTAATACGTTTGAAACAATATAATATGCGACAAAGTAAAAATATTTTTCTAAGAAAAATGTTTACTGTGGGCCGGGAATGGACTGTGGATGATGATGGGATGAACATAATATTGTGTTATGAAAATATTACGTGAGAATTGGTGGGAATGAAGTGAAGGAAGAAAAGGGTTGGTAGAGACTTCCAAGGGATGGAGAGAGGATAATAAAATATGTTATTGTCACTTGTGTACACAGTCCAACCCTGAGATCTAAATAAAAAGAAACAATATTTCGTTCAGATGGGATTTGAAGTGAATATTGTTTATTACTTTTTTTTCAATTTATCTTTCAAATTGTACTTAGGTAAAAAAAAACAAAACTTAGCTACACATATAGTGAGTCTTGCCGCGTTATCCCCGAAGGGGTCGCATGTGGCGAGTTGAACCTATTTATTTTTACAGGTAATGGGGCCGGCCTTACGCCAACCACTTCAGTTGAAGTGGGGGTTTCCCAGCTCCCGAGAGGGCTGGTACTCATTTCTTGTGAAGGCTGAGGTATTTTATTTTGAAGTTTATAATAAACACCGAAACGGGAAATTATTTCTGACACCCTCGGCGGGACTCAAACCCGAGCTCACGGCATGGAATTCAAGCACTCTACCAACTGAGCTATCGACCGGCCATCTCTTATCTATATTTGTAAAAAAAGTATAGACTTTCGTTATGTAGACTTTCAAAGTCTCTTATTTGTAGAAAATATAAAAAAATAATCGACTCTAGCGAAAATGTGAAATATTTTTTTATAAATATTTGTATGAATTGTTAACATTTAAAATTCATATTTTATGAATGCTCACAAGTACGTGTATGTTTGCCTTTACAAATGCTGCATGTGCACTTACAAAATGAAAATCAAATCTCAAATGATAATAAGCGCTTCAACACATTCCGACCTTCTCTGGCACAAGGGTTACCTTGGGAAAGTGAACCAAGTCAGATGGTCAAACTCAAACCAACGTATTAATTAATCAAAAAACATTTTTATTAACAAATAAAACAAAATGTATATCAGTACAATTAAACCGTTTTTTTTTTCATTTATTTATATTTTTTAATGGAGTTCTATAAAGTTGTCGCTGAAACATTTAATAAAAAAGAACATATAGTTGAGAAAAAATACTTCACTTTTCCAATAACTAATGCTGCCGTCACTTCTAAAAGTATTTATATTAAAAAAAAAAAACAAAAATCCCCGTCTGACCTCAAACCAGATTTTTCATTCTAACCACCCCTCTAGCAAACGAATAAAATGCCAATTTAAAATTTACATTAATCGTGAAATTTCACCTTTGAAAAATCACAGCAGTAATGCCTGTCGGGAGTGCCGGAATAACTCTCTCGGACGAGAGCTCTATCAGAATTGGTTCCATGTTATAATGACACAGTGACAAAACGACACATGCCAGAAAGACACATGAGAAAACGACACAATGACAATATCTACATTACATGACAAATATATCACAGGAACGTACACCACAATGACAAAACATCAAAAGGAAAAAACATCTCAAGAGAAAACATCACATGACTTAAACAGAACATAACATAAATAGTACCTTCATGAAAAATAAATCAAATTATAAAACATCACAAAACGGAAACCACAAACACCATGACAAAAAAGAGAGAAAATGGAGCTCACCCAAATAATATTTGGTAAAGCTTTTAAAAAAATGAACGCGCCCGATTATCATTAACTATAATAATCTATAATCTTATTTGCAAGGATATATTCATTTAAAGCTCTCAGATGCCCGCAAACCAACACGTGTAGTTCGCGCTTACAAATGCTGAATGTGTACTTACAAATAAAATCCAAACCTCAAATGAACATAAGCCCCACAACTTTTGCCGACCTTCCGTGACACAAGATGAAATTACAAGATGAAATACTAGTTAAGCTGCACAGAAAGAGCAACTTCATACCGCGTTATATCCCAAGGAGACATATGGCGTTTATAATTTATAATCTATGTTACAAAGATACATATATTTCATTTAATATTCACAAGCAGACACGTATAAGTTCGCGCTTAAACATGCCGCATGTGGATTAACAACATAAAAACCTAATTTCAAATTAACATAGCCCTGCAACTGTTGCCGTACTTCCCCGAAACAGGGGGGACACTGGCAAAGTGAAGTATTTTTTACAGTATGGGTGGTCAGCCTCATATCAACCTAACAAGTCAAGAAATGTAAGTCGAGTGTTGTTTTGTTATGTATCGTTCTGTCATGTGTCGTTCTGTCATGTGTCGTTCTGTCATGTGTCGTTATGTCATGTATCGTTTTGTCACTGTGCTGTTCTAATCTGTCACCATCAGAATTATTTCAAAGTTTCCGACGTTACAAACGAGCCTGAATAAGTTTTAACGAACCACCTTTTATGAGAAATTCTTTCATTTCATTACGGCATAGTCGTTTGAAAATATTCGCCTTTTTGATACGAAATTGTGTTGTATGTATACTTTATACTCGTATTTTTATGTGAAAGGTAGTTTACACACAAATAACACTTTGTTTTTTTAAGGTCTTTCTTGCTGTAAATACCAAACCAAAAAAATACTATTTTTTATGTCAAGTTTTTTTCCCCCTTCAGCGTATTTTACGCAACAAAATCTCTTGGCTTATAGAGTGGTGTTAGGATGACTACCATACTGTCAACAATAGTTAACTATACCAATGTTACTCCTGTTTCAGAGAAGTTCGGTAAATGTTCCCGGGTTTTTGTTCAAATAAGATTTATGTTTTTATTTTGAAGTAAACATGCGACATGTGTTAGCACAAATCTACAAGTTCCTACTTGTGAGCATGTATTATTAAATATGAATTTAAATGTCAATATGTCATTAAGACTTAGATTATAGACCAGCTATTGTGTATACCTATGTATGCTCTTTATATTTTCATGTGAACTATTGCTCCCACACAAATAGGATTTTTGCATTTTTGTGATTTTGGTCTTCCTTTTTTTTTTTAAGGAATCCTGTGCGGGAGTCTTCCTAATTCTTGAGAGTCTTGGGGGTCTATGTCACCCTGGAAGGGTGCCGCAGAGGTGTTGCTTGTGTTGTTGCTTCTGTCGTGAGGCGTTGCAAGGAAGTGGCGATTGACAAACTAAATATAACTTGTGTTTTTTTGTTAAGGTTATTTTTTACCTACAGTATGTTTTTCTATGTTTGACGTAAATGAGTGTTTTTCTCAAGGAAAAATATCGCAAAATATATTTTGCAACTTAGCTACACATACCTGCTTAGTGCCACTTCTTACAGAGTTGTCGCATGTTGTGAGTAAAACTTTTTTTTTAAATGACAAAGAGAGATAGAGCAGACCCAGGAGGCGATTTTGAAGAAATCATGTCTACAGAATGAGCCATGAAAGACTCGCACACATCGTAGCTAATACTTGCGAGTATCTCCAGAGACTAGCGGCAGTGATTACATTGTCGGTTTCTCGAAGCAGGTCTTTCATTGAAAGAAGGATCCTTAGATCAATCTATGGCCCTGTTAGAGATCCCAATCGTTGGCGTCGTCGATATAACCTAGAGTTGTACGATATCTATGAAGAGCCAGATTTGATCAGCTCCATCAAAGAGGGGCGCTTGAGATGGGCTAGTCAAATAATTAGAATGGACGACTACAACTCTACAAAACGCCTCACACTCTCAGTACTCCAGAGACGGAGAAGACCAGGAGGCCCAAAGTTCGATGGATGGACAGCGCTGACGCGGATAAATCTGTGATGCTAATCTAATCTAATCTAAGTTGCAAAATATAAGTAACATTAGAGATTCACATTACATGCATTTTCACAAAACAGGCATGTTTAAGTTCGCGCTTAAACATGCCGCATGTAATCCTACAATATAAAAACAAGTGAGAAATTGTAGAACGAGGGCAACAAACCGACAAGAGTGGAAGAAACTCTTGGATTCAGCCAAGGCCCTCCCAGGGCTGTCGAGCTTAGGATGATGATGATAGAAGCAGGTCCATCAGTGTGCATGTTTCATCAATTAAGAGGCACACTGACATTATGTGCTGAGTACTTGATATCCCCGCAGTCGCACAGGGTGTCCCCACCTTTGAAAGTTTATACTGCACCTTGTCACCCCAGTCCTGAGTCTTTTAAGGGCTCTCCAGGTATTGTATGGGATATAGTTGCTTGGTGGGAGAGTCTCGACTGGTTTCATCCAATTTTCGTCGTAGCTAATGAAATGCCAATAGGTCAACGTTTGGCTGAAAGGTCTCCTAAAAGGTAGAAAGATATCTGGACTTCCTCATCTCAGGATCTATGTGCCGATATGTTTTTTTTGTGCGTCACAGATTAAATGAATTTGCATATTTATTAATTAATTGTTTTTTTTCTTGTTACAGGTAAGAATAAAATAAAATCACCATCATGCTGGATCTACCATAATATACGTACTTCATTGGATCATGTATGTACTTTTAATTAAAAATAAATTGAGTTGGTATTAAGTTGACCACATATTCCGCAGAAATGGTACACTTTAGCTAATGCAACCCTTTATAATAATAGGTTGAAAAGAGGGAAGAGTTGCAGATCTGTGTGCATTTGGTGTTAATGTCGCATCAAAATAAGTATGCATTGACGTTAGCAGATAATTTTTTCGACATGTATTTGATACCTCAAAATAAATATGGTCGAACTTGATCACATTAAATCTATGTACTTTGAAATAGATTTATATTTTTAATAACCTATAAGCTAAGTTGCAAAGATATATCGACATTTCGGACTCATTTTTCATGCTTGCCCACAAATAGGCACATGCGCGTTCGTGCTTACACATACTGCATGTGTACATACAAAATAAAACAAAACTTCACATGAATATAAACTTTGTAGCTCCTGTCGTCTCTCCTCGAAAACGGGGTGGCATTGACAGCAGTTAACAAGTTTTTACAGCATTTTATAGGGGGGAGAGCCTAATGTCTTTAATTATGTTATCATACATTTTCCTTGACTTATAGGTTGGTATGAAGCTGACCAGTGACCACCCATAGTGTAAAAAATGGTTCACTTTGCCAATGTCACCCCTGTTTCATGGAAGATCAGCAAGAGTTGCAGGGTTTATGTTCATTTGAGGTTTAAATTATTATTTTTAAGTACACATTCAGCGCTTGTAAGCGCGAACTTACACATTTCTGTTTGTGGGCTTGCATTTGATATGAGTTTTGAATGTTAACATATCTTTGCAACTTAGATTATAGATACATTGTACTTGCTTCGGCAGTAAATCTGGTAAAATTGGAACGATACTCGTATTATACATATTGTGCAAGATGTGATGGTTCTTTCAAATGAAGTTCGGTAACAAAAAAATTTAGAAAACAAAAATCCGTTGTAGAATACATATGTACATTGATGGCCAAACGTTTTTGTGTAAGCCAGTCTCTCTTTGATATAAGAACGTAATGGAAATGTCAGACGCGTCCAAAAACACCCTTCTCCATGCTAAAGCCTGACACTCCATGTCGTATGTGCCACTGTCTCATGCTTACGACATAATGTCATACGGGTTTTGTTAGAGATCTAAGTATAGGGATATTTTTAGAATACGAATCATCTTGGTAGAAGTAAGATCATAGATAATTTGAATTATGTGTGACCGGTCCGTCATCTAGTCTAGGGACTATCTTAGTATAGGGAGGATCATAGCATAGGAACGATTTAAGTAGAAATAGGATCTTCAAGTGTAGGAATGATGTTATTATAAAAACGACCTTAGGAAATGGACGATCTTAGTACCTACAGGGATGATCTTAACCTAGGGACGACCTTAGTATAAATATGATCATAGCATAGGAACGAGGTTAGTAGAAATAGGATCTTCAAGTGTAGGAATGATGTTATCATAAAAACGACCTTAGCAAATGAACGATCTTAGTACAGGGATAATCTTAACCTAGGTACGATTTTAGTATAAATATAATCATAGCATCATAGGTCATAAGAAATAAGATGTTTAGTAATATATAAGAACAATTTTAGCAAAAGGTACGATCGTAGCAAAAGGACGATCTTAGTACCTACATGGGATTTAAGTAGAAAAAGGATCTTTAAGTATAGGGACGATCACTAAGATCGTAGGGATCGTAGAAGATCACTAAGATCGTAGGGAACTAAATAGGGATTATCCCTAGGGACTATCTTAGTATAAAGATGATCTTAGTAAAGGAACGATCTTAGCAAAAGGACGATCTTAATACAGGGATGATCTTAACATAATGTTATGTTTTCTACTGTCTAATTTATTTTAATAGAATTTATTTTTCACAATTTGACAATCTCTGTTTATTGGTGTTACTCAGCAAATTGCTCTAAGCGACTTTTACTGTCCGTACCATTTTGATCTATTGTATAAGGAACCAGAGGGGTCTGTTTCGCATTCACTAGATCATTCTTTCACTAGAAAATCATTCCAATGCACTAATACAATAATGGATTACTCCTAGATGGTTCTATAGTACGTGTATAGGTGTGCGTGGTCACTTTGATTTCATAGTCCGTCGTACGATGTATGCGTGTAGAAGCGCACCTACGTATTTCAAGTTCGCTACAATAGGAACGATTCAAGTAGAAATAGGATCTTCTAGTATAGGGATGATCTTAGCATAGGAACGATCTTAGTACAGGGATGATCTCAAGAAACAATGTAAGCATATAAGCGTAGCATGAGATGGCGTAGCACAGGCTCAAGTAAACGAGGAATATTAATCATGTAATCTGTCGGCTTCCTTAGAATCAGGGAAAGTCGCATGTCACGTCTGCGGAGTGTATGTCATATGAACGTGACACTGTCGAAAAGGTTGCAGTGAAGAGGGTTTAAACAACACTTGAGTATATTCCTAGTTTTCACTCTATTACTATAATAATAATAATAGTAACAAATGTTTATTTTGGCTTAGTCATGTGGAGAGTGCAATACATGACCAGCCATAGAAAAAAAAACTACATTAGGACTTATATTAATTAGAATATATCATTTCAAAAAGATGGACTTTACCAACCTTAACCAAATGACTGGCCCGTAGTCTAGTGGTTAACAATTCTGACTCGTAAATGGAAGGATGTGGGTTCGATTTCCGGCGGAGCACAAAAAAATACCATTTCTATTTTCGAATACGCTCTTTTCTCGGTGAAAAATTCATATTCCTTTACCAAAGATCGATCACTAAAAGTCCATCCAGCCTTACAGCAACTGGGTCTTGCTTGAGAATTGGCGCTTTTTACAGCGATGTCCATGCTTGCAGAGGGCTCATGAGGTGTGATTCACACGAAAACAGCGCCCACTAAATAAATCATCCTAATATTATTACTATAATCTCACTTTCATCCATTATCTAGGCTTCACTTCCATACATCAATATAGGTTGAGTTTACCACCGTATACTGGCAGTCAAACATTTTTTTTTAAGTTTTGGTTTTTGGCGATACAAGCGGTAGCGGCCAGTGCACACCTGCCCTTGAGTATCCATAATCTATAGTATAAATTGCAAAGATATATTACATTTGAGATTCATATGAAATGCATTCGCACAAGCAGACACGTACAACTTTTTATTTATTTTTATATTATCTATAATAACTCTTCTTTCAAATTCACCAGCCATTCTTCCATCTTTTTATAATTGTTTCCAAAGTATACAAACTCATTTAAAACGTCAACATTCATTCCATTTATTTTCAATCCTTAATTCTTTATTCATAATCATTCAAATACCAATTGAACGAAACGTTTAATGAAATAGAATTGTTTTTTTCTTTTATATAGTTATTCTAACATCATCGAAAGCGCTCGAGATATTACAATTTCAACTGAAGAAAAACGTACATTTTTATTTTTAAGAAATTAAATTTTTAAACCAGTCGTTATTGTTGCTTAAACCCGTTTTTGCCTTACCTTTGAAATCATATTCCATTGTACAAGTTAACATTAAGCCCCTGTTCTGCAGTAATAGTTGTTTTCCTCCTTTTGTGAAAACACTTCAAGTGATTTACTTCCAAGATTATCGCGAGGTATCATTCTTGCCATACTACCAGAGAAACGCCTCTGTTTTTGGCATTTAACGTGTTCGCTAAATTAATTTAATCATGTCTATCATTTAATCCAAATATATGACATTTATTGTATTGCCTAAGGCTCGGGATTTTCAACGTAAGCATAGCGACTTTATAACGCAACGCAACGCAACTTGTTCCGGTCGATAGCTCAGTGGTAGAGTGCTCGCATTCTACCCCGTGAGCTCGGGTTCGAATCCCACCGAGGAGGGTGTCAGAAATGATTTCCTATTTCGGTGTTTATTTCAAACCCCATAATAAAAATACCGGCAAGGTTTACTCAGCCTTCACAAGAAATGAGTACCAGCCCCCTCGGGAGCTGGGAAATCCCCACTTCAACTGAAGTGGTTGGCGTAAGGCCGGGCCCCTTACCTGTAAAAATAAATAGGTTCAACCCGCCACATGCGACCCCTTCGGGGATAACGCGGCAAGAAGTTACACTATATGTGTAGCTTAGTTGCGTTTTTTTTTAACGCAACGCAAAAATAACGCAACTTTATGCTGAATAATAATTATAATAAAATAAACATATGTATAGCGCTTTTTCGGGACTGAGTCACTGCAAAGGCGCTTTGTAAGAGTCTTTGACAAAGTAGGTTTTGAGCCCTTTGCGAAAAGCTGCCTCAGTCTTCAGCTCCCTGAGGGTCGTAGGAAGAGGATTCCAGGCCGTCGGAGCAGCAACGTTAAAGGCTCGGACACCACACACCGTCCTCGTGGCTCTGCGCGGCAGCTGGAGCAGACTTTTATTTGAGTCACTGGATCTGAGTGTCTGTCCGCGGGTGACTTACATTTTGGTGACCAGTTAAGACAGGTAATAATAATAATATCAGGCTAATTTATTTTAAATTACAAATGATAAGAGAGCGCCATTTTTGTGTGTGTCACACCTCAAGGGCCCTCTCCGATCATGGATAAGACTTTCTAAATAGGTGTGTCTTGAGTGCTCCGCGAAATACATCCATAGATTTGGAGTTCTTTACTCCGGGTGGCAGTCTGTTCCACTCCACCGGACCCGCAACACGGAAAGCGCGGTCTCCGAAATTTGTACGAATCTGACGGCGTGGCTGAACCAAATTGACTACTTCATCGCCCGCGGATCTGAGTGTCTGCCTCCTTACACCCATCTCAACAGGCAACATCATGTCAGTCAAATAAGGTGGAGCCAAGCCATTAATATAATATAATATAATATAATATAATAATATATAATATAATAATATATAATATATAATATAATAATATAATCTAAGTTGCAAGGATATATTCATTTAAAGCTCTCAGATGTAAGCCCACAAACCAACAAGTGTAGTTCGCGCTTACAAATGCTGAATGTGTACTTACAAATAAAATCCAAACCTCAAATGAACATAAGCCCCACAACTTTTGCCGACCTTCCCTGAAACAGGGGTAACATTGGCAAAGGGAACCATTTTTTACAGTATGGGTGGTCAGCCTCATACCAACCTATAAGTCAAGGAATATGAATAAAAAATTACATTTAAATATATAAAAGAACAAAACCTTACAAAGAAATCTATACAAAAAAAGTCAGAAATTTCCTATGCAAAAAATGTAGCAAATTAATACACCAACATTAGAAATCACCATTGCAGATTAGCCGCCACTTCTTCCTGTCCTTGCACACTTGCACATTGATGGCTTTATATACCATCACACAAACACGGTAGACCACCCTCTCCAGGAAACGAAGCCAATGTAGTGTTTTTAACAGCGGAGTGATGTGAGCGAATTTGGGTATCCCGAATATGAGTCTTGCTGCCGAATTCAACACAGATTGAAAGCGATTTAACTGCTTCTTCGGCTGACCACTATAAAGCGTCGAACAATAGTCAATCCGAGACACCACAAACGCGCCCACTAGGGTCTTGACTGCATCTGACGGTAAACACTTTCTAATAGCCTTAATTTGGCGTAGTGAAAAAAAAGAAGAAGCTACTGTGGCATCTATTTGCCTCTCCAGTGTCAGATTCCGATCCAGTAAGACTCCTAGAAGTCTCACCGAATCAGAAGGCTGGATTAGCTTACCTCCTATGGAGAGTGGTACTCCGTTCACTAATAGGTGATCACGCCTAGATGTGACTGCCCACATTATCTCCGTCTTATCCATGTTCAAGATTAGGCCATTGTTCACCATCCACCAACCGACCTCCGCGATACACCCAGAGACCCTGCAACTGAGGTCCTCAGCCATGTCCGGCCGACAGTAGGTAGTCTAATCTAAATCTAAGTTGCAAAGATATGCTACATTGGAGATTCCGCCGTTCCCTGAACCGGGGTGGCATTGGCAAAAGTGAACCGACTTTTACAGCACGGGTGGTCAGCCTCATACCAAACTATCAGTCAAGGAGCAAAAAAAATTATACATGATTTACAGAAATTCTTAATGAGACACATTACAAATTCAAATGATTTCTGCTTATAGTTTGATTTCTACTTATACCTCTATTCTACTTATAGTAATAATCATAGCAGTAAGATACGAATTAAAAAAAAATACAAAAAGAAAAGGAAAGGCTGAGAAAAGAATGGTTTGAAAAATACAAATACTGACGCTGTAAATGATTTGGATCGATCGTTGAGAATAAGAAAAGAGCATACTAAAAGTGAGAAAAATGACACAGAAGTAAAGTAAATGAAATCATTGTTTTTTAAGCCCTCTAATCTAATCTAATCTAAGCTGCAAGGATATATATCATTTAAGATTTATATTAAATGCATTCCCACAAGCAGACATGTATAATTTCGCTCTAACACATGCCGCATGTGGACCTATATTATAAAAACCCAATCTCAAATGAACATAAGCCCTGCAACTCTTGCCGTCCTTCCCTGAAACAGGGGTGACATTGGTAAAGTGAACTATTTTTTACAGTATGGGTGGTCAGCCGCATACCAACCTATAAGTCAAGGAACTAGAATGTGAATTATGAATTTTAGTGAAGATTCGTTTTTCATTCATAAAGAAAATAAATAAATAAAGTTTTGCTTTCCAGGAGTTTAATATCTCGAGCGCTTTCGATGTGTTACCTCACCACAAGTTGTTCTTTTGAAAATAGTGAAAACACTCACTAAGCGCTCGAGATATTCAATTCAACCCGTGAAGAATATGGCATTTTTACTTTTAGAAGAAAAAATATTTTAAATTAAATAAATATATAAATAATAATCAATGAAGGAAATTGAACAGTCTGAAAATGATAACGCAAAAAGTTAAATTTGCAAAAACTGTTTTTTTTTTCTAATAATATTATTACTTTATCATTGTCTCAACTAATTTAATTATGATTTTTAATAAACGTCTCGATAAAAAGTAGATTAATTATTTTCTTAATAGTATATTTACTTTGAATGTTAAACAAACAAATAACTTCTAGATTGGCAAACTTGTTTCTAGTTTTAATAAACAGAATAATTAATTGACAAACTCTCGGGATTTCATTTTCAGCGAAACATGTTTGTCAAATACGAGAGAATGGAAAAAAAAAATGTCTAGACTGGGGTAGGTATAAACTTTTACCTGAAAAAATGTGTCTCGCAGGCGTAGAGCTTAAATTAAAGTACGATGTTTATGATTTGAAATCTACTATATAAATCACTGTTTAAAAGCTTTTTTGTACTTGCATATGTTTTGTTCTGCGCTTTCCAACCAACCCACATACCTACTCTGAATTTCAATAAAAATGTTTTTTTGTGAAATAAAATTGTCGGATGATAAAAAACCAAAAAGGAGACAAGTTAATTGAAAATAATGTATATATATTTATTAACAAGTTATTAATTATATTTGTTGTTATATTATGGTTGAAAAAATAGGAATATTAAATCATTATTAATTAATAATTTGTTAATTTTGGATTCAAATTAAACACTGTTTTATCTTCACGTATACAATTATTTATTTTTAAAATTAAAATTATTAATTATTCTATGATCAAAAATGGCAACGGAACGGCAAAACCATGTTAACAACGGAAGTTAACAGTTTCTTACCACACTTTAAAAAAAACCTTTTTGTAGATACGAGTAAATTGATTTGTTAAAAATGTAATTTATAAGTACCTAGTAGCGTTTTTAATCCGAAAAATATTACAATAGCCACGAATATAACAAAATGTTTTTTCAACTTATAAACATAATATTCATTAATAATCTATAATCTAAGTTGAAAAGATATATTAACATTTGAAATTCATTTTGCATTCCCATAAGCAAACACAGATCACGCTTACACATGCCGCATGTAGATTAACAACTTAAAAACCTAATCTCAAATGAACATAAACCCTGCGACTTTTGCCGACCTTACCTGAAACAGGGGTGACATTGGTAAAGTGAACCATTTTTTTACAGCATGGGTGGTCTGGCCCATGTCAACTTATTAGTCGAGAAACGAATAGTACTTCGTTGTGCAAAAATATGTTGTAATCTGCGATTATGACGTCATTATACCCGAATATGACGTCTGCATGAAGCGTGGTTTGACTCACTGACAGCCCCTACTTAAGGCATTTTGACGTCAACAAAGAGTTTAACATAAAACATCAATCAAGCCACTCGCGTATTCGAGAATACGTTATAAAATAATAATAATATTAGGATGATTTATTCGGTGAGCGCTGTTTTTGTGTGTATCACACTTCAAGAGCCCTCTGCGAGCTTGGTCGTCGCTGTAGAAAGCGCCAATTCTCAAGCAAGACCCAGTTGTTGTGAGGTTGGATGGACCTTTGAGTGACCGGTCTTTGCTAAAGGTTTATGAATTTTTCAACCCAGCGAAGAGCACATTTGGAAATATAAATGGTATATTATATTTTTGTGCTACGCCGGGATTCGAATCCGCAACCTTCCATTTACTAGTCCGAAGTGTTGCCACTGGACTACGGACCGGTCCAAGAAATATATATAGCAAATATGCATGTTACTCGTAATAAGACAACAAATTTCAGGTTTGAGTCTTGGTATTGTTACGAATATGTAATTGTGTGTTTTTCTTGTCTGTGTTAGTGCCTGTGATAAAGTTTGTGAAATTTATAGATGTTAGGTTCTCATATAATTTCTATTGGTTGAGCACGATTAAAGTTGTGACGCAGGGTAGTTTTGCATCAAACAATAAAGCCGCGCAATTATTTACAAATAAATAGACGCCGACTTTCGTACAAACTTCAGAAGTGAGCAGAGCTCCGTAGAAGTCACACACAGAGGTGACGAAAGGTCAGTTGAAGTCTCTAAGAAGTATCAAGAAAAAGAAAAAACAAGAAAAGAAAAAACTCTGTAATCTAAGTAGCATTACAATTAAAATTCATATTAAATGCATGCCCACAAAAAGACACATGCTAGTTCGAGCTTACAAATGCTGCATGTGTACCGAAAAATATAAAACCAAACCCTCAATTGAGCATAAATCCTGCAGCTTATGCCGACCTTCCCTGAAATTTGGATGACATTTGCAAAATTAACCATTTTTACAGTATGTGTAGTCAGTTTCATACCAACCTATAAGTCAAGGAATTATCGCAATTCAAGTATCTAATCTAATCGAATCTAAGTTGCCAAGATGTGTAAAATTGAGGATTCACCCTATATGCATTTTCACAAGCAAACACGTACAAGTTCGCGCTTGTGCATGCCGCAAGTGAATCTACAACATAAAACCCAAATCTCAAATGAACATACACCCTGAAACTCTTGCCGACCTTCCCTGAAACAGGCGTGACTTTGGCAGAGTGAACCATTTTCTACAGCATGGGTGGTCAGCCACATACCAAAAATGTATCATTTTTTAATAATAATTGGCCAATTTTTATATGGCGCCGTTTAGTGGCACTAGCCACCCCAAGGGCGCTTTAATGTTAATAAAAGAAAAAAACAGAGTAAAACAAATGATAATTACAATGAAAAACTGTGAAAATTGCTTACTCTTTATATAAGCTGAAAAACCTTTGCATTTGCCTCGACCTTTCTCATCCCAGTCTTTTGCTAATTTTTCCCAAAAATTCGTTATCTGATCTCATTGGCAGTCACAACCATCGCTCCCTTATAAATTATAAGTTCTCTTTCCGCCCCTCGAGAATTTCTTTTTATGAAGAACAGTAAAATCATCCTGACCTCGAAAAAAAACCTTCCCGCATACAAGAGATACCTAAATTTTTAAATCAACTTCTTTTAAGCGTTAGTTTTTTGTGTGTAAGAAAACGTTGTCTTTTTTTTTTGGTTCTTTTCCATGAATATTTTTAAAGTAAGGAAAATGGAATGTTCACCTTGAAAATATGTAAAATGATACATTTAAAGTCAGAATAGAAAAACCAAGGTTAATTTTTAGAAGGAAAATACTTGAAAAATAAGCCGTAAAAGTTGAAGAAAAACAGCTAGAAAATATTGAAAAATTAATGTTTGTTTTGAAGGATATTTAGTTCAAGGAATTTTAAATATTTTGATTCTTAAGGAAGGTATAAATTGAAATAAGAAATCGAAGGCGGTTCTGTTTTTTTTGCCCACCATAAGGTCTCCTGGGGTTTTTGATTAAGATGATAACAAAACGTCAAGAATACAAAAAAACTGTTCTACACCCAACAGATGTGATAAAAAATATCGTTACTTATTTAGTTACCGTTCCATCCCATTACCGGATGTATCTTTAATCTAAGTTGCAAAGATATATTTACATTTGAAGCTCATATCAAATGCATGCCCACAAACAAACACGCGTAGGTCGCGCTTACAAATGCTGAATGTGTACTCACAAATAAAATAAAAACCTCAAATGAACATAGCCCCTACAACTTTTGCCGATGTTAATGTCACTCCTGTTTCAGGAAAGGTCGGCAGGAGTTGCAAAGTGTATGTTCATTTGAGATTTGAGTTTTTATGTTGTAGGTTCACATGCGTTCACATTGCAAATGTACAAGCGCGAATTTGTACATGTCTGCTTGTGAAAATGCATATAATGTGAATCCCCAATGTTACATAACTTTGCAACTTAGATAATATTAGGTTTGATTGATTGATAAGTTATTCTATCCGTGTAAAAAAAGGCTGTATATTTCCATTCCTCTTTACTAATTTATTTAAAAAACGTGTTATATTCTCCACCTATTTTTTCTTACATCTTTAGTCTTCTCAGGCATTGCGTAAATATAAACCACGTGTATGAAGACTAAATCACTACCTAGGAGTGCCGTTGTCTCTTCTATACATTTTACTTTTTTACTCATTTTGCGTTTTATACTAAGGGTAGTTTTATTATTCTATAAAGCGACAATCAGTGGGGCTTCATTTCCTATTCATTTCACTAATTTACTCCAGCCGTCCTTTCCGCGTACTCCTAAAAAAGAAAGAAGCACTACAATGCCATTCGACCTCGTAACTTTACTGCCATGAAACGAGCAATGCGCAAGAAGCACCATTGAGCAAGTGTTTTCATGGAAAAGCAATTTTTAAGTACGAACAAATGTCTTAAAATAATATCATCCTTATGGTGACAACAAAATTGCTGTCATCTATGAAAAATATACTTTTAACTAAACGCAACTAAACTGCTTATAAATTGCAATTTCTTACCGCGTTGTCTCGGAAAGCGTCTAGTAAAGCGTTAGGTGTGTGGAACCTATTTATTTTCAGGTTAGGCCCTTCTATCAACTACTTCAGTTGAAGTTTTTTCAATTCTCGAGAGGCCTGGTTCTCATTTCTTGTGAAGTCTGAGTAAATCTTGCCTGTGTTTTGTTTTGGATTTGAAATAAACACCGAAATGGCAAATAATTTCAGACACCCTAAGTAGAAATCGAGCCTTAGCTCTCAGTATTGAATGCAAGCACTCTACCAACTGAGCTATCGACCGGTATTAACATTGTAAAAAATCATTGTCTAAATTTAAGTTGCAAAGATATGTATCGTTTGAGATTCATATTAAATGCATTCCCACAAGCAGACACGCATAATTTCGCGCTCACACATGCCGCATGTGGATCTACAATATAAAAACCCAATCTCAAAAGGAACATAAGCCCTGCAACTCTTGCCGACCTTCTCTGAAACAGGGGTGACATTGGCAAAGTGAAACATTCTTTACAGTATGGGTGGTCAGCCTCATACCAACCTATAAGTCAAGGAATACAAGCAATTAATTTCATCCAGTTACATTATTGTTGTAACTTTTTAAATTTCACAAAACATAATCTAGTTATTTTTTATACCATGAAATAACAGACGTAGTAAGTAATACCTACCTGATTATGGCCGAATGGTTGAAAACATTTATAATTTTATTTCATCAAATTACTGAAAATAAAATTGTATTCAAATAGTAACTTAACCATTATAAAAAGTGCTTGAAAAAATTATGAAATTCCGATCTAAACTCAACTTCACATTAAATACTTTCAAATTACTTCAATTTCGAGGGGACCGGAAAATATGATTCCAATATCATACGAACCAAACGACAAGTTGATGCGACGGAAATTCATTATGTCTCCTGAAGAATTTTTCATTTCAAAGGCTTCCTCGATTCTTCGGTGCCAAGCCGCGTCATCAGAGACCTTTGACATTGATGAATTCCTACCATCGAGATTGCCTTCCAGGTAATTTTACGGCGTTTTGGCCTAATTCAGCGATTGAGCGCGAGGCGAGAGTCGCTTGAGGGCGTGATTAATCAATTCATTGAGCTTTCCGATGTCTGGAGGACTGGAGAAGCCATTTAAGAGTTGTTTATTGCGAGGCGGGTTGAAACGTTGACTTTGAGACAATTGTGTTTCATTACATAATGCACGTTGCTTAATTTTATTTGTAATGGTTTGTATATTATTAACACTGAAAATTCATTAGTAGTGATTCAAATAAATATAAAGAAATAAGCGCCTTGGGGTGGCTAGTGCCACTTACTAAACGGCACTGTATAAAATTATTAATTAATTACTATTATAATAAAAAAAAAACAGTTTTTTCTTAATTTGTAGCAATGTTTCTTCCTTTGATGTATATATTTTTTTAAATTCTATCTATAATGTAAGTTGCAAGTATATATTGACATTTAAGGATCATATTAAATGCATGCTTACATGCAGTATATTTTTGTAGATGCTTTTTATTCTTACACATGCTATATTCTTGCAGATGCAATATTCGTGCATATGCTTTATTCTTGCAGATGCTTTATTATTGCAGACGGTATATTCTAGCAGATACTTAATTCCAGCAGATGCTATATTCTTGCAGATGCAATATTCTTGCAGATGCTTTATTATTGCAGACGATATATTCTAGCAGATACTTTATTCCAGCAGATGCTATATTCTTGCACATGCTATATTCTTTCAGTATCAAAAATATATTTAAGGATAAAGCGTTCTTCCTTCAGTTGCAGTATAACAAGCACAGTTCTGCATTGCATTTGTTATGACCTTTTAAACTGTTGAGAAGTTGCAGGTATTTTGTGCCACCTGCGTTCCCTGAATCACAGCCATAACAAATGTTCCACCATGCTGCAGAATGTTGCAAATGCATGAAACAAATTGCCTGGAGATTAGCTTAGTTTGGATGTAAGTGGCGCTAGCATGTGAACAGAGATTTCAGTGAAAATTTCAACGTTATGTTTTGTTTTTTTAAATTCTCCCTGGTTGTTATGCGGTTGGTATGCGGCTGACCACTCATGCTGTAGAAAATGGTTCACTTTGCGCATGTCACCCCTGTATTCAGGGAAGGTCGGCAAGAGTTGCGGGGCTTATGCCCATTTGAGATTCGAATTTTTATATTGTAGGACCACATGCGGCATGTTTAAGCGCGAACTTGTGCATGTCTGTTTGTTAAGGTGCATATAATGTGAATTTTTAATGTTACAATCAACTTAGATTAGATAAGATTCCCTGTTTTTGTTTCTAGACTAAAAAGTTGATTCCCATGCTGTGAAAACTTGGTTGACTTCTGCCAATGCAACCCTGTTTTCAGGAAAGGTCGGCAAAAGTTTTAGGGTGTTCAATTGATATTCAAGTCTTATTTTGTAAGTGCACACGCAGCATTTGTAAGCGCGATCTAACACGTTTCTGTCTGTGAGCGTAAAATAAACTTAAACCTTAAATGGCAATATCTCTTTGCAACTAAGATTTTAGATTGTAATATATAGACATGTTTGGATAATTTTTCCATGTAAAATAATAAATACCAAAAGTTTCCTTTATTTGGTGAGCATGGGTGGTATTTCTGATGTAGTAAAATTAATATAAATCTATTTTTTTAAATAGGCTATTCATTTCATTGAAAAAAAATCATCCGACTTTACCAAAGATCAGTCACCAAAAGTCCATCCAGTCTTACTGTAACTGAGTCTTTCTTGAGTATTGGAACTTTCTAAATCGATGACCAAGCTTGCACTGACCGCTTGAGGAGTAATAGATAGTGTTAGCAAAATAAATCATCTTTAAAAATAAAAATGTACAAATTCAACAAAAAAAATCTTCAATTGAAAGGAAAACTTTGTTTATTTTTTACATAATAATTTGTAAGTTGAATCTTCTCAATGTCAATACAACCCTTAAACTTTTAAATCATTCTTAAATATTTTTTTTTCTCCTTAGATCTTTTATGTTCGAGGGACCTTGCACTTATCATTTGACAAGAAACTCGTTAATATTTTTTTTCAAACTGAGTGTTAGTCCTTCTCTCATTTTTCACTAACGTAGACTCACACAAAAAAATGTGTTCCCACATACACAAGAAGATAAATGACTAAAAAATATTTCGCCCCGTATTCAAATTGCTTTTCCTGCGCAGACCTGCATTTTTCGCGCCAAAAATGTAAGCAAGGGCCGGAAGGAGCCGAGGAGCGCCGAGGGAAATCATGCCACGCTAAAAAATTCCCTCACAATTACACAAATAGGGAAATTCTTGTGAAAATATTCCCGACTTTTCTCGTCTTCTACGAGTTTGTACGTTTGCCTGTCGGACAACTGTGCACGAGTATGCGCGAGCTGCATAAATAGCCAACTGGTATGTGCTACGGTTCCAAGGTGCTACGATGCAGTGTTCACATTGTTCAAGTAGACAATGTTTATAGTCGTATAACTGGTAGAAAAAAAATACCCTCATCTATTACTTTATTAATATGAAGATTTTATGATGCATTGAATGATGATTATTGCATCGCAATACGGTTGCCTAGCTAAATCGCGATTAGGTATATATTAAGAACTTAGCCTATTCTGTAAACAAACGCATGAAGCAATCAAATTATGAAACTTGTCAGTGTTCTAGATCCACATTCATTCCTGCTAACACGCATTTTGTAAACTGTCTACGAAAACGATTTCTAATTTCCAAAACACTTTTCTTTGGTATGGTCGTTCTTCTTTTGAATTCTCTATTACTTTTTAAATCGACCCGTCAATATCTTTGTCCTTATTGCCAACTACCCTAAACAACTTTCTCTCGGGGAACAATCTTCTTCGCAAAACCGTAGCCTCGCAGAGCACCTTTTGGTAAGTCTCTTTATCGTTTACATTCACCTCTTCTCTATAAATGGATACGTTAGTATTCTTTTTCTACTTTCCAGCTATCCTAAGAACATAAATACTATCTCAATGGGAACAACCTTCCTCGAAGAATCGTAGCCTCGTAGAACACCCGTTGATATGTGCATTCTTCTTTACATTCAACTCTACTTTATTAATGAACATTTAAGTAATACTTATCTTCTTACTAGCTAACTTAAACAATTTGAACGCCACCTTTTTGGAAATAACCTTCTTCGTAGAAACGTAGCCGCGTAGACCTTTTGGTATTCCTCTCTCTAGTTAACATTCCCCTCTGCACGTAAATATATGTATGTACCTTTTTATTTGGTTTCAAATAAACAACTTAAAAAAATGAACACTATCTCTCTGAGAACAGCCTTCGTCGTAGAAGCGTAGCATCGTAGAAGCGTAGTCTCGTAGAGCCTCCTTCTGGTATGTCTCTTCCTCGTTTGTGTTCTGCTCCAAACTTCTTGCTTACGTCGCTCAAATTTGCATGAAGAATTCTGAATAAGGAATTTTAAAATATCCTCCGTTTCATAAATTTTTCATTTTTTACCTTTTTGTTGTTATTCCAAGAATACCCCACTCTCTTCGCTCAAGTCGAATATTTTTCTGAATAAATTTATTCAACTGTGTTTTTGCATTTTTCGTAAATGTTAAATCATGCAAATTCGTCGTTTAATAAGTAAACAGTTCTTCACAATTTCGCCGGTATACCTTAAAGATTTTCCTTTATAATTTCTTAAAAAACCAGTACCTACCTAAAATTGAATTGTTGTTGGGAATATATTATAAAAAATTATATTTATTTATTTATAATTTTATAATTTTCACGACACAATGTGCCTTTTACAAAACATACAAAAAATAATGTTATAAATACAAAATTTGATTATATTACTCGTATACACAAAAAGTCGGATTATATGCTAGAAATTTCATTACATGACTCCCTTTTTTCATATCATATCCAAGTTTTCCATATCAGCTTCAACTGATAATTTACATGGCAGGCTTCCTTTCTTTGATTATCTTACCAAGCTTCCCTATTCTCCTCTCTTGCCATGCAACCCCGTTGCGCATTAACACGCGATAGACTGTAAAGAAGTCGACAAGGATCATTTGATTTTCGCTCTCTGGCGACAACGTTTATTAATTATTTTTTTATCTCTCTCTACACCAATAGCTCAATAAAATTATTCTTGAATATAAAATAGTGTATGTGGCAATGGAAATATTATTAAGTGGAATTAAGTAACCAAAAAAAAATCCAAATATTCAGTTTGTCACCTGCATTTTTTGTAAGCACAAAAAGTTTTTATTGCGTTATTTGTGTATGAAAAAGTGAAATGTTTTTTTAAAAAAAAATTGCGGTAAATTTTGACGAAAGGCAGTAAAAATCAAATTTTCCCATTCGTCACATTGTTTATTATTGCGCCTCTTCAATGCCACCCCTTTGATTCTTTTACCATGCTACTCCGTTTCTCTCTTCCCAAGCCATGCCCCGTTTCTCTCTTGCCATGCCACCCCGTTTGCCTTTTTCTACTCGCATGACACGGAAACTCCACAAAGGAGAGTAAATACGCTGCCTGAATAAAGTACATACATTGTAGCGACGAGGAATTTTGCTGGGTACATAGACTGTTTCTGTTTTTGTGTACATACGTAATGTCTAGTGCAGTGTACATGATGTTTTATAATATGCTTGTTTACATCAAAGAGTTACGCAATATTTAGTAAAAACATGAAGTTTTCTTAAAAAAAAATCCATTGATTAAAAATTTTACGCTGTATATTTATTTTTTATTTGTAAAAAAAAATATTTGGGAAGAGGAATGCAATTGACCAACTGCCTAGCCAGTTTAAAAAAAAAAAATTGTGAAGAGGAATGCAATTCACCAAACTATTCTGCCTGGCCAGAAACAGGTATTAATATCATCCATTAATAATTCATTTTTGTTAATTTTAATGAATTCTTAATTAATAATTACCCAATAACATCTGTTGAATCAGGGTCAAAGTTATGGTCAAATGACCTAAGCGGGGATCGAACCAACGTTATTCTATTCCAAATACGCTAGAGTAATCAGCCAACTTGGCCTCCTCGGCCATAACACCGACTTTTTTTCATGCGAAAGCAGAAGCTTTTGTGCATGCAATGGCATATGTTGAACCAGGGTTGAAGTTATGGTCAAATGGGATTCGAACCGACGTTATTCTGTTCCAAATACGCTAGTCGAACGAGCGACTTGACCCCACGGTCATAACACCGACAATATAAGGACGATTTATTTATATTTCTACATGATAAAAGGGCGCCGTTTTTGTATGTGTCACACCTCAAGAGCCGTCTTTATCACCTGCCGCCGTTCCACTAGGGGTGGCTGGTACCTTCGCCGATGCTTCTGCACTTTTTTCTGTCCTTGCATATCTCTTTCATCTCTTTCACATTCATCATATTCATGGTTTTATATTCAGCTACTTACTTCTAATTTCTGCTTACTATTTATACATTCATAAACTGTCTTTTCTCTTGTTTTTTTATCTCATCTCTCTATTTTTTTTTAAAGTATTAATACCTACTTATGTAATCATTATTTTGTTTTATGTTACTTTTTATCCCGGATAGTTTTCAATTGTAGTTCTGATATATTTGTTGTTTCATTTTATACTTTTTACTTACTCTTGTATTTATAACACTATTTTTAGTATGGTTTGTAAAAGGCACTAAGTGTCGTGAATTTATAAATAAAAAAAAATAAAAAAAAAATCACTTTCCTCATACACAATTTTCTCTTATTCTCACTCTGCAGGTTCCCATTTTTTCGCAATTATTGCCAAACTATTAACTGTTGATCAATTCAGATACACATTTTTTTTTCTTCTACTTCAAAGTATCGGAAAATGCATAAAATCAAAAATAAAACAAACAACATTTTTTCATACCTTTTTTATTAGTTTCTCGCATTGTATGCAATTTTCCTTCAGTCACATAAAGCTCTGAAAACAAGAGCCGTACTAAAAATGAGCTTTTTTTTCGACTGCGACTAAAGCAGTAGAACAATAATACCCGGTATGAATTCATTTTATTTCTCTTTACCTTGTTTTATTTTCATTCAAAGCATAGCATGGAAAAAATTAAATGAACACCTATACTTGTTTATTTTTGCAGAGAAAGTAATAAAGTTTTTATTTAATGAAAAAAAGAGAAATTGGAAGGACTGGCGCTCTCACAAATTCTAGAAAAGAAGAGAGAAACGTTTGATATAAGAGTACCTATATAATCTATGTTACAAATATTCATTGATATTTATAGCCCATATTTAGTGCATGCCCACAATAAGGCCCATATAAATTAGCATTTACACATGCTGCACGTGTACAAACAGAATTAACCTTACTTCACATGAACATATCTTCCTACTATAATATCTATTATCTAAGTTGCAAAGAGATATATTGACATATAAATGAACATTAAATGCATGCCCACAAACAGGCACGTGCAAGTTGACACGTGCCTGTTTATGGGCATACAAGGTGACATTTGTAAAGTGAACCATTTGTAACATTATGGGTGGTAGCCTCATACCTGTTAAGGCACTCTTGCCACAGTTCCCTTTTGTCAAAAATCACAACTGCCTTTAAATTAAAAAAAACTAAAGAACGTAAAAACCAAGTAACAGAATATGAAATCATCTGGTGAAATGAATAGAGATTGCACATATTTCGTACTATTTTATTGCAGGCATTATAAGCGATAATGTAGTCAGCTTGGAAATAAAACTACCCTTCATATAACGTATGTATATAATATCACCCCAGCTTTTGTTCCCAGTAGTATCCCTAGTATTACACGTTTAGATGAAACTCAAGCGTCTCGTTTACCAAAAATATATGAAAAATAAGCCAAAGCCTCAAGCAAGCGTTTTAGATAACATAAACTTTCGATAAAACGCTACGTGAACGTTTTGTACTTGCACAGTTCTAGTGATAATTTACCCTGCTTTAGTGTCATAGTGAAATCTGCTTTTTATTTCGGACTTCACAGTAGAATAAAATAACAAATGAATATCTGTTTAGTATGCACATTTTCTTTCTCTCTATGTCTTTGTATCTAATCTAATCTAATCTTATCTAAGTTGCAAAGATATGTAATATAAGGGATTCACATTACATGCATTCTCACGAGCAAGATGCTTGCGCATGCCGCATGAGAACTTACAACATAAAAACCAAATCTCAAATGGACACACAACCTGCAACTCTTGCCGATCTTCCCTGAAACAGGGGTGACATTGGCAAAGTGAACCATTTTCTACAGCATGGGTGTCTGATTTTACATGGGTTCAAGGAATCGTGTCTTGAAATTGGTAGTTTTTTTATGAGAAGGTAGACAAAATATAACAAATTTAATTGTCTTAAAATGTAGTTACATAAATGTATTTTGATATTTTTTTTCAATTAATTATTTCATACAAACGTTTTGGGTGTATCCAATCCGAACATTACTTTTGTTAATTTTTTTTTACTTTCATATCCAAAGATGGATACTAAAGCAAGCAGAATTTCCTGATATAAAAATGGAATTGAATTTTTGTACAATAAATTCGTGAAGAGAAATTCAATTCGACAACTTATTTTTGCAAAATTCAGAAACAATTATTTACTCATTAAATGAATAATTCATCTATTTCATTGAATTAATTTCTAATTAGTTATTCCAAATTATTTAAAAAAAAAGTATCTAAGAGTCAATGCTATCGTCGAAGGGACTGACTTGACTCAAACCGTCGTCAGTTTTTTTCAAACACGCCACTTAAAGTTACCGTCATTAGTGACGAACTTGATCGATTAATGCTTAGTAAATCTGCATTCCGTAAAGTGAATTGTTTAACTTTAATACACTAGTCTATTCACGTGTCTGTTAGAAACTTGTGTTAGTACTGCTAACATTCCATTACGTACGTACACTTATTGCTCTGTCCATACTCCGTACAATTGTAAAGTTCATACAGTATGAATGGGTCTCAGGTTAAAACGACACAGCTATAAAACGCCACACGCCATAATAACTCATGACCGGTCCGTAGTCTAGTGGTTGACACTTCTGACTCGTAAATGGAAGGTTGTGGGTTCGAATTCCCGCGGAGCACAAAAAAATATACCATTTATATTTTCAGATATGCTCTTCGCTGGGTGAAAAATTCATATACCTTTACCAAAGACCGGTCACTAAAGGTCCATCCAGCCTTACAGCAACTGGGTCTTGCTCGAGAATTTGCGCTTTTTGCAGCGAAGACCAAGCTCACGGAGGGCTTTTGAGGTGTGAAACACACAAAAACAGCGCTCACCAAATAAATCAAACTAATAATATATGACCGATCGACACATGACAAAACAACACATGACAGATCAACACATGACAGAACATCATAATGACAGTACATCACATGACTCGTGATTTTTTTGTCATGTGATGTTTTGTAGTTGTGTTGTTTTGTCTGAGTGATTTTTTGTCGTGTTATATACTGTCATTGTGATGTTCTGTCATGTGTCGTTTTGTCACTGTGCCGTTCTAACCTGTCACCGTATAAAGCAACTCGGAAAATGTGTCTCTCTTATTCAGTATACGCAGTAAAACACCCTACGTTTAAACTCAACAAAAGCGTTTTTCTTAAAGAGTATTAGAAACTAAAACAGAACCTCTACTGACCTTTCAGTTTTCTACATACTTTTTAATGAAACTCTGTGCTTAAGTTGTTACGTTTGTGTTATACTTGCGAGCAGTTCTAAACAAATAACATCGACGGTTAAAAGGAAGTAGGGCATAAACGATGTTTTGGTAAAAAATGAGTTATGAATGCTATCCTACTTAAATGTTTCCGCTCTTTCCAATGCGCTAACTCACATAGCTCTACGATGTTTGATTTTGTTGTTTATGCGTCCTTTATGAAGAAGGTTATGACTCTGGAGGAAATGAAAAAAGTGTGTAAGGACAGAAAGAAATGGCGGTTAATCTGTGATGTTGGCGGCTAGGGTTTTTAAATTTTTAAAAAATTAAAATTTGTTTTCTGTTAGTTTTTGATGTCGATACATGTTATTTGATTTAAAAAATGTAATTTATTGTGTATGTTCCTTGACTTATTAGTTGGTATGCGGCTGACCAACCATGCTGTAGAAAAATGTTCACTTTGCCAATGTCACCCCTGTTTCAGGGAAGGTCGGCAGGAGTTGCAGGGTGTATGTTCATTTTAGATTTAGGTTTTTATACTGTAGGACTACATGCGGCATGTTTAAGCGCGTACTTTAACATGTCTGTTTTGTGAAAATGCATATATGTGAATGTCTAATGTTACTTATATTTTGCAACTTAGATTCGATTAGCTTATGCCCTATTACCTTTTAACCGTCGACATGCACTGTTACAAGTTACACTATGTGCAACGCTGAGTACTCCCGTTTCATTAAATACCCATTAGGGCTGGGTGACACGCTGTTACATACTTACCCATAGTATAGTGCAAACGATGCCTTGCACGTACAAAGGGGGTTTCATGGAGTGGAAGAGAATGTCGGGAAAAAGTACAAAGAAATAATGGAAAGAGAGATAATACTCGTATGTTATTTAATGTTATGTTTATACTCAACAACAGTTTCATCTGAAATAGGAGAAACATTTTTTTGAAAGGATAGGTTATCAGTTTTTTACTAACGTTTTAGTGAATGCTGGAGTGATGTTTTCCGGGATCTGTTGCCGTGGTCTGTGGGAGCTGGAGCTTCCGGACGTTTCGCCTATTTCTACGATGGGCTTCATCAGCGTGAAGTATGATGATGAAGATGGTCTTGATGAAAACTGCCTGGAACAACTGTTTTTAGTGAATCATAAATATTAATTTAACTTAACAAATAAGTAACTCTAAACAAAACATTTTTTCTTTATTTGCAAAAATTTCCGCTATTATTGTACAGATTACGAAGTTTTAACACATTTTCGGACTTTAAACCTTTATCAGATATACAAAATTTACAACAATTTGAAACAATAAAATATTATATACAAAAAAAAATACCAACATGGTTTGCTCAGCCTTCACAAGAAAGAAGTACCAGCCCCCTCGAGAGCTGGGAAACCCCACTTCAACTGAAGTGGTTGGCGTAAGGCTGGCACCTTACCTGTAAAACCAAACAGGTTCCAATCGCCACATGTGACACCTTGAGGCAAAACGCGGAAAAAAGTTACACTATATGTGTAGCTTAGAAGCAGCGAAATGTTATTATATCTGTCTGACTTGAAAACAATTATAGACCAAATAAATCAGGCTGATATTTTTTTGTTCAGATTAAAATGATGGAAAGTTTCCAGCGTTAACAAACAATATTTTTTCTTTTTCATTATAAGTTAATGATTAAACGCCAATTTTTCCCTGTAGATGAAAAAAAATAATTCAGAATTTTTCTCTTGACGATAGCAAAAACACGATACCTCCTCATTATTTCGTCTATATCGTACAAAACATGTTTTTCTCAATACAACGTCAATCTGTCTTATTAAGATCTCTAATCAAAAACGACACAATTAGGTATAGGGAGAAAAAGTCCCGTAGTTTCTACTTTGGAATAAATCCCCTTTGACAAAATGTTCACTCAATAAATACTGTCATTTAATACCTCGAGCATACTATCCCTAATTTGCGAAATCCTTTTTTATTTTTATTCAAGATAATGAACCTTTCATTCGTAAAAATAGATAAAACATTACACAGCTAATATTTCAAATTAAAATAAAGATCCTGAATAAAAGAGGTATTTGTTAGGTTTAAGATGGAATTACGATCGTTTGACATATTTTCAATTATAATTACTACACAGATAAAAAAAAATATTGGGATATTAGACGAACCGTTATTATAGAACTTACATTATTCTCGACGTTTTGTTAGTGACGTAGCTACGTCTTCAGGACCCTGTTAACCTGAAACGCAATGAGTCATAGGTGCTTCCGATATCCACCTATGGCATGGAAACAAAATGGCTCACTCAGTATAGCGCCAACAGACTAAGGACGTACCAAAGAGCTATTGAAAGGAGCATGCTGGGAATCAGTCTCAGAGACAGGGTTCCAAACAAGGAGATCCGTAGACGCACTGGTGTCACTGATTTCATGCAGCAAGTGGCCCGCTTAAAATGGCGCTGGGCTGGTCACGTCGCAAGGCAAGACTATGACAGGTGGCCGAAAAGGATCGTCCAATGGCGATCCATGGTGTTCAAGCGGGGAGCGGGGAGATCTCAACTGAGGTGGCTGGACGACATCAAGAGAATTGCAGGCAAAGGATGGCTGAACTCAGCAGCCGATATACAGGAATGGAGTGGACTGATGGAGGCCTACATCCAAGAGTGGACTGAGAAAGGCTGAGGAAGAAGAAGAAGTACAATTGAATATTAGGTATTGGTTTCAACAGTGAGGTGACTACAACATTGTTAGCCCTTAAGGTTTGCTCAACATTCAGGGAGTTGCATATTAGGAAATTTTGAATTAATATTGTTATATATTTGCAACTTCAACTACTAATTAAGCTGCATATATCGTTTTGGGTTTAAAATAGACACCGAAACGTGAAATCATCTCTGACACCGTCGTTGGAAATCGAATCCTTGCTCTCGGCATGAAATGCGAGCATTCTACCAACTGAGCTATTGAACGGACTTTTTATGAGCTTGGCCATCGCTACAAAGCGCCAATACTTAAACAAGACCCAGTCACTGTAAGGCTTGATGGACCTTTTGATGACCGGTCTTTGGTAAAGGTTTATTTATTTTGCAACCCAGCAAAGAGCAAATTTCAAAATATAAATCGTATATTTTTTGTGCTCCGCTGGGATTCGTACCCACAACCTTCCATTTACGAGTCCGAGTGATACAACTGGACTACGTACCGGTCTTACATTATTGATTATATAGATAGATATTTTGAAATGGAGTAACAGCTGACTAGAACTAAGCTCCTCCATATTATTACTTCCTTGTTCTTTTCTCGTGCCCGTAAACAATAACAACTCCAAAAATAGAGCGCGATTAATGAGAATGAAATTCTCATTATTGTGAACTCTCTCCTCCTTCTGTTATATATTACGCCAATCATTTCGTTCTCTCGGCTTCCTCGTATTTCCACATGATGAAGCGTGAACGTTCATAGACGCGTGATGATGAACGAAACGACTCAAATATATGTGGACGTCTTCAATAATAAGTGGAAGAATATCTGTGCGAGACAATAATTCAGAGCCTGCCAAACTTTTTTTACTTATCAGATTTACTTTTTTGGTCAATCAGAAATTTAGGTATTTTTTGGTTTTTTATTTTGTACTAGCTTTACCCGGCCACGGGTTGCCGTGGCTCTAATCGAACCTCATGTTAATTGCAAAAATAAATTGGCACTGATTGCATGTTATGTTTTGATTAGATTCAGCACATTTCTTCATTTCCTATATTGCTCCAGTTTTTTTTATACAAAAGACTAAGTTGGCATGTAGAAAATTACCCATGTAAGTTTCATCGCTATATGTTTAATAGGTTGGGAGTCCATACAGGACAAACATACATACATACATACATCCGTTTGATTTTATATATATAGATTGTTCCTTGACTTATAAGTTGGTATGAGACTGACCACCCATATTGTAAAAAATGGTTCCCTTTTCCGATGTTACCTCTGTTTCTGGGAAGGTCAGCAAAAGTTGAAGGGCGAAACATTACTATGACAAAAAACACATGAGATGTTTTTTTCATAGTACTCTTACTTACATTCTATTCTGTTTTAGGTATGTGATGTTATGTCATTGTGATATACTTTCCTGTGATTTTTTTGTCATAGTCATTATTTATCTTGTGATGTATTGTGATTGTGATATTCTTTTATTTGTCGTTATGTCACGTATCGTTATGTCACTATCGTTTTTTCACCGTCGTTCTACCATGCAACCATTTTGAAAGACACTGCTCCCATTCTCTCTGAATTATTTTGGTTCACATATTGGAAAAGTCCTTACCGGTGCGAGCTCATTTAAAAAAAGGTAATATGCAGAAGCTTTCATACATCATCGGTAGAGTGTTTACAATTTCCTCGGATTACCATATTGTGTGCGGGAAGGCGAAGGAGGGGGGGAGAAAACCATTCAATTATTCATGCCGCCTTTCCTTGCATCAATATTTCAATAGAGGAGAAATACTCGCAAAAGTATTGGCAAACGCTCAATACCCCAAGTTTGAAAAATCACCCAAAAACTCAACCGTAGCTTTTTACGAAAAAATGTATGCAAACTAACGCAGCTCCTCCGGTGAGTGTTTTACTTTACTTAAATTTTAGTTTTATCGCTATGAATGAGTTTTAACGTAGAATTGTATAGTTTGAGTATAGTATTCACCCTTATATCAACATTGTATGAGTCGTATAGAATCAAAAGCGGCTATCTAGGATTTAATAAAAAAATGTAATAAATATACGGAAACATAGAAAACCATTTTCTCATCATTTCCATGTATTTATCTCGTTTTCTAGAATATCTTAGATTCCTGCTTTTGATTTTAAACGCTCATATATTCCGGCAAAGGAACAAGGTCCTTTCATGGCACTTTTCATGTGATAATTTTTGTTGCTTCACTGGCAGCTTTTCTATGAAGCTTAAAATAAATAGGAAAATGTAAAATAATTCAAAAGAAAATTGCATGTTTGAGTCTATTACCGTAACCTATAAAAAAAAGTTGCTAAGATATGATGGAACCTCGTTTGAGCCAATTATTAGGTAGATTTAGTCTATGGGCCACAGGCTATTAAATTTCCATACCTTTAGCCTGGTCGGTAACTCAGTTGGAGTGTGCTTGTACCTTGTTGGTAGAGTTCGGGTTCGAATCCCACCAAGGGTGTCAGAAATGATTTTCCGTTTCGGTGTTTTTTTCTAACCCAAAATAAAATACCGGCAAGGTTTACTCTGTCTTCATAAGAAATAGGTATACCAGTCCCCTCGAAAGCTGGGAAAACTCCACTTCAACTGAAGTTGTTGGCGGAAGGCCGACCCCCTTGCTTGTAAAAATAAATAGGTTCTTCTTGCCAACGCGGCAAGACGTTACACTATATGCGTAGCTTAGTCTCGTTATCCTTTAGCGATTTATAAGCCTTGTCCATCTTGATCACCTACTCACCATGTAACAATAGCCCTGTGTGAGATTCAGTGCATATTCAACTTCGAGTGTGAAGTTTGTCCAACTGCATCAGTAGTCGTGCCCAAACGAAAAAGCAGAACCCATCTACCAAAAGTAGAGCATACTCGTGTCTGTTTGTGGGCATGCATTCAATATTTATTTCAAATGTTAATCTTATATCTTTGCAACGTAGATTATATTGTAGATTAATACATATTTATGAGCTCAAATATTCTCTTGTATTCCATGCACATGACAGATATATAAATATTTATCTAAGCTGCTACTTTATGACGTAAATTCGACGGGGATGTATGTTGTTTGTATACGGCTTATTATATTGTTGGTGAAATGGGAGCCGGTGTTTTGATTGAGGGAGTGCGACGAGGGCGTGAGGTTGACGTGAGAAGTGGGCGTGAGGGGGCGTCAGGAAGAGTCGGGGGCGTGAAATGGGTGATAGGAGATAGGAGAGGTGTCAGAAGGCGTTCAGATGTGTTGTTGTACGTCAAAATGGAGAGGAATTGATGGGAGAAGGCGTTAAGATGTGTTATTGCACATCCAAAAAGAACTAAGTTGATATATGTAAGTACAAATTTCGGAGACCGCGCTTTCCGTGTTGCGGGTCCGGTGGAGTGGAACAGACTGCCACCCGGAGTGAAGAACTCCAAAACTGTGGGTGTATTTCGCGGAGCACTCAAGACACACCTTTTTAGAAAGTCTTATCCATGATTGGAGAGGGCCCTTGAGGTGTGACACACACAAAAACGGCGCTCTCTTATCATTTGTAATTTCAAATAAATTAGCCTGTTATAATAATAATAATAATATTAAGGTGTCAGAAGTCATGGGCGTACTTGGGTGTACTGTTGTACGTCAGAAGATATAGAAAAACGAAAGAGTGATAAAACGTTAAATAGTGTCAAAAGATCGCAAACGGCATTAACGAGAGTAAGAAGGTGTCAGATAGTGTCGAAAGGTCATTAGGGAAATGCATCCAGAGGCGTAAGTTTTCGTTAAAAAGGCGTTAGGAGATAGGCGATGACACCAAGGGGCGTTTGTAGGCATTGAAGCATTGACATATGATATCTGTGGACTTGAAATTATTTCAACGAAAATATATATTATTGTAATGTTTTTCGGTTCGGAAAGTCTCTAAATTAAAACATACTGGTCTTCTTTCTCGATATTTATTTTCACTTAATTTATTTTACAATTTTACATATATTGTTAACACTTTTAGCAACAACAGTTTAGCACCTCACACACTCTCCAATCAAAGGCGAGTATCGATCTGTCCTGCTGTATCCAATTTTGCTCCTTATATACTGTAGTGATAGAATACTCTAGGGGCTAATTTGCCAGCAAAACTCTCGAACATTCTACCAACTTCAAGAGTACAAAAGGATCATTTAATTTCTAGATTTCTTAAGCCTATAATTATTGCTACCTACCTACGGTGTACACTTATATTAATCTACTTTGACATAACACTATAATAATTATTACTACCTACGATGTACACCTATATTAATCTACTATTTACATAACATTAAATGTAATTTTTTATTCATATTCCTTGACTTATAGGTTGGTATGAGGCTGACCACCCATACTGTAAAAAATGGTTCACTTTGCCAATGTTACCCCTGTTTCAGGGAAGGTCGGCAAAAGTTGTGGGGCTTATGTTCATTTAAGGTTTGGATTTTATTTGTAAGTACACATTCAGCATTTGTAAGCGCGAACTACACTTGTTGGTTTGTGGGCTTACATCTGAGAGCTTTAAATGAATATATCCTTGCAACTTAGATTATAGATTATAGATTATATTCCTGTTTCAACCTATGTACTGAAGAAAATGTTCTTAGTAAGAAAGAGAACAAAGAACTTCACAGCTGCATTTTCATATGTACAAAAAAACTCGTGCAATTGTAAAAATTGGTTTCTAGAAAGGTGACAACATTGCTGCGTGCGTACTATGCCCGGACCAATCCGAACATAGACGAATGCGGCATAAATTTTGTGATCGATAAAATTTACGAATTTTAATGGAAAAAAACTTTATTTTAAGACATTATATCATGTGTTATAATAACGTGTCAAAACTTGACACGTTAAAACATGTTTTGTATGACTACACAACTGCGACGTTTGACAGGACTGAGACAAATGTGGTTGATAGGATGTATCTATAATAATCTATAATCTAAGCTTCAAAGATATGTTAACATTTAAGGCTCATATAAATGCATGCTGACAGCCACATGTAGGTTCACGCCTACACATTCTGCATGCGTGCATACAAATCAACAAAACCTCACATGAACATAAACCTTGCAACTCCTGCCGCTTTTCTCTGAAACCGGGGTGGCATTGGCAAAAGTGAACCGATTTTTACAGCATGGGGGGTCAGCCTCATACCAACCTATCAGTATCAATGCAGTAAGTTAGTTTCTGCTTCTCTATGTTATTACTCATTGCATTGAAGGGTGTCGGAAAATGGATGGAGGCGTCAGGAAAAGGCTCATAAATAAAACATACCCGACATTAGGCATTTTTTCCATCGATCCGAGGGTCCAGAAGCGCTGCACATGTCCTTGGGCGATGCCAAATTTTCAGGACCTCGTGTGATTCAAATGTGACGAATGGGATGACCCATATACATGTTTTATGGAATCTGTGGACTGTATATCATGCCGTATATTGAGATGGGATGAGGTCGCAAAAAATGGAACTCGTTTTTGCGGCCTTAACAATTTTACATAATTCAAATGCAGGGCTTGGATTTTCATAAAAAGATTTTTTTTTCTTTTCTGGCTAAAAATGTTGGCTCTTGATTTGCATATACATAGAACCGAAGCGAGTAATTAAGAACTATTTTCGAAAATGACGTAAATATATTGAAGCGGTGTGTAGGCTAGCGTTTAACGCGACTGACTCGTAATCTGGAGGTCGTGGGCTCGATTCCAGGCGGAGTACAAAAACAGAAAAGATTTTTAAATTTTGCTCTTCGCTCGGTTGGAAAATTAATATGCCTGTATCAAAGACTGCGAGTTTTTCAGTAACGTCAATGGCTCGCGGAGGTCTCTCGAAATGTGATTCTGTACCGGTCTGCGGATTGCGATGCATAGTTGTAACGCTTCGGACTCGTAAATGGATTGTGGGTTCGAATCTCGGCAGAGCACAAAAAAATACTATTTATATTTTCAAATATGCTCTTCGCTTTACCAAAGCCCGGTGCTAAAGGTCCATCCAACCTTAGAACAACTGGGTCTTGCTTGAGAATTGGCGCTTTCTATAGCGATGACTATTCTCGCAGAGGGCACTTGAGGTGCAATTTCAAAAACAGCGCTTACCAAATAAATCATCCTTTTATTATTTCTTTCGTTCAAATTCAGTCAGTCATTGTCATCACACATATTTTGATATATTATTAAGGAAGCCTGTGCGGAAGACTCCCTAGATTCAAGAGACTAAAGGGGTCTATGACACTTGTTATAGTGCCGCAGAGGTATAAGAGGTGTATTATAATCTCACTCCTCGTTTGTCCACTTTTAGACATAGGCCTCACAATTCCCTCCACGATTCAGTACACAAACATAAATTCATTATTCACATCAGGGAAATTCCAGTCTTTTTTGTGTTCATAACTTGACATTAGATGGAGTGGACCAAACAGCTGTTTCCGTTTAAACTCAATTATTACGATTAAAAAAATGTATGAAAATTTTAACTCTCGCCGCATGCGCTCTTTAGGTTTAATTATATTTTTTTGTAAACGCGATGGATCACTTAAAAATGTTAAGTTTTACACAATACACAACCCTGAAAACACAACATTTATATTTTCAAATATGCTTTTTGCTGGGTGAAAAATTCATTTACCAAAGACCGATTACTAAAGGTCCATCTAGCCTCACAGAAACGGGGAAATACTTGAGAATCGGCGCTTTCTACAGCAACGACCAAGCTCGCAGAAGGCTCTTAAGGTGTGAGACATTCAAAAACAGCGCTCACCAAATAAATCATCCTTATATTATTATTATTTCGCGATTGAGGGTAGTTGATTGTAGGTCTGGTCGATAGCTCAGTTGGTAGAGTGCTTGCATTCCATACCGTGAGCTCGGGTTCGAATCCCACCGAGGGTGTCAGAAATGATTTCCAGTTTTGGTATTAATTTCAAACCCAAAATAAAAACCGACAGTGTGTAATGAGCCTACACAATAAATTAGAACCAGCCCACTCGGGAGCTGGGAAACCCCCACTTCAACTGAAGTGGTTGGCGTTAAGGCCGGCCCCCTTACCTGTAAAAATAAATAGGTTCAACTAGCCACATGCGACTCCTTCGTGGATAACGCGTCAAGAAGTTACACTATATGTGTAGCTTAGTTGCGTTACGCATTTTTTTATACTCGGGACGTACATCACGCGCGCACACGTGTTTTTACGCAAAACCGACGCACGCATTAATCTGCTATTTCAGCGAGGGTAGATTTTGCCGCCTTTCCTCACACCACACCGCCCTTGCCAATGTCACCCCTCTCTGTCCGATAGGCAGGCCGCGCGTCCAGAGATTTGTTGCCCATTTTTCATCCTGTCCTCTTTTTGAAATATCGTTATTTATCATCGTACACATTTTTTCACTCTTTGTGTATGTGAGGAACCAACCGGATGTCATATTTAGAAATTTCTCGAATACTTTTTAAAATTTTCAAAAAAGTTGGAAAATATTTATTTTAATTTTATAGGCCACCCTTGACGTGAAGGTTGGTATGAGGCCGACCACCCATACTGTAAAAAATGATTCTCTTTGCTTAAGCCACCCCTTTTTCAGGGAGGGTCGGCAAAAGTGTTAAGGCTTATGTTCATTTGAGTTTTAAAATACACATGCAGTATTTGTAAGCGTGAACTTACACGTTTCTGTTTGTGGGCATGCACTAAATATAAATCTTTAGTGTTAATGTATATATTTACAACTTAGATTACATGTAGTTTTGAAAGTACAATGAAGCGCGAACTTACGCGTATCTGCTTGTGGAAATGCATTTAATATGAAGAGGAAAGGTCACGATGTATTTATTTACATACATTATAGATTAACAGGTTCACTTTGCCAATGTCACCCCTGTTTCAGGGAAGGACGGCAAGAGTTGCAGAGCTTATGTTCATTTGAGATTGGATTTTTATATTGTAGGTCGACATGCGGTATGTGTTAGCGCGAAATTATACATGTCTGCTTGTGGGAATGCATTTAATATAAATCTTAAATGATATATATCTTTGCAGCTTAGATTAGATTAGATTAGGTTACATAAAACTTATAGGTTGGTATGAGGCTGACCACCCTTACTGTAAAAAATGGTTCACTCCGCCAATGCTAATCCTGTTTTAGGGCAGGTGGGCAAAAGTTGCAGGGCTTATGCTCATTTTAGGTTTGGATTTTAAATCGTAAGTACACCTGCTGCATTTGATAGCTCTAACTTACACGTGTTTGATTTTGGGCATGCATTTAATATGAATTTTAAATTTTCATATATCTTTGCAACTTTTATGAAATTAGGTCTATGAATGTCATGATAACAGACACTTCATTGTATGTATATTATACATGAGAGAAAAAGAATCAAAATGTGAAGCATATTCCGGCCTTATATACTCGTAAGTCTATCGGTATATATTTGCCTTTGATGTGAATAGCTGAGTCAGTGTTCGCTCAATGCGAATAAAGTAGGATCAGCAATGTAAATAATATGTAAAAATCTACTCCCTTTTTCGCATTTCCAAATATATATTTCTTACATATTTATCGAGTCTTAAAATACAATGATGTAAGGGGGTTTTTATTTACGAGTACTATTTTGTGTGCAAAAATTGTACCTTAGTAATGGGGATGAAAAAATAAATAAAAATGTTAACGTACTTACGTGCATATTTTCATATTTAATCTATAATGATCTGAGCTGCAAAGATATAATACATTCAAGATTAATATTTCATGCATTGCCATTAGTAAACACGTGTACATTCGTGCTTACAAATGTCGCATGTGGACTAACAACATAAAAACCCAATCTCAAATAACACCCTGCAACTCTTGCCGAACTTCCCTGAAATAGGGGTGACATTGGCAAAATGAGCCATTTTCTACAGCATGGGTGGTCAGCTTCATACCAACTTATTAGTCAAGGAACACCAATAATTGATTTATCTTGATTATTAGGTATGAAGCTGACCCCCATGCTGTATAAACTTGGTTCAAAACCTTTAGTGACACTTTATCCTCCCTTTAGTGCTTGTTTGGCTTACCCACCATGTGATTCAAAGATGATCTTTAAACAAAATTGCTTTAAGAATCACATTCTACACAATCTGAGCTAGAAAAGAAGGCAAACCACGATTATGAGAGTTGTTTTTCATATTTTCAAAATTAATTTCCAGCATTCATTAGACACATAGGATCAGTACACATACAAGCATTGCTCATGTAAATTAAAACATCTATTGGAGATAAGACAAACAAGCGCTGGGGTAACGGTATGTATGTAGGTTTGGCTGCGGTTTTACCTGAATAGCTTCAGGGTGCCGTGAACGTAAAATTTCAGCAATATTTTCCAGGAATTCCCGGCTTGCCTGTGATTTGTCACCCCTTGGGACACCCTCGGAAGCAAAAGCATCTCCTTTCACTTCCCCTAGTATAAAACATGTCGTTTCAACTCAACCATAGTATTTTTAATATCAAAAATATACCATTTATATTTTCAAATATGCACTTAGCTGGGTGAAAAATTGAAATACTTTTACTAACGACCGACTACCAAAGGTTCATCCAGCCATGAAGCAACTGGGACTTCTTTGACAATCTGCGCTTTCTATAGCGACGACCAAATTTGCCCAGAGCTCTTGAGGTGTGCCGCATGTGTACTGACAATGTACAAATCCAATTTCAAATGAATACCTTCCCTGAAACGGGGGTGATATTTGCAAAGTGTACTGTTTTTTTACAGTATTGGTGGTCAGCCTCATACCAACATATAAATCAAGGAACTCTACATTGTAAATAGAAAAAAGGTAGGACAACTCACAAGATGTGCTGTTGTATATTGCACACATTTTTTAAGGCGTGTTATAAAGCTAAATCTGCCATTTTTGTTTCTTACACTTTATGGTCTTAGCAAAATAGTTACAGTAATGAAAAAAATTAAACATGTTTATTAATTTTTTATCTTAATTATAAAGCTTAAACAAAGTATATAACTTAAAAATTGCCACCACAAAAAAATATTAAAAAAACGCGTTTTTTTTACATTTTTAGCTTTTTTTTCGTGTGTGCTGTAATTTGGATTTTTTTTTTTGCTTTTTAATTACAGAAATATACAATGTTTAGGTTCCATTCTCAACATTTTTTTTATAATGTCAATAGTTTTTGAGTAAATATGGAAAAACTGTGTTCTTTGATTTAATTAAAATTTAATTCATGTAGTAGTTTCAGTTTTTCCATATTTACTCGAAAACTCTCGACATTATAAAAAAATATTGAGTAAGGAACCTAAACAATGTATAGTTCAGTAATTAAAAAGCAAAAAAAAATACAGACCACACATAAAAAAAGCTAAAAATGTAAAAAAAACGCGTTTTTTTAAATATTTTTTTGTGGTGGCAATTCTGAAGTTATATATTTTGTTCAAGCTTTATAATTAAGATAAAAAATTAATAAACATGCTTGTTTTTTTTTTAGTACTGTTACTATTTTGCTAAGACCATAAAGTGTAAAAAACAAAAACGGCAGATTTAGCTTTATAAGACGCCTTAACCGGCAAAAATTTGAAAATATGTATTTAAACATAGTGATTTATCTACTTGAAAACGACACACTTTTATGGGAGAATGGTTCTTAGTAAATGTGTTTTGTCTTTTCCTCAGCAACCCGGCTTTGTGACGTTACAATTTTTCAGTCTATGGAATCTTTTCTAATCCATTTTTATCAAGTCTTCGCCCTTGGCGCTTACTCAAGTTTTCAGTGTGGCCCTAAAGTGTAAAAGTTTGATAACCTCTGCGTAAGAATATTATTATTGCAAGGTAAAATCAGGTATTTTCATTGAACCTGAAATATCCGAAATTTCCCAAACTGTGAATGTTAGTTATTTTAATGGGAAAACATAGTTGCAAGGCTTTGTGTAAACAATGCTTTCATCGCAAATAAAATAAAGCCTTATTTTAGAGAACAAATAATATTTTTTCTAGTAGCGAAGATGTGTCATGGATTACTTCCTTACTTACCGACAAAGAATTAGTTCTTCAGACTTTGAAAAAACAAATACTTCAGAAACATCTGGTGTCAATATTTCGATCTCTTTTCTTGTAAAGACCGAGAAACCCTTGCCGGTAATTATTTTGGGTTTTGAAGTAAACATCGAAACGGGAAATCATTTCTGACATTTCTCGTGCGAGATCAAACCCTGTTTTTCGGCATGGAATGCAAGCATTCTACAATCTGAGCTAACGACTGGATTTTTTACGAGCTTGGTCGTCGTTACAAAGCGCCAATTATCAAGCAAGATCCAGTTGCTGTAAGGCTGCATGGACCCTCTGATGACCGGTCTTTGGTAAAGATTTACGAAAATATCAACCCAGCGTAGAGCAAATTTTAAATTATAAATGGTATTTTTTTTATGCTCCGCCGGGATTTGAACCCACAGCCTTTCATTAACGAGTCTACCATTGGACTACGGACCGGTCTTAAAGTAATCTGTAATAATCCATAATCTAAGTTGCAAAGATATATTAACATTTAAAACTCTCAAATGCATGCCCAAAAACAAATACGTGTACATAGTTCGCGCTTACAAATGCTGAATGTGTACTTACAAATAAAATCCAAACCAAATGAACATAAGCCCTACAACTTTTGCCGATCTTCCCTGACACAGGGGTGACATTGGCAAAGTGAACCATTTTTTACAGTATGGGTGTTCAGCCTCATACCAACCTATAAGTCAAGGAATAAGTAAAAATAAAAGTGAAAAACAAATAACAGATCTAAAAATAGCCATTATTTCTTCTCATTTCCGAGTTCTCCTTTCATTAATTCCATCACAAGTGAAACAAAATACTCGCCAGTGAGAGCGCCATTTTATCTCGTCTTTTAATTGCATTACTTGGAGAGGGCCCATTGTTTACTTGTAACGGGGCTCTACGCAGCTGGCTGAGGTGACCGCCCCCATCCCCCTGCATAGCCTTCGAGGAGAAAATCTCTTTGCTTTTGAATCAATCCGCCCTTTCAGAAGGGAAACACGCCCCTCTCTTGGAATTATTTAATTGGACTCGGTAAATCTTGCGTTTTTAACTTGATTTGTGGGAGATTATAATTGCGTTCGTTGGAATTTAACTACCGCTGAGAAATGGAAACCGTCCGTTATTTTATTTCATGTAATCTACAAAAAACGTAAATATATATTAATTGAATGGGATTAGAACATAGAGAACATAGAGTATTACTCTATGGATTAGAAGTTCAGTCCTTTGAACATATCTACAAAATAACCATAAAGTTAAAAAAAATGAATTAAACTTTTCAGATATTAGACGAACCGTTGCCGTAGAACTTACATTATTCCCGACGTTTTATACCTGTAGTAGTCAACGTCTTTAGGAGTTCATCCTTTGTATAGGACGATTGAGGTTGTGATTGATAGGCGTTTGGCATGTTTAGAAATGAAACTTAAAATGCGTTTATTTGATTGCGTCTCTGAGACGAATCATCCGTGCTCACCGTAAAACAAGTTTGCCTCCTGAAGAAGTTGGTTATGATAATAACAAAACGTTGAAGATAATGTTAAGTCTTCTCTGAAGTCAAATTATGATAGTAGGTATTAGAAATTTAAATATTTGACTATGAACATTATATCTATATCTATACCCCCTTCGACCGCTTCGGGGATAACGCAGGCAAGAAGTTACACTACATGTGTAGCTAAGTTACGTTTTTGTTGCATGTGTGCATGCCTGAAGCCTTATATTACACAATCAGGTATGCTGCTGTATGGAAGAATCCAGGCACATTATAATGAGCTCTCGACTCTTCTCCACCATTTGTATATAAGTAGAGTTATGCTTTAAGCAAAAAGCATTCTCTAGTATCGATAAGCGAGCGAAGGACAAAAAAATGATTTCTAAAGTAAATTGTAACCAAATTAAATAAAACTGTTGTATAAAATAAGTTATTTTTAATTAAAATTAAATTTAAATCATCAGTTCCTTTTTTTTTACCGAATCAGGTATAAATTTATTTCTTAGATATTTTTTCATTTCTTTCAATTAACTTGATGAATCATTTAAACTCTTAGCTTCCTCTTTTACAATCAATTGTATTCAAAAACCTGCGTAGGCTTTTCACTTTGAAGTCGTCTAGTTGTTCTCTCACTCACACTTTAACGATTTACCCGAACACTGCTTGATTGAATTGTTCTTTGGCAATCCATTAATCTGAAATGTTAATTGTTCTTGAACTAAAATCCCATTAATTATCTTGTCAATAATCATCATCATCACCTTCACCACTAACCTCTTCTTCTTCTCTTTGTTTCAGCTACAGGTAAGCCTCACTTCATACGTAGAAACATCTAGAAAGAATCATGCACGAGTAAGTAAGTACATGCTCAAACCTTCTTCATAACCGTCTTGTATTGTTACGAACTAAGGATTTTAAGTACTGTAGTGTTCCCCTCCCTGGTGAAGAAAAAAAGAAAATGGAGAGAAGACCGGATACTGTATTCTTGTTGGTACTGCTTGTTGATGAAGAAAGATCAGAGATCTTGGAAGTGAAAATTCCCTCGTTGCCTCCTCGGAGGTCATCGTAGTTTTGGCCATTTGTGTGATCGTCTAGCTAAGGTTAGGTCTCCTCGTCGTGTGGAAGATAATGAAACAGAACGTTGTGTAATTTTTTGTTTTACCGTTTCAAAATCTACTTTAGTGGCAAACCCAAATTCGTTATCGTTTGGTGTGAAACATACGCATTTTTGAACTAAATTGTAAATTCAAAATTATAATTAAAAAAAACTTACGAGATTTAAGTTACGTGTAATGCAAAATGACTATACGATATTAAAACCGATTTTAAAACAAGTGACTTTAATTTTTAATGGGATTTTGTGTTCTGTGAAGTTACTAGAACCCGCTCTGGCAAGGTCACAGCGTATAGAAAAAACACGGCAGTCAACGTATTCAAAGGCGTATACAAAATGAGGAACAAGGAAAAAGGGGGGACGCAGATCGCGAAAAGTTAATTGATGTGTTAATTTTGTTAGTCTTTTTATTTGACAGATTACATAAATTTACAAAAAAACATTATAATAACAATATGAATAAATTACATTGTGCCTAAATGTATTACGTATAATATATTTATAATGATATGCAAAATCTACCTCCACCCACCCCATAATTATTTTAATTAAAATCCCACCTCTAAGTAGAAAATCTGCCTGCTAGCTCCAATGGAGAAGCCAGTGGATTTGCGACCTCTGGAGTAGGGTTCTTCGATCGAATTACAAGCTCAACGCTCCCCTTCTTCACCAAAGAAACGTCACAGGACTTTAGCACGCTAGATCTTGGAAAAAGGAAGGAAGTCTTGTCACCAGCTTCGACTAAGTGTTACCCCACTGGGTCGGATATTTCAGCATTCCCGTTACCAAAACTTAACGCGCGCCTACTCCATACTCTATTCCAAGCTGCTTTTGTTAGGTAAGACAGCTTCTAATTTACCCCATCATTCTACCAAAATTCGCAATACCATGGCACCGTCTGATACTCAGCAAGTCCGGCCAAGTAGACCCGAGACAGATGCCAAAATAAAGAAAACCTGGCAAAACAATATTTGTGGAAATATCTACTCCATAATCTGTTCCTGGTACACCACAATATCGGGAAAACCCGATATGGGTGGAAGACCCGAAGTACAGATTACGAAAGACCTTTCCACATCCCCATAAATAATGCCTTAACCAATCGAAATTCGAATGGTAGAAAAATAATTGTGCAAACCGCTTTACTCACGGACAGGAACACGCCACTGGTTTTAAGTTTGTATTAATTGTCGCGACATTTGTTATTTTTAGTGCAATCAGCCTAATTATTTTCTCCCGGCAGCATCTCAGGTCCATTTTCAGCTCCATCTCCACACAAACACCCACAAATCAAATATTAAACAGCAATTTTCAGATTTTATCTAGAAGAGACGCGTCACCCCCAGGAAACAGATCGAAACTGAATTCAACCCAGCAATGGAGTTGTCAAAGGACAGCTCAAGATTTTTTTATGAGGGTACCTTTTTTTGTTCCAAGTTTTTAAGTGTCATAGAGATATATAATACTTTGTATAAAATTTCGGATGTATAAACGGATATAGATGGAGTCAGATCTTTACAGTACTCACGCGCGCCTGAACATGTACGCTAGTATGTAGAACAATCTGGCTCTAGTATGATGGTAGTAGTAAGGTACAAAGAACGGTGGTCTGGTATGAGCGAGAAATTTAATGATCTGGAATATGCAAGAATGATTCCTTTTGTACCTATATAAACGGACTACAAAGGGCATCAGTGGATAAGTTGCATTCAAAATTTGGACGTTAATATCAAATACGCTGAGATTATCAATTATTAAGGATAAAATCTCGTAAAAACAGCTTTGTTTTCGATTACTTTCGATTACTCAAGTACCTAATCGAAAACAAAGCTGTTTTTATTTTATCCTTAATCTATAATAATCTATAATCTAAGTTGCAAGGATATATTCATTTAAAGCTCTCAGATGTATGCCCACAAACCAACAAGTGTAGTTCGCGCTTACAAATGCTGAATGTGTACTTACAAATAAAATCCAAACCTCAAATGAACATAAGCCCCACAACTTTTGCCGACCTTCCCTGAAACAGGCGTGACATTGGCAAAGTGAACCATTTTTTACAGTATGGGTGGTCAGCCTCATACCAACCTATAAGTCAAGGAATCCTTAATGATGAACGATTACAAAGTTAATGCCTCTACGATCAATAAAATTATCAATTATTATTGAAAATTGTCAACCAAGCCGTGTAAAATAAATTCTGTTAAAATAAATAATTGTAGTTTAATTAAAAGAGAACCCCAACTAAAATCGTAACCGTATGTATGTGTGAGAAGGACCCACAGCACATTGACACTAATGCAGAGCTATATATTCTTTGGTAAGTCGCGAAAGGCCTTCCCGTGAAGTATAAGCAACGACACGACAAAATAAGAACCTCTAGGTCAGAGGCGCGTTCATGACTCTAAAAATACGTGGTTCGATGTTACTGAAGCTAGTAGCATACCTCGGGTGGCACTCCTTGTGAGATTGTTGCTAGATCACGGGTAGCGTGACGAAACAAAATTCTTATATCATCAATGTCCGAACAAAAGATCAGTTGGTAGAATGCTTGCATTCAATACCAGAGGGCTAGGGTTCGATCCACCAAGGGTGTTAGAAATGATACCCCTTTTCAGTGTTTATTTTAAAGTCAAAATCAAAATACCGGCAAGTTTTCCACCCGATATAAAGCTTAGTAGGTAGAATGCTTGCGTTTAATGCCAGAGAGCTAGGTTCAATCGCCGCTAAGGGTGTCAGAAATGATTTCCTGTTTCAGTGTTTATCTCAAACCCTTAATTAAAAAACAACGGAAAGGTGCACTCAGCCTTGATGAGAAAGGAGAACTAGCCCCGTCGGGAGCAGGGATATCTACACGTCAAGGCAAGTGGTTGGTTGAGGGCTAGTTCCCTTATAAGCGAAAATAATTTGGTACATCGTGCCACATGCCACCCTTTCGGAGACAATCTTTCTTCAATGAACAACTGAAATACTGATTGTTCTGAATTTAGCCTGCCAGTTTGTCAAATAAAAAATAATATAGCTATAAAAGCTTTAAGAAAAAGAAGACTTTTCTGTGTCTTGTGTCATTTTTTTTTTATCTAAACTCTCTATGTTGTACCGACCTCCGACCAAGAAGGTTGAGTTGTGGCGTGTGTAAATTTTCACTAATATAATATGGTGTGTTAAAAACAGCGACTTGCAGTGCAAGTTGTAGTCCTCTCCGGTGTTCCTCTTTTATGCTGATTCCCAATTCTAGTCTGGATTCCTACCACTGATAATATTGCTGTTTGTATGAGAAATGAAATTCCATGTTTTCGAGCATTTTTTAAAGCGCTTCTATGATATCTCCTTGACGGTTTTTTTCTGTAATCTCCTTGTGAGAGGAGTAATCTCTAGACAACAAACCCATCGAACAAAGAAGTAAAGAAAATAATCCAATGAAAGAAATTTAATATTTCTTAAACGATTTTATATTGCTTTTTCATTTATATTTTTCCTTGGAAATCTTTAATAAAAATATAAGATGATTTATTTTGTGAGCGCTGTTTTTTGCGAATAACACCTCAAGAGCCCTCCGCGAGCTTGGTCGTCGCCACAGATCACGGAACATGTCGTCGCTATAGAAAGCGCCAGTTGTCAAGCAATACCTTTTTGCATATTTGATAATATAAATGGTATATTTTGTGTGCTCCACCGGGATTCGAACCCACAATCTTCCATTGGCGAGGCCGAAGCGCTACCACTACAATGATAGTGTTACGAACTTATCAGTTTTTGGGGTTTACTTGTGTGTGTGTGTCCGCCTTGAATATAGTCTACTGTGAGTTTTTTTGTGTACATACGTACCTAGGCACGTAGTTTGTTAGTGTGTTGCTGGAATAGTGTCGAACAGCTTGTATCATGATTAAATAGATGATAATAGACTGGTCTAATACAATCCACTATATAATAACCTGGAACAAGTAAGAATGGTCCCTTTCGTACCTATGTAAGCGAGCTGCAACGGTACAGAGGGCAGAGGACGCTTGAACCATTGTGATGTGAAGTCGATATGAGCAGAACCAGAATAAGTAATCAGTACTGTGTAACCGTATATTGTGTAAAATAAATCTTGAAAAATAAATAAATTGCAATTTGATTAAAAGAACCCAAATAAAATCGTAACAATACTAATAATCCGATAAATATTAAATAATCATTTTTTTCTGCTATTATTTACAGTCCCTTGTAATTAACAATCCATTACCGAGTCCTTCCCATTTGTCACCTACGGAAAAACAAGCTACGCCGTTTGTTATACACTGTTGTAGACATGTGGGCCGGCGGAGAGGCCGCTCAGGTGCTACGCGGCACGTCCGGCAGATATAAAGTGTGCGGGAGACCGCGGTCCGGCGTAGCGGGGACTCTAATAAAGCTCAACCCCGAAGCTTAAAGCATGAACAAACGCAGACAGTGGGAAAATGAGACAGTAGTTAAGTACATACGGTGTTATTCTTAGACGTTTTAACCGTCCGTTGAGCCCACGCTTTGACGAACTAATGATGCCTTGGCTGGAAGTCTCATCACCGACATTCGGTCTTACCTACCGAATATCTGTCATATTTGTATTAAGACAGCTGTTCACTTGTGGCTATCTTGAATTGACTGGTCTATCGGTATTCTGTAGGTAATAATTACCGTGGTGGTGAGACTTTCAGCCAAGGCATCATTAGTTTGTCAAAGCGTGGGCTCAACGGACGACCAAAATATTAGCACCGTAAGTGGCTAGTGTGAATATGAAAAATCTTTTCATGGCATCACCTACACTTCTTTCTTGACTATTATCTATTAATAATGTTACGTTTCTCCCGAGGGTCCTTAATTAAAACACAAGTTTAACACAAGTTAGCCATACAGTTTATTTACACAGACTTTCTTACAATAGATTTATTTTAACAGACTTATTTTAACAGATTTATTTTAACACGCTTATTTATTTTGTACAGATTACAGTTATTTTACGCCATATTGGTCGCCCTAGTAACTAGCTGTTCCACTGTGTGAGTGCTTTGAAAGACTGCTCGCTCCAGCCGATTGTCACCCTTCTTATAGCGGAACCTAGGGGCCATTCCAGCAGGCCCTAGAAAGTTCCACTACCACACTTGTATAGACGATTCTGGACATATTTATTTCTTGAAGAGTCCATTTTCTACCCACATACACACCTTACAACTACAATCGTCAGGGCCAGAACATTCTCTCAAAATACACGCACACTAATAAGCATCTACCAGTGTATTCCGTTACAATAATATAAGCTGCAAAGATGTATTAGAATTAATTGAATAAAATTCAACACCCTGTTTGTTTGTGGGCATGCATTTAATATTTATTTTTTAATGTGAACATGTCTTTGCATTGCAGATAATATATTGTATATGGCTTTCTTGCATCTTGTATTAAAAAGGTTATGACTCTGGATGAAATGAAAGAAGTATGTAAGGTCCGAAAAAAATGGCAGCTGATCTGTTATGTTGGCGGTTAAGGCTAAAAATATTTTCAAAATTTAAGGCTTTGTAGTTTTCAATTTTCATTTTGTATGGATGTTTTGTAGATTTTAGTATTATTGTTTTTGTTTAGCGTTTGTTTGTTTTATATCGTTGGGTGTAATTAATTGTTTGTATTCCTTAACTTATAGGTTGGTATGAAGCTGACCACCCATACTGTAAAAAAATGGTTCACTTTGCCAATGTCACCCCTTTTTCAGGGAAGATTAGCAAGAGTTGCAGAGTGTATGTTCATTTCTGGCTTGGATTTAAATTTGAAAGTAAAGCAAAGTACGTAAGCATGTAGCATTTGCAAGCGCGAACTTACACTTGTCTGTTTGTTAGCATGCACGTTATATGAATATTAAATGTTAGCATATGATGATGATGATGAGTTGATGATTTCTTTATAGCGCCGTTTCGTGATGTAGTCACTCCAAGGGCGCTGGTGCAAAAGATGCCAGAAATTTTCTTGTCTTCAGGGCATTCCGAAACTTTCCATGGTCCTATAGCTCTCTTACATGATGTGGCAGGTGGTTCCAGGCCAGAAGGCCAGCAACTGCAAATGCACGCTCTCCAAACATTGTGTTAACTCTTCTTATAGGTTCTTCAATCCTTGATTTGGCTCCAGTCTCAGTTGAGCGCATATCTATGCAACTTAGATTATATATTGTATATATCTATCTTAATTAATTCGTGCTTAACAATTTGCAATGGTAAAATAGATAACTTGCAAACTGTTCTCATCTGAAGAAGCCACCACTAGCTTATACTAATATCATATGGAGAAATGAGATAAACACATAGCTGAATAATATGCTTTTGTTCTCGTAAACAAATCCCATTTTAATAAGACTTGATTACTAACCCAGCTGGAGAGTAATTCCCGAAATCAAATTTGAAAGTGCTTATTGCTGTTTAAACGTATGATATACGTGGTGAAATTTTTGGATCTCAAATTATGCGGTGGAATTACGTTTGTTGAAATAATTTTCAGGAAATTTGTGAACGTAAATTTGTATTAATTTTTGTGTAAAAGTGTTGGACCTTTTTTATTTATGTTTATTGTTGTTTTTTTTGTTTGAAATTACTTGAATTTCTGAAATACATTTTTTGTGCAACTAATTTATTCTGAAAAATGTATTTTTTATTGAATGTAACATTACGGGCGTTTTTATTGTATAGTTTTATCGTTTAATAACAATTTCTAATATTTATTTCAATAAACTGTTTTACGTATTTGTTTTAGTAAAATGAATCGTATGTATATTACCATGGCAACTAATCTAATCTAAGTTACAAATATATGCAACATTAAAGATTTGCATTACATGCATTTTCACAAGCAGACACGTGTAAGTTCGCGCTTAAACGTGTCGCATGTGGACCTACAATATAAGCATCCGAATCTTAAATGAGCATACACCCTGCAACTCCTGCTGACCTTCCTTGAAACAGGGGTGATATTGGCAAAGTGAACCATTTTCTATAGCATGGATGGTCAGCCGCACACCAACCTATAAGTCAAGGAACATACACAACAAATTACAATTTTTAAAATCAACAAATAATAGTATGTTGGGACATCAAAAACTAAACAGAAAAACTAATTCTAATTTAAAAAAAACCCTAGCCGCCAACATTACAGATCAACCGCCATTTCTTTCTGTCCTTACTTACTTCATTCATCTCCTCCAGATTCATAACCTTCTTCATACAGACTCTCCTTGTATTATGACTCTGGATATTCCATTCCTTCATATTCCATTCATTCGCGATTTCGGAAATTTGGTTCATCCATACCTTTCTCGGTTTTCCTCTGCCACGAAATCCATCTATTCTTGCAACATAATATACTTTCTTCGTCAGTCTTTCATCATTCATTCTCTCCATATGCCCAAACCATCTTAGCATAAGTAATTCTTTTAATCTTGACGTTCTCTTACACTACATTCCTCTATTACAAAATCATTCCTCACTCTATCACTCCATCTTTTTCCAATCATACTTCTGAGGTAGTCCATTTATACAAACATGAACAACAAATATGAGTTTTGAATTTTAATATATCTTTGCAACTTTGTTTTTATTTTTGTTGTTGATTATTTTAATATTGTTTATTAATTTCCCATTGCCTCTGAATGCTATTACTAGTCTATAAATTACTGTTACAATAATTTATCCATCTGAATAGTTGGTACGCAATATTTGGATATTTATCAACCGGGCGCGGGTAAATGTTACGGAGGTGAAATTGCTTTAGCGAAACAGCAACGAGATTTACGCGTTAATACATCAGTGAATAGTGGCTGGAGGGTCGGGGGCAGCTCCATGGACCCCTATCGGAAGTAACGGCCTATGTAATGAGCTCCAACAAGTTATAAGTCTAATCCAAGCCTGAGATTGTGGCGAGTTGTATGGAACAGAAACAACTTAAGTGAAGGCCAGTTGAGGTAAACCAAATTGTTCTGCACATAGTTTTTTTTTTGGTTATTATTTCCTTGACTTATAGGTTGGTATGAGGCTGATCACACATACTATAAAAATGGTTCACTTTGCCAATGTCACCCCTTTTTCAGGGAAAGTCGGCAAGAGTTGCAGGGCTTATATTCATTTGAGATTGAGTTTTTATATTGTAGGTCCACATGCGGCATGTGTGAGCGCAAAATTATGCGTGTCTGCTTGTGGTAATGCATTTAATATGAATCTCAAATGATACATACATACCTTTGCAACTTAGATTTAGATTTAGATTTAGATATCAACTACTTGTGTCTAATAGGTTGATACGACGCTGACCAGTCATACTGTAAAAAATGATTCACTTTGTCAATGTCACAGTGTTTGGAGAGCGTGCATTTACAGTTGCTGGTCTTCAGCCTGGAACCACCTGCTTTATCATGTGAGAGAGCTAGAGGACCATGACAAGTTTCCGAAATGCACTGAAGACAAGCAAATTTCTGGCATCACATGCACAAGCGCCCTTGGAGTGACGACATCACGAAACGGCGCTATAAAGAAATCACCAACTCATCATCAATGTCACTCCTGTTTCAGGGAAAGTCTATGTTCATTTGTCGGCATCATTGTCAAGTCAATAGATCAGCTCTTGCATTCCATGCCGTGAGCTCGGGTTCGAATTCCACCGAGGGTGTCAGAAATGATTTCCCGTTTCGCTGTTTATTTTAAACCCCAAAATAAAATACCGGCAAGGTTTACTCAGCCTTCACAAGAAATGAGTATCAGCTTTCTCGGGAGCTGGGAAATCCCCACTCAAATGAAGTGGTTGGCGTAAGGCTGGCCCCCTTACCTTTAAAAATAAATAGGTTCAACTCGCCACATGCGACCCTTTCGAGGATAACGCGGCAAGAAGTTACTCTTAGTTGCGTTTTTATTGGCCGACCTTACTTGAAACAGGGGGGGGGGGGCATTGGCAAAGTGATCATTTTTTTCAGTATGGAAGGTCAGCCGCATATCACCCTCATTCATTTCTTCTTTTCTTGTTTTAATCCTGAGATTGGCTTGCAGCAATTTCTTTCACTCTTCTCCTCTTATGGCTTTCAAGAGACCTTCTTGTCCTATTACATGGCTGATCCATCTTGCACGCCTTTCGGACAAGGTCCTGAGCAGATGCCTTCCTCCTTCGATTCTTTGGAGAACCTCCTCATTTGTAGTGTGGTCTCTCCAGGAGATTCGTAGTAGTCTTCTATATGACCACATCTCGGAAGCCTCTAGTCTCCGTTTATTTTGACTTAGACATCTGGACTCACAGATTGTACAATGAGTTGCCCATCGCTGTAATAGGCACTCAAACTTTTTCCCTGCCCGGGATTTGTAGGTTTTATTCTCGTCCATTTTTCCCGCTCTTTATTTCCCGCGTCTCATCATTGTTTTAAGGCCGTAATCCTCTCTCACCCACGAAGTTTTAATGTATCCGCGCCCATACAAACTCCCTCCACACTACAGAACCGAGCTTACGCAGGTTTTGTGTAGGAGCACAAGTACTTGCGTAGAAATAAACTTAAAATGTGCAAGGAATTAATGAAAGTGTATGTTTTGTTTTTGAAGGAATGTTTTTTTCTTGTTACAAAAATGACTCAAAAACGCTGAAGAACATACGTACAGCCTACATATGTTTTAGCGGATTCTATTGAATCAAAACTATTTTTTGACTTACAGGTTTGTATGAGGCTGGCCACCCTTACTAAAAAAAACGGTTCACTTTATCAATGTCATTGGTGTTAAAAAAAAATGCAACTGAGCTACACATATAGTGGCGATTCGGGACCTATTTATTTTTACGGGTAAGGGGGCTGGCCTCACACCAACCACTTTCAGTTGAAGTGGGGGTTTCCCAGATCCCGAGGGCGCTGGTTCTCATTTCTTGTGAAGGCTGAGTAAACCTTGAGATTGAACCCTTGCTCTCGGCATGGAATGCAAGCATTCTACCAATTAAGCTATCGACCTTTTTACGAGCTTGATCATCGTCGCTACAAAGCGCCAATTCTCAACCAAGACCCAGTTGCTGTAAGGCTGGATGGATCTTTGGTGACCGGTCATTGGTAAAGGTTTATGAATTTTGCAACCCAGCGAAGAGCAAATTTGAAAATATAAATGGTTTATTTTTTGTGCCTCGCCGGATTCGAACCCACAACCTTCCATTCAGAGTCCGAAGTGCTACCACTGAACTACAGACCGGTCTTAGTAAACTTTTAGTCAAAAAATAGGTAAGTTTTTTCCGGTGTTAGTAAACTTTTTTTCAAAAAATAGATAAGCTTTTTCATACTTTATATGGCTTCACTGAAATCTATCTATTGCAATTGACCTAAAAAAAGCTCATGCATTTAACGTAAAATAAAATACATTTAAAATTTACACTTTAAAAAAAAAATGACATAAATCACATTAATTTTACATTTGTCCCATTTTCACGTGACCTGTTTATTTTGTGTCCCAATTTCTGCTGATTCATCATTTGCCAGAACATCCTGAGGTTTCGGTTCCAGTTATCATTGTTTCTGTTACAATAATTGCGTGGGCTCCCAGCCACCTCCCTCACTTATAGGGGACTTTGATCGATTGGGGTCTCACCTGGGGAGACCTTGGTAGGCGTAGAGAGACCTGTATAAACCTAGACCTTGGTAGAATTAGAGAGATCTAGGTAAGTAGATCTAGAGAGACTTTAATAGACTAGGGAGACCTGGCCAGACCTAGAGAGACATAGAGAGCAGACCTTGGTAGACCTGAAGGGACCGAGTATACCTTTTTTTCCAGTGAGGAGGGAGAATCTTCAAAAAGTTCCTGCCATTGTTTCCGCCGGCAGGATATGTGCGATTTTTGCTCACTAAAAACCCCCCTCGTCATCTTGCCACACCCCGGAACTGCCGTCAATCATTACTTCAGAATGTAGTGTGTCTTAGGTAGAAGGACCGGGTAAACCTAGAGAGACCTGGATAGACCTATGGAGACCAGGGTAGACCTAAGGAGATCTAAAGAGATCTGGATGCACCCAGGGAGACTTACGTAGACCTATGGACATCACGCCACTTCTGAAAGGTCTCCACTGGCTGAAAATACCTCAGAAAATTCATGAACCTCAGGTGTTCAACGCTTTGCAAGGTGTGGTGCCGGAGTACTTGCAGGAACTAGTGCACCCAAAGGATATACAGGAGAGAGGACTGACGCTGCGCTTGGCAGAGAGGGGCTCCAAAACGTTGGCGAGCGAGCCAACCAGGACATTAACCACTTGTTTGGCAATCGTGCGTTTGCTGTTGTGGGCCCCTCTTCGTGGAACCAGCTGCCACCGGAAGTTCGAGCATCGAAATCCAGGGAAAACCTCAAAACATCCCTCAAGACACACTACTTCGCAGCGATAGCACAGCAAGCGCCCTTGGAGTGACAATCTTCACGAAATGGCGCTATACTAAATCATCATCATCATTATCATCTAGGTAGACCTTGTAAACCTAAAAAAGCATAGAAAGACGTTGAGGGTAGTTTCATTCGCATGTGGGCGTAGGTTGTATTTTAAAGGGTGCTACGACATTTACTTCATGATTATTTTAAGTGAAAAATGTTGTACTCGTATATAGGTGGTATGAGATTATTTAAAGATGAATCTCAATACTTTATGTTATCATTAGCAGTTCTCCGAGTGTTTCATTACACCATTTGGGCATATGAAATCTGTTTTTATCCCACATATATGTGAGTCAGCTTTATGCAACAATACGGATATTTTTCAGTTCGTAATCCGATCGACATAAAAAGTTTACCCTACCAATTTTGAGAGTAATTTACATATTTTATGAACATTTTGTCAGTCAGCGGAGCAACTTTATCATACATTTTGTAGAAAAAAAAAAAACATATTTTACTTTAAGACATAATTTCAGGACGCTATGAATTAAAGGTTGCAAGTATTCTATATATCACATTCTCTTAACCCTACCGGTGCATTTGTATTCCAAGCCAGCATGCTCCAGAACCCAAATCCTCTCCCTCGAGTATGAAACATACCTCTTCAACTAAAGCACAGCGTTTACCAAGTATGTATCCAAACTGAAGCACTCACAGAGGCGCTGTTTTAGCTTCAATGTGTTTCTAGGTAAGTGGAATGGCTGTAAACGTCAAGTCTTATACTAGAGATTTTGTCTCTTAGGCACGTACATCTCTTCCCAGGCTGCAAGACTGGTCACAAAGGACTCCTGAATATTCTGCGATAACTCAACTAATTATACAACTCGCCTGACTTAACTAAATCAGATAAAAACCTGCATAAAATTCAGGATATTGTAATGATTCTACCGCGTTGTTCAATCTAAAAAAAATGCGGTTATAAAAAAAATTAGGCTGATTTATTTGGTGAGCGCTGTTTTTGTGTGTATCACACCTCAAGAGCCCTCTCCAAGCTTGGTCGTCGCTGTAAAAAGCGCCAAATCTAAAGCAAGACCCAGTTGCTGTTTGGCTGGATGGACCTTTAGTGACCGGTCTTTGCTAAAGGTATATGAATGTTTTCACCAAGCAAAGAGCATATTTGTAAATGTAAATTGTATATTTTTTGTGCCCCGCCGGGATTCGAACCAACAACCTTCCATTTACGAATTCGAAGTGTTACCACTGCACTGCGGACCGGTCAAATATGCAAACTCTACTCGTATAAAAGTTGAAAGTAGATGAATAGGCGCATTTAGTATTGCCTTCAAATGTTAACTACAGTAGACTTTAATTATGAATGTTGTAGGTTAGATTAGTTTGGATTAGATAAGCTTAGATTAGGTTAGATTAGAGTGGCAATCCAACTGCATTATAAACCATAAATCACGCTTTAGCTGCAAGCGTTCATAAATCTCTATTCGGCTCATTAGCATAGTTAGCTTCTGATAACCAAATTATCAAATTCTGAATCAGGAATTCCAGAAGTACCCTATAATAATTTGCGCTACTAAGCTACACATATAGTGTAACTTATTGACGCGTTTTCCCTTAATTCATGCCTGAAGAAAGTCGACATCTAAAGTGCGGTGTATAAAAGTGTACAAGATAGAAAAAAAGTTTTTGATTACTTTGATTATATAACGTTCTACAACCGGTTACGCAAACCAACCGCTTGCATCCTCAGGTAGCCTAATTATCTAATCTAATCTAATCCTAGTTGCAAAATGATGTTACATTGGAGATTCACATTATATGCATTCTCACAAGCAGACACGTACAAGTTCACGCTTGCACATGCCGCATGTGAACCTACAACATAAAAACCAAATCTCAAATGGACAAACACCCTGCAACTCTTGCCGTCCTTCCCTGAAACACGAGTGAAATTGGCAAAGTGAACCATTTTTACAGCATGGGTGGTCAGCCTCATACCAACCTATAAGTCAAGGAATACAAATGATAAATAACATTTCTAATCTTATCTAATCTAATCTAAGCTGCAAAGATATATATCATTTAAGATTTATATTAAATGCATTCCCACAAGCAGACATGTATCTTTCGCGCTAATACATGCCGCATGTGGACCTACAATATAAAAACCCAATCTTAAATGAACATAAGCCCTGCAACTCTTGCCGTCCTTCCCTGAAACAGGGGTGACATAGGCAAAGTGAACAATTTTGTTACAGTATGGGTGGTCAGCCGCATACCAACCTTACCCATAACAACAAACCTTAAAAATAAATCCATACAAAAAAAGTCAATACTTTCCTATACAAAATATGTAACATAAATAAATAATAATATTGTTAAATATTGTTAAACTTATTTTGTATCTTCAATCTTGTTAGGTAACTTTAACTCTGAACTGTAACTCTGTTGCCATTCCGCTAGGGGTGGCTAGAGCCTCTGCAGGTTTTCCTCCATTTTTTCCCACCCTTGCATGCCTCTTTCAATTCATTCATATCCACCACCTTTTTCATACATTTCCATCTCTAACATTCGCTTTGCGTGTCCCAATCTTGCACAAATTCACCAATCTGATCCAGCCATACTTTACTCGGGTTTTCCTTTCCTTTATCCCTTAACGTTTCCTCTGAATATACACTTGTGATTGAGTGAATGTCCGTTATGTAATTCAGGATATCTGTAAGTTATAAAATTATTATATTGTTGTTCGATCAAAACTCAAAATAGCTATGATGATCGCCGATCTTCGTTAGAAGTGGCACAAGAAGAAGAAGAAGAATATTGTTGTTAACGTGTCTGCTTGTGAGAATGCATGTAATGTGAATCCCCAATGTTACATATCTTTGCAAATTAGATTAGATTAGATAAAAGATGGTAGATTATAAAAAGCGACGATAACAAGTATATTTACAAGTTATTGTATATTATACTTCCTAGGAATTGTATACATTTTCTAGGAAAAGTGAGCACTAGGAATTAAGGAATGATATAATTCCTGAATTCCACACAATCCCAGCGCTGTAAATATTCATATCCGAGATAATAATGAATGATTACGCTAATCCGGTATTTGCTGAACATTCTCATATCCCAACATTTCGAGGATGCTGACAGGATATAACAGCACAGATACAACATCACAAGACATGACATCACAATGACAAAACATCACATGGCATGACATCACAATGATAAAACATCACAATGAGAAAACATTGCATGCCAAAACATCACGTACCTAAGGCAGAACATACTGTTACGAACTTGGAGTAGGTACCTACATGCGACTGTACATGCATACATAGTGTATACAACTATCTGGCACTAGTATGTCGGTGGTAGTATTACGAACTACGAACTTCGAACTACCTACGTTAGTCTTTACAGGTACAATAGTGTGTCTTAAACCGTCTGGTATGATCCATCATGGTAGTGGAACAGCTGTCTAGTGTAATCTAGAACAGAGATCGAATGATCTGGAAAGATGCAAGAAAGATCTCTTTTGTACCCATATAAAGGGAATGCAATGGGACATCAGGAAAGTGTTGCTTAAAACATTGAAACGTGAATTCTAATGCAAGAGCTTGAAATCAATAGTTGTAAATTGTGAACCTAATCGTGTAAGAAAATATAATTGCAGATTATTTAAAAGAGAACGCAGTCAAATCATAACAATACCATAAACGGCCGTGTATGACAAGACATCACAAACATTAATTTTGCCTATTATGAGGTGGTCGGTGTAAGGCCGACCCCCTTACCTGTAAAAATAAATAGGTTTCACACGCCACATGCTACTCTTTCAGGGATAACGCCGTAAGAATTTGCTACGTATGTATGTATAGCTTTGTTACGTTTTTTTTTATGTAATAATGAAAATCGGTAGCGCTAAATTTTTGTATAAACTTTACCATATAATATATGCATGAGTTCCATGTTCTCATGCCGTTTATGGTATTTTCTGTTAAGTGATGTTTTTTCATGTGCCGTTTATAGTATGTTCTGTTTTAGGTATGTGCTCTTTTAGGTATGTGCTGTTTTAGGTATGTGCTGCTTTGTCATGTGACGTTTTGTCTTGTGATGTTTGGTCATTGTGATGTTTTGTCATGTGATGTATTGTCGTTATGATGTAATTTCATGTGATGTTCTGTCATGTGCTGTTTCGTCATGTAATGTTTTGTCAATGTGATGTACTTTCCTCTTGTGTTTTCAATTTAATGTTTTGTCATGTGATGTATTGTCGTTATGATGTTATTTCATGTGATGTTTTGTCATGTGATGTTCTGTCATGTGATGTGAAATCATGAAACCATAGAGGATACATCGCTGCCGTATAACCCGCAATAAAATATGGGGAATCGCTTAACCTCGCTCGCATTTAGCCATTTTGAAAATGTATCTGTTACATTTTATGATTTGTATCTGAATTGCTTTTTGAATGATTACTCCCGCGGGTGAAATTATTGCCTGGATGTAACGCCAGATGGAACAGGAAAAATGTATCAGATACCGCCATAAAGTAATCGCTATTTTATGGTACCTACCGAGTTGAAAACCAAGTAAATAGTATGAAAACAAATTGCCTTTTCCGGCGTTATTCAAAGTCAACTGTAAATAATAATAATAATAATAATAACAGGCTGATTTATTTTAAATTACACATGATAAGAGAGCGCCGTTTTTGTGTGTGTCACACCTCAAGGGCCCTCTCCGATCATGGATAAGACTTTCTAAACAAGTGTGCCTTGAGTGCTCCTCGAAATACACCCACAGATTTGGAGTTCTTCACTCCGGGTGGCAGTCTGTTCCACTCCACCGGCCCCGCAACACGGAAAGCGCGGTCTCCGAAGTTTGTACGAATCTGACGGCGCGGCTGAACCAAATTGACTACTCCATCACCCGCAGATCTGAGTGTCTGCCTCCTAACACCCATTTCAACAGGTGAAATCATATCAGCCAGATAAGGTGGGGCCAAGCCATTGATGGCTTTATATACCATTAAACAAACACGGAAGACCACCCTCTCCGGGAAACGAAGCCAATGAAGTTTTTTTAACAGCGGGGTGATGTGAGCGAATTTGGGAATCCCGAATATGAGTCTTGCTGCCGAATTCAACACAGATTGAAAGCGATTAAACTGTTTCTTCGGCTGACCACTATAAAGCGTCGAGCAATAGTCAATCCGAGACATCACAAACGCACTCACCAGGGTCTTAACGCATCTGACGGCAGACATTTTCTTATTGCCTTTATTTGGCGAAGCGAAAAAAAAGAAGAAGCTATTGTGGCATCTATTTGCCTATCCAGTGTCAGGTTACGATCCAGTAAGACTCCTAGAAGTCTTACCGAATCAGAAGGCTGGATTAGCTTACCTCCTATGGAGAGTGGTACTCTATTCACCAGAAGGTGGTCACGCCTCGATGTGGCTGCCCAGAGTATCTCCGTCTTATCCATGTTTAAGATTAGGCCATTGTTCCTCATCCACCCACCGACCTCCGCGATACACCCAGAGACCCTGCAACTGAGGTCCTCAGCCATGTCTGGCCGAGAATGAGAGTATATTTGCCAGTCATCTGCATATGAGTGTACGATGAGGCCCCATTTTTCAACAATACTCTCAATCTCAGCAGTATACAATATGAAAAGGATCGTAAACCAAGTAGTCTTTGCTTATTTCGAGTATGATCTCTAGATTTCGCTTTATTTTCTCTTGTTCACCTTCGATCGTCGTTCAGAAAAAGAGCCTCCTGAAGACGTTGACTACGAGATCAACGAACATTTGTCACAAACGTCGATAATATTGTAGATTTTCCCATAAAGGTTAATCTAATATCCGAAAAAAATAATTTAATAATGGAAGTAAAGCTTGCTGGCATGCATTTCATATGAATTCTAAATGTTACATATCTTTGCAACTTAGATTATAGATGTGAGTTTTCCTTGTGCTCCTTATGGCAGGTAATATTGTGAGTAAGACGCTAAATACTATTTTAAGACAACAACAAAAAAAGATGAATTTCGGAGACTGTGGCCGATAGATAAAAATACCTGAAAACTTATATGAATTTTAGGCAGATGAAATGCGATAAATCGACATAATCGAACTTATAACCTTCTATTTACGCGTCTGTTACGTTGACTATGCAATGAGTACTCTTAGTGCTTGTTTGCCTTATTTCCAACAGAGATAATTACACAAGAATTTTTTGTGATTTCACAATTCACATAGGTTCACTCGTCACATGCGACCACTTCGGGGAGAACGCGGCAAGGAGTTACTCTATATGTGTAGCTTAGTTGCAAAACAAAAACGTTTCATCACTAGACATTTTATCGCCAGACATTTAGCCACTAGACACTTTAAAGTTGAGCGAATATCACAAAGCGTAAAACCTAATCAATCACTCAGTCTACGATCGCAACGGTGACGTCTAAAATATTGTCGATAATTTTTCGGTAAGAACGCCTCTTTGTCGTATAAATCATTCAGATTTTCATATAAAAACATAATCGCTTGGGCGGAGCTGCAAAATATGCTCAGCTTTTTACGTATTTTATCCATAAAAGTTGATAGACTTTATACTTTTTTTTAGTTGATTTATTATTCCAATATGAGCCGGTATTGGAAAAATTACACCGCGTTCAGCTTTACTTAAATGTGTAAAAAAATGTTTTTTTTTGTGTATTTTCATTTTATGGTAGTTTGCAGGCGCGTTCACTAGATAAAAGCATAAAGAAATATTTTTTATAAATCATCTTAAGCTACACATAAATGTATAATGTAACTTCTTGCCGCGTTTTCCCCAAAGGGTTTCGCGAGTGGCTAGTGGAACCTATTTATTATTTGAGCTACTTCAGTTGAAGTTTTAAAGGTCCATCCAGCCTTACAGCAACTGGTTCTTGCTTGAGTATTGGCGCTTTGTAGCGACGACCAAGCTCGTACACCTCTACGGCACTACAACAAGTGTCATAGACCCCTAGAGTCTCTAGAATCTAGGGAGTCTCCCGCACAGGATTTCTTAAAAAAAAAAAAAAAGTGGGGGATTCCCAGCATCCGAGGAGACTGGTGCTCATTTATACTGAAGGCTGAGTAATCCTTGCCGCCGGTATTTTACATATATTGGGTTCGAAATAAAGACCGGAACGGGAAATCACTTCTGATACGTCTGGTGGGATTCGAGCCCTAGCTCTCGGCATGGAATACAAGAACTCTAACAACTGAGCTATCGATCAGACTAATAGTGCTAACAAATTCCGTGATTTGAGAGGGCCCTTGAGGTGTGACACACACAAAAACGGCGCTCTTTTATTATGTGTACCTTATAAATAAATTATCCTTGTATATATATATATATAAATTGGTGTAATGTTCGTGTGAGTCAATACATCCGTATGTGGAACAGAATACGTTGGTTCGAATCACGTCTGGCCCATTTGAACATAACTTCGACCCTGGTTCAACATATGCCATTGCATACACACATGCTTCTGCTTTCGTATGGAAAAAACTTGCCACGTAAAATAGGTAAGTGAATTGCATTCCTCTTCACAAATCTATTTAAAAAAAATCTGAAATCTGCAGAGTGAGAAAAAGAGAAGTGGATGCATTAAAAGTGTGATGAACGTCGAGGAGATGAAAGACGTGTGCAAGGAAAGAGTACAGTTGAGACAAATGTGCAGATGTTTTGGCCACCTTTAGTGAAATGGCGGTTGGAGACAATAGCAGTAACATGTTTTTGTTAATAATATTAAAATTCCTTGAAAACGATACTTTGAAACATTATCGTTTAAATACTTAACAATCCGATAAGAAGTGGACGTACCCTAGTTTCCCGTTGACCGATTTCCAAGGTTAGATAATGAAGCAGTATGACCTCCAGATTTGCAAATAGATAACATTACAAAAAAACCGTTTGTATGTATTATTTTTTACAACAAGACGTTACACTTTATGTGTTGCTTAATCACGTCACATACTATTACTGTGGTCAGAGCCTCTGCAGAGCTGCCTGCATTTCTTCCTATCCTGACATCCCTCTTTCAATTCATTCATGTCTATCACATTTTTCATGCATTTTCTTCTTTTACGCTCACTTTGTATATCCCATTCTTTAACGATCACCTCATTCTGATCACTCCATACTTTTTTCGGTCGTCACTTACCTGTTTTTCCTTTCACATGCCTAAACCATCTCATCACATTCGTTTGTACCTACCTTAACTTTCACATCCTCTATCAACTTACATTCTTTCTTTACCCATTCATTCCTAACTATAAAGCGTATAATAATGAAATTATAATAAGGGCATCTAGTCCGGTCGATAGCTCAGTTGGTAGAGTGCTTGCATTCCATGCCGTGAGCTTGGGTTCGAATCCCACCGAGGGTGTCAGAAATGATTTCCCATTTCGGTGTTTATTTCAAACCCCAGAATAAAATACCGACAAGGTTTACTCAGCTTTCACAAGAAATAAGTACCAGCCCTCTCGGAAGCTGGGAAACCCCCACTTCAACTGAAGTAGTTGGCGTAAGGCCGGCCCCCTTACCTTTAAAAATAAATAGGTTCAACTCGCTACATGCTACCTCTTAGGGGATAACGCGGTAAGAAGTTACACTACATGTGTAGCTTAGTTGCGTTTTGCGTTTGCGTTTATGAGTTTACTGTTATGGCATGGTTAGGATTTATCAAAATATTCATAGAAAAACATGGAAATGTTTGGAAACAAAATAAATTGTATGATTTCGATTATAATATGTGTTCATGGGATCCAGAATATGTATTTATGATAATGTATTCCATTACTGTCAGATTGATCTTCATTTCGCGAAGTCCCCTGTGTCCAAACCCTTTATCTGCCGCGGACAAAAACTCCCTCAATATATGTATATACTCGTATATAAGGGCATTAGAAACAAAAAGGCAAGTGTCCCATAGATAGTGTATAGACACTAGTCCATAGGACACTAGTCTATAAGACACAGTGTCCCATAGATAGTCTATAGGATACTTGTCTTTTTGCTTCTTTTATTTTCTATATGATAAAAGAGCGCCATTTTTGTGTGTGTCACACCTCAAGGGGCCTCCAAATCACGAATGAGATTTTTTATAAAGGTGCTGTTTCAGTGCTCCCTTAACAATGCCAAGAGATTCCGAAACCCTCACTCCGGGTGGCAGTCTGTTCCACTACATCGGTCTCGCAATCCGGAAGGCGCCATCCCCAAAATTAGTGCGTATTTGACGGCGAGGCTGCGTCAACCTGACAGCACCACTTTATCGCTGACCTCAGTGTCTGCCCCCTCACACTCACTTCAACGAGGTAAAACATGTCTGCCAGATATGATGGAGCCATAGCGTTTAGGGCTTTAAATACCATCAAACACATACGGACCACCCAGGAAAGCCCTCTAGAGACCTCTAGTAGACCTCTCAGGAAAGCGAAGCCAATGTAGTTCTTTCAACAGCGGAGAGATGTGAGAGAATTTGGACATCGCGAAAATCAGTCTAGTGGCCGCATTCAGAACAGACTGAAATCTGTTCAGTTGCTTCTTTGACTGGCCGATGTATAACAACAGCCTGCCGTGCTTCTATGTAAACTTATATGACACGTGTCACCTGTTCACTGTATTTGATGATAAAACTGATACAGAGAGGAAAACTTAAATGAGAAGTCGAAATACATCCGCTTTATATTTTTCTTCAAAACTGTTGTTTGCCGTGCAAGGTATTCAGTGACTTATTCAAATCTCCAAAATCAAACTCTCCGTGTTTATGCTAGATGTTCACACATTTTTTAAAGAGATTATCGAAAGCTTGGCGGGTAAACGTTACAGGTCTATCAGACGAGGGTCCTTAGCTGTCAATAACAAAATATTAGCTTGCCCTTTCCAGTCGTGTGACGTCACATTTTTTGTCTATGGATTTCATTGAATGCTAGAGTTTCTTAATGTTAGACAAATTAAAATGGTATTTTTTTTATATAACTATTTTATTTACCTACACTGTACATTAACGTACACAAGTATGTAGGTGTTTCAAATGTCGAGTAGGTATAGTCTCTTTCGACACCTTTATTTCAGGGAAAAGCGGCAAATGTTGTTAAGTTTATGATCATTTGACGTTGTGCAATTGCCGAATTTTTTTTTGACAAAATGTCTCGTTTGCGACAGTCATCTGGTAACTCACTTTTTTGCGAGTTATTGTGTATCTTACCCCCCCGAGACTGCGTCCCAGCCCTTTGTATATTTTATTCCAACATCAGACCTTGAGGTCAGACCCCCAAGTAACAAATCCTACCCTTAACTCACGCATAGCGTTCTTCGAAAAATGTAAAGAAACTAAATCGCTCAATGCCAGCGCTGTTTCATTATCAATATATATTTTTATTTCACTCTGTTGTAGAGTAACATACTTGAGGTCACACCCAAGTAAAAAAATTCTACCCTTAACCCAGGCATAGCGTTCCTCGAAAAATGTAAAGAAAGTAAAACGCTCACTGTCAGCGCTCTTTTATTTTTAATATATATTTTTATTTTACTCTGTTTAAGAGTAGCATACTTGAGGTCAGAGGGGTGGAATAATGACTTCTACCCCCCTTTCCCTTTCTTCAATCATCCCCTCTCATAATTTCCCCTACAATGGATTCCTAATTTCCAAACGTAAATTCCCGGTTATCGCAATCTGGCTTTTTGTGTTGTTTTTTTTTTCTTTTTCAAATTGTAAAATAAATAAATGAATGTTGTTTGATGAGCCATGAGTATTTGGGTATTTTATGTTTTTGATGACTACGTATTTTGAGAAAGAAATGCTTTTGGATGAAACGTAGTTTTAATTGACATATTTTTTTGATTTTGTATACCCAAGCGTTTAAGACTTTTTTTCCTTTTTTCATCATTTTAAGTGAATACGGTAAACAGAAACGTGAAAGTCCGCGCTTACAAATTCGTCATGTGTACTAACTAAAATCCAAACCTTAAATGAACACACACCCTGCAACTTTTGGCCGACCTTCCCTGAAACAGGGGTGATGTTGGCAAAGTGAACCACTTTTTTCAGTAGGGGTGGTCAGCAGTGGCGAAGGGAGCCATACAAGCCGGTTCCCATCGGCTTCCCTTTTAAAATGATGTAACAAAGTAGTTAAAAAATATAGGCACAAAGTAAAAAAATAAATTTAAAACCAAAGAAACAATACGTATTTTTTCCCCATTGAAACCATGCAGTCTACTTTATTATCATTTTTGCCTCATTTTAAACGGGAAACCCATGGGAATCGGCTTGTATGGCACCCTTCGCCACTGGTGGTCAGCTCATACCAACCTATTAGTCAAGGAATGTTTAGCACATTTAATAAAAATCTTTATCAATGATTATAATTATATATGTATTTTCTAAATATATTCGTACATTTTAAAAGCTCACTAAAAATAACGCACACAAAAACGTACGTACATGAATTTAAAATCCAACATAAACTTTTAAATGTAGCCCAAAAGCACACTGAAAGTATTAAAATATTTAAACTTTCTCACATACAGCCTGGACCCCAAATTCATGCCAAAAACAAGGCTGTTTATTTTATGAACCACAAGACCATCTGATACACATAGAACCAAACACGGGAATCTATGTTTATTTTCTGAAATGAGATAAATACAGGAAATCATTTACTCATCATTTTGATATATTTATATATTTTTGGAAATAATCTTAGATTGCCGCTTTCGGTTCTCTACGACCCCTAATAGACAACTTAACATTTAGACTTCACTATGGAATTTACAAAAAAATGTATGAAAACTGAAATGGTACCTCAAGTGAGCGTTTGACTTTTTATACACTTTTTAATAAAACGCTATGGTTTCGTTTAAACGTAATGTTGTACACTTGAGATACTGGACCCTGCATTGTCATGAAAATTTTATGAAGGTTTCGTTAGAGTGTGTTGTTTATTTTCTTCTATTGTACTCGGAGGTTGCCTTGAGATGCAAATGCGGCATATTCGTGTACATATTCATCTTTATATTCATTAAGGTACATATTAATTTACATATTAGTTTACATGTTCCTTTACATATCATTTACATATTTTAAAATTTGCTCTTCGCTGGATTGAAAAATTCATAAATCTTTACCAATGACCGGTCACCAAAGGTCCCTCCAGCCTTATAGCAACTGGGTCTTGCTTAAGAATTAGCGCTTTGTTGCGACGACGACCAAGCTCGTAAAAAGTACGATAGCTCAATTGGTAGAATGCTTGCATTCCATGCCGAGAGCAAGGGCTCGATCTCAAGGTTTACTCAGCCTTCACAAGAAATGAGAACCAGCCCCCCCGGGAGCTGGGAAACCCTCACTTCAACTGAAAGTGGTTGGTGTGAGGCCAGCCCCCTTACCCGTAAAAATAAGTAGATCCCGAATCGCCACATGCGATCCCTTCGGGGATAACGCAGGCAAGAAGTTACACTATATGTGTAGCTTAGTTGCGTATATTCATATACATATTAGTTTGCATATTTATTTACATAATATTCATTTACATATTCGTGTACATGTTCATTTACATACTCGTTTACATATTTATGTATTTGCATATTAGTTTACATATTCATTTACATATTCGTCATACTTTTAAGTATCGCCATACCTATCACAAAATGTTAAAATAAGAATGAAAATTTTACTACTTACAGGAAACAGAAAAATAAATAAATAAAATTATTTGATTCACGTCCTGATGCCATTTTTAGTGTGTGGGGAAAAAGAAATAATGTCTCAAAACTATCAAAGGCTTCAATAAAATAAAAAGTAGGTAATACATCTTATGATGTCGCAACTAAGATTGGACTTTTTTTATGTTCGGGTCCAGTTTTATGAGCGCCGTGAAAGTTTTCTATAAAAATAGAGAGGCTGGGCCGTGCAATACATCTTCTTATTTATTGTTGTTAATAAAATTGTTGATAAATTGTCTGCCTGTTACCGCTTTACTTTTACACTAGGTGTGGTCAAAGCCTCTGGAAACTTCAACCTTCTCCATCCATGCATTTTTTTCTGTAAATTTCATTTTATTTTTATTTTCTCTCATCATCATTCTGGATATACCATTATTATTTTTTCATTATTTTTTTCCATATTATCACAAATAATATTTTTTTCCTTTGATCTTGGATACATCCTCTTGCAAATTCAGTCTCAAATTTATTTATTGCAACAATAAGATGTGCACATTTTAAAACGAAACGTCGAGAATTATCTAAGTTCTCCGTTAGATATCCGAAAAGTGAAATAAACTTTAAAATTATTATGTAGGTATAATATGTAAATTTTCTATTGGTTGCTTAGGATTCTAGTTTCATAGACGCGAAAAACAAGTTCCAAGTGCATTACCAGATTTTGAAATAATTACTTTCACATGGCGCCCATCACTTATTGTCCATGCTTCACTTCCATACATCACTGTCTTCAATCATTTATTAATCGCGTTTTGCAAACATCATATTCTTCCTCATACAATCGGTCGCAACTCAACGCAACTAACCTACACATATAGTGTAACTTGTTGCCGCGTTATCACCGAAGGGTTTCACATGTGTCGAGTGGAACCTATTATTTTTTACAGGTAAGGGGGGTGGTCTTACGACAACCACTTCAGTTGAATTGGGAGTTTCCAGCTTCCAAGAGGGCTGGTACTCATTTTTTGTGAAGGCTGAGTAAACGTTGACGGTATTTTATTTAGGGGATTGGAATAAACACCGAAACGGAAAATCATTTTTAACAATCTCGGTGAGATTCGAACCCAAGCTCACGGCATGGAATGCAAGCACTCTACCAACTGAGCTATACGGTCTCTGCAGTTTATCCTATATCTTCTCTAAAATTATTTTTTCTTGTGAAATTTGTCACGTCGAATTTTTTTTAACTAGATTATTTACGACGCACAGATACCGCGTTTTTTTTACGATCGCTAAATCATGCCCGATATGCACAATGTTGTAAGCAACCATTTTTAAGCAGCGTTTGATAAAAAATGAATCAAAACTAAAACGTTCACTAGAGGTACTGTTTTTGTTTTCATAAATTTAATGGTCGACACTTTGATTAAGTTTTTTTTTTATTTGGAGTAACGACAAATAATATTGTGAAGTACGTTTACGATAAACGTACATACTTATATGTATTACGATACGATGCAGTTACGACTTTATCAAATTTACGACACACGGATTTCATGTTGATATCAGCTTACATTTTTACAATCGCTATCCAAGGATTTTGATGTTGTTTTAGCTCAGCTGGAACATCATCACACAAAAAAGTATATATTTTAAAAAACATGGGAATTTCCCTATATAAAATTAATTGAAAGAAATTTTACTTTTTTTGCAAGTTAAAATTTATATATCAAATGAACAAAACCTTGCAAATTTTGCCGATCTTTCCTGAATTAGGGTTGAGATGGCAAAGTGAACCATTTTTTACAGTATGGGTGGTCAGCGCATACCAACCTATAAGTTAAGGAACTAGCGATAAATATGGCAAAGATGGCATGCGTGATTTTTTCCCGTAGTCAGATTTGTGCCACGGTTGAAATAGGTATACTATGAAAAAAAAAAAGATACAGATGAATAACTGTAAGTCTCTGAATGATACGGTCCGTAATGACTGGGTTATGAATGAGTGCGGTATAAACGAGAATCGGGCGATAAAGAATGGACGAGAAATGACTGACAAAATGAATGTAGAAAGTGAATTATAAAGTTGACGAGTGGAAGAGGAAGACTGAAAAAAGAATGGATTGATCAAATGAGCGAGCGCATAAAGACGAGCATGCTTGAAGAGAGTGATGAATGTCAAGGAGATGAAACGAATATTTGAGGACAGAACAAAATATAAATGTACACATCTGCGGAGGAACTAGCTACCCCTAGTGGAATAGCGGTTGAATAAAAGAACAAACTGCAACTCTTACCACCACTTCTTAAAACAGTGGTCTTTTTCTTCGATGGTGCTACAGCCCACTTCGAGTTTTGAACTCCTTCATCCTTTGCCTTCACTTCTTACTGTCCTATGACCTTTCTGTTCAAACAGGGGTGGCATTAGTGAAAGTCAACTACTTTTAACGGTCTCGTATGTGGTAAATTTCCCCAATTAGTCCAGGATTACTTGCCAATTTTCGTCAAAGCCATTTGTGAATTTTGCTATAAGTCCTTTAATCCATTTCTGCTATTGAACCCTTTTGAAAGCGTTGTCAGCGAATAACTCCAATCAATCAGAGTATTTAGTTTGACCATTGTGGTCGGATATCAGGGTAGTGACCTCCGTCCCCTTTCCTCAAACCCCAAACAGAGCTTAAAAGGGAAAGTTCGTAGATACATAATAACTTGGCGAGGTTGTTTAAAGCGCGGCGTATATCGAAAATTCTCGGTTTTAATTTGTTTGAACAAATCCCTTATCTTTATAAAATGCAACGGCCTCCCCATACAAAATAGTTGTGCGTTAATGGCATTCAAACTGAAGAACTCCTAAACAGATGCACGTCATATTCACAACAAATATTGTTCAGGACTTGGGATGTGCTTCCTCATCATTAGTAGATTTTAAATTGTTGTTTTTTAAATAAATAAACATGATCAATCACAACACCTTTTTATGTAAAACCTATGCGAGAAACAAAACTCATTTTGACATTCGAATTTCAAATAAATTTCCAGCACTTCAACATAGGCTTCAAAGTTGCCATCGTTGCCATTGCCAAGTCGATTCTTTTTCGGTTGAATTCCGTTGAGTACCTACCTATATTCTTTATTTATTTCAAAATTATACTTCAACCAGTTATAACATGTATTTTTTAGAAATAATGACGATCGATTCGGTCAACTTTTTATATGAAACCGTACTTATTGCGGCATTTAATTTTTTAAAGTATTATTTTACAATATACAATCTAAGTTGCATAGACGCATTAACATTTATAATTCATATTCAATGCACTCCTCTTCGGAGACACGAGTGAGTTTGCGCTTACAAATGCTGCATGTGTATTTACAAATAAAAATTTCAGCCTCTCATGACCATAAGCCCTGCAACTTTTGCTGACCTTTTCAGAAACAGGGGACACATTTGTTAAGTGAACCCATTTATGCGATATGGGTGGTAAGCCTCATACTAACCCTTAAGTCAAGGAATTTGAGTTTGAAAAATCCTTAAACAACGGTAATCTTAATTTATAATCTAAAGTTGCAAAAAAAGTTATTTGATGATTCAAATTGAATGCACGCCCACAAACTGGCAAATGTCATTTCACGCTAACATATAGTTGTGGCGCTTGATTTTTTTCAAATATTAGAATATATAATCTAAGTTGCACAGATACAATAACTTTTATAATTCATACTCAATGCATGCCCCCCTGGAGACACGAGTGGGTACGCGCTTATTAATGCTGCATGTGAACTTACAAATTAAAATTAAGGCCTCTAATGAACATAAGCCCTGCAACTTTGGCCAACCTTTTCAAAAACAGGGGGAACATTTGTCAAGTGAACCATTTTTTTCGATATGGGTATTCAAGCTCATACTTACCTATCCGTCAAGGATTTGAGTTTGAAAAATCCTTCAACAACGTTAAATTTAATTTATAATCTAAAGTTGCAAAAAAAGTTATTTGATGATTCAAATTGAATGCACGCCCACAAACTGGCAAATGTCATTTCACGCTAACATATAGTTGTGGCGCTTGATTTTTTTTAAATATTAGAATATATAATCTAAGTTGCACAGACACAATAACTTTTATAATTCATATTCAATGCATGCCCCCCTGGAGACACGAGTGGGTTCGCACTTATAAATGCTGCATGTGAACTTACAAATTAAAATTAAGGCCTCTAATGAACATAAGCCCTGCAACTTTTGCCAACCTTTTCAAAAACAGGGGAAACATTTGTCAAGTGAACCATTTTTTGCGATATGGGTATTCAGACTCATACTTACCTATAAGTAAAGGATTTGAGTTTGAAAAATCCTTCAACAACGTTAAATTTAATTTATAATCTAAAGTTGCAAAAAAAGTTATTTGATGATTCAAATTGAATGCACGCCCACAAACTGGCAAATGTCATTTCACGCTAACATATAGTTGTGGCACTTGATTTTTTTTTAAATATTAGAATATATAATCTAAGTTGCACAGATACAATAACTTTTATAATTCATATTCAATGCATGCCCCCCTGGAGACATGAGTGGGTTCGCGCTTATAAATGCTGCATGTTAACTTACAAATTAAAATTAAGGCCTCTAATGAACATAAGCCCTGCAACTTTTGCCAACCTTTTCAAAAACAGGGGAAACATTTGTCAAGTGAACCATTTTTTGCGATATGGGTATTCAAGCTCATACTTACCTATCCGTCAAGGATTTGAGTTTAAAAAATCCTTCAACAATGTTAAATTTAATTTATAATCTAAAGTTGCAAAAAAAGTTATTTGATGATTCAAATTGAATGCACGCCCACAAACTGGCAAATGTCATTTCACGCTAACATTTAATTGTGGCACTTGATGATTTTAATTTTAGAATATAAATCTAAGTTGCATACATACATTTTATAATTCATATTCAATGCATGCCCCCAAGCAGACATGAGTGACTTTGCGCTTACAAATGCTGCATGTGTAATTACAAATAAAAATTTCAGCCTCTCATAACCATAAGCCATGCAACTTTTGCCGACCTATTCAGAAACAGGGGGAACATTAGTTAAGTGAACCCATTTATGCGATATGGGTGGTAAGCCTCATACTAACCCTTAGGTCAAGGAGTTTGGGTTTGAAAAATCCTTAAACAACGGTTATCTTAATTTATAATCTTAAGTTGCAAAAAGAGTTTTGATGATTCAAATACAATGCACACCCACAAGCTGGCAAATGTTCTTTCACGCTAACATATAATTGTGGCACTTGATGTTTTTAATTTTAGAATATAAATCTAAGTTGCATACATACATTTTATAATTCATATTGAATGCATGCCCCCAAGCAGACATGAGTGAGTTTGCGCTTACAAACGCTGCATGTGTAATTACAAATAAAAATTTCAGCCTCTCTTGACCATAAGCCCTGCAATTTTGCCGACCTTTTCAGGAACAGAGAAACATTCCTTCAGTGAACATTTTTTTAGGTATGGGAGGTCAGCCTCATACCTCATGCTTCATACAAGATACTCAGAACATGAAAGAACTAAATAACCCTTTTACCGCAATTTTTTTTTCAAATTACTTCTTAAAGCATTTAATTACTATGAAGGAGGTGTGAGGAAAAATTATTGCGAAGACTTACACTGCCCGAAGGGCCTAGCAGACAACCGTGCGCAGCACGGTCAGTCTGCTAGTAGCTCTATAAGTTTTAAAAGATTGAAGATCGAATGTGGTACAGCGGCACAAAATGATTTCTACAGAAAAATAAAATTTCATGTTTTTACGCACAACGATAACAGAGGAGTGGAGAAGAATTATTGATTTAGCCAAGGCCAGGTATGAAGTTAAATATGGCAAGGAAAAGAAATCTGGAATACATAGGCACAGAATATTATGCTATATCGCATGTAATTTTCTTATGAGAAGATATTAGTTTGACCTGCAAAAATTGGCTCACTTTGAATGTGTATTTCAGGGATGCAAAAGTTTTGAGGTGTACCTAAATTATTTTGTGATAAAGGTTTTTATTTGTTTTCTAAATAGATTCAAAGAAAAAATAAATCATTCTTTAATCGTAATTCTGTTTTTTAACATTTCGTAATATAAAAAAGTACAACCGTTTTCGGTTCCCAAATCATCATCAGATATAATTAAAAACAAAGTGTTGTCATAGAAAAGGTATCATAATTGGTAAAATAATGAATCATAAATGTCAATAAACCGTTACAATTTAACTCGTAGGAGCCGTCCACAATTTTCAAAATCTTTATGAATTTTGTTATACGACACTCTGAATTCCGCTCACAATACGACCCCGATCAACATACGTGGCAACTGTTAAATCCGCCAGCTGTTCTTTCCAAATCTCATAAAAGAAAAGTGTATGGAACCCTTCCTTTTCTAAGTGCTATTATCCGCTCTAACTTCCATTGTAGATGCGCCTCAAAGGGAATTTCATTTCACTACCCTTTTCCATATTTTTTTTCAGTTCTTTTTGTCTTCGCACAGCTTTTTGAAAAGACTCGTCCTTTCTCTTTGCGCAGTCGGCGTGGACAGTGAGGCTTTTATACAGAATTGGATTTTATTTTTTTAAATTGGATTTTACAACTCGCAAAGACAAATGTGTTACTTTTAAAAATGTATATTGAATTTGCTTTTATACCCATAAACTTTTAATCTCTTTTGTTCGTATGAATACGTTACTAGTTTCTGCAAAAAAGTTTGTAATAATAAAGGTTTGAATGCACTCATGCTGTGCATTTCTTAGTATTTTTATTGAATTTATAGTTACTTAAATGTACCTATACATTTTTTGCACGTTGAATTTTATGTCTGTTTAAAGTTGACTAACCACAGTTTAAAAATTGGTTCACTGTGCCAATATAACTCCTGATTCACACCCGAATAAAACCTAAAAATTTTGGTTCAGTCGTGATTTGGGTTTTTATTTTAAAGTACAAATGCATTTTGCATGAACACGTGTTTGCTCGTGGTTAATATATTTGCAACTTAAATTACAAATTATTTCACTAATATTATACATTTTTCAAAGCGGAGAAAAATCGTGCTTAAGTTTAATTCAAAACGCATATTTTTTAGTGACAAATTTCTTGCTCATTTTGGAAATTAAAAAAAAAATTTTTTGCACAAAAAAGCGTCAAAAATCAAGTTGAAAAATCACCGATCCCGTTTTTTCACCGTTCCCTCCATACTGCGCCATTGTCGGTAAGGTTTTTGCAAGTAAGCCCCGAAACAAATTCTTTGAGCCCCATATTGGAAACCTGGCAGCTTTCTCGCCTCAGATGAATAGTTTAGATGAAAAGTACTCGTATAATATCCGTGTAGCGTCAGTAGATCAAAATATCATGTGGATAGAGAGCATAATAAATATGATTATACCGTATGGGTAGCGTGGGTAGATTAAAATATTCAATGGGTAGCATGATTAGAAAAATAATATGAGAGAAGGAGTGGTTGTTAACATTTAATGTGGCTAGAGAACCTTATAAAATAAAAATAAACATGAAAATATATTATAGGTAGCGTGGGTAGATAATTATATTATATGGGTAGCGTAATTAGATGAAAAATAATATGGTAGCGTCAGTAGATCAAAATATAAGGTGGGAAGAGAGCATAATAAAATGAAATAAACATGAATATACTGTATGGGTAGCGTGGGTAGATAAAAATATTAAATTGGTAGCGTGATTAGATGAAAAATAATATGGTAGAGGGCGTAGATGGAAATATAGTGTGGATAGAGAACCTTCTAATAGAATGAAGATGTAGATGAAAATACATTTTAAATAGGGGTAGCGTGAGTACTGAGTAGATAGAAAAAGGATATAGGTATAGAGGGTTGATAGACGTATACTCCTGTAATTTAATGAAAATATACTGTTGGTAGCGAGAGTAGATAAAGATGTAATATAGGTAGCGAGAGTAGATGAAAAAAAAAAAAATTGGTAGCATGTGTACATGATAATATGTGTAAAAATACAGGTAGACAGAGTAGAAAGAGTTCAAGCAACAATATCGCTTTGATTTATACGTAGGTTGGTATGAAACTGATCACCTATCTAATCTAATATAAGTGGCAAAATATAAGTAACATTAGAGATTCACATTATACGCATTTTCACAAAACAGACATGTTTAAGTTCGTCCTTGCACATGCCGCATGTAAAACTACAACATTAAAACCCGAACCTCAAATGAACATACACCATGCAACTCCTGCCGACTTTCCCTGAAACAGGGGTGACATTGGCAAAGTGAACCATTTTCTACAGCATGGGTGGTCAGCCGCATACCAACCTATAAGTCAAGGAACTAACAATTTTTTTTTTTTTGTAAAATGTTTTCATAAAAAAAATTCAATTTCCTTACATGTATTCCAATGTAAATACAAAAAAAATAGAGGTAATTTTTTTTTATTACATCTAGTTATCGGCATCACGCAAACAAGTACTTACTTTTGTTCCTCCCATAATCGATTTGGATTTTTCCTTTGACCGTAGAAGCGAATCTCGTACCACACAAAGGATCCTCTGGTCGATTGGTTTCGCATGCAAGGATGCCTTGAGGGCAGCGTGGTTTTGGCCACCCCGGGGCAGTCAGGAATTCACGCTCGGGAGGGGGGGGGGGGGGGGTAGAAATAAATGCTGAATTTTCAATCACCCCATTTCGCAGACTGCCCTCGTTGGCCATGTGAGGAACTATACTTGTATGTAGGTGTAGAAATGCTGGACGCTGCCATTGGACATCAATAAATTATCATTGTTTAAATTTAAAAAGTGAAAAATATTTTAATACTTGCAAGTGCCTGCTTGCGGACATGCATTAAATATGAACCTTTAATATCAATATATCTTTGCAACTTAGATTATAAATTATAGGAAATACTTCTATTGTATAAGAGGGTTATGGCTGTGTTGTTGTATTAAGTTATTTCTTCTTTCATTTGTTCATAAGTTAATTTATTTATTCATTCATTCATTTATTGCTTTATTAATGAACTTATACAAATAAAACAAAAAGAAAAACCTTTTCATAGGTTAAATATTTGCAAAAAAAATATATATCGCAGTCGTTGTAGGTTCTCCTTAAAAAAATGTGAACAGATTTTAATGACAAAAAGCGAAATATTAATAAATAAATAGTTACATCAATGAATTATTTACAAGTAGTAGTAAAAATATTTAAACTTCCACATTATTATGTTCAATATTTGAGTTCCATTCTGTGTGTATGAGATATTGATGCACCGTTTTATGGCACGTTTGAGTCCACAGCATTAACAACTCAAATCGTCTCCTGTTGATGATGTGGCTGGTGTGTATTGATGGTCATCACTGATTGATTGCCGGCACAAAGCTATAAAAGAAATCCGACACGGCAATCAACAGCAATCCGAAATATTTGATCCACTTGTATCTGTACCGTTTAAATTCAACCATGTCGTTGTACAATTAATATTTTCATTCTAAATCGTACACTAGAGGTTTTGTTTAGGGGCCGTCCATAAATTTAGTCATCGATTTTGGCCGATATTCGACCCCCCCCCCCCCCCTACAATCATCTTAAAGTCATTATCTAATGACCCCCCCTCCCCCTCTTACTGTAATAATGGATGAGCTTAATAATTAATTAAGTTATATTACTTACATAATATTTTGTATATTTTGTAGAAATTGGTATTTACAAGAACGACGTCACTTTTGGTACTCGTACATCATTTGCCATCATCCGCAGACCAGACTCCCCCCCCCTTAATGCAAATGACGTAATATATGGACAGCCCCTTAGATTTTGGTCCATTTTTTGTAAAACGTTAAGGTTGAGATAATGTGTTAAGTTTGTGTGCAGGTGTGTCCATGTCAAAATATTTTTAAAGCTTTCGAGAGAAAAAATCGTTTTTACAAATCGTATATTCAAAATGAGTAATAATCGTAAAGTCTCACATATACGACAACAATTAACTCACTTACGTCATCTATATATTGAGTATAAACTCATCCGAACATAACTAGTTCACTTATCTAAACATAGAATTGACTTCTCCAAATAATCATTAATAGATATAAGGTTGACTTTCTACATACTATCATCGATAGATAAAAAATAATACTCACTTACATATTATAATTAATTGAGTATGCATTCATATATATATATCTGGAGAGTTCACTTAGCTATGGAGAGAAAAATTGACCTCAACATATCCATCTATAGATATAAGTTTGTAATATTATCTGTAGATAAAAGGTGGCTCAAATTATACGAATATCATCGTATCATCGATTGAGTATGGACTCATCCACATATTATATCTAGATTCTAGAGGATTCCCATATCTATAGAGAGAAAGTTGACTTCACATATTTATATTCATCTACAGAACTGATATGAGTTTGTAATATTATCTGTAGATAAAAGGTGGCTCTCATTATGCGAATATTATCGTATCATCGATTGTGTATGGACTTACTATTCGTTTACCTATACAGAGAGGGTTTGACTTCTCGACATAATCATCTATAGATACGGAGTTCACTTCTGTATAATATCATCTATAGATGTAAAGGCATTCATTTGCTGAGCGTGCCATTTGCCTCGAGGCAATTCAGCTGAAACGTCACAGGGCAGGTCATCTAATACAATATTGTTAGTAGATTTCCATTGAAATTGCCGTTCCCGCCAATGCTCCGGGTCGTTTACACAAGTAAGGCCGGATAGGACGCTGCATTTCAATTGCTTTGCTCGATATTTCATTTGGTTCCGATCTATGGTTCCGATACTCAAGGACAATTTCAAGGCGAAATTATTTTCATTCCTTGACTTATAGGTTGTTATGCGGCTGACCACCCATAATATAAAAATTGGTTCACTTTGCCAATGTCACCTCTGTTTCAGGGAAGGACGGCAAGAGAGAGAGAGAGTTGCAAAAAGTTTTGCTCATCTGTAGATGAGATTGAAATGAAAAATACGACTTTTATTAATGCTCGTTCAACTTTTTTTATTCAATCTTTATGTAATCTAAGCTGTAAAGATATATTATTTAAAATTCATATTTAATGTATTCTCATAAGAAGACACGTAGAAGTTCACGCTTACACATGCCGCATGTGAACCAACAATATAAAAACCCAAATCTCAAATGAATAGAAACCCTGCAAATCGTCCTAGCGTCCAATCGTCCAACAAGAGTCCTACCAGTCGATCCAACACAAGATTTTCATTTTACAAGCATCTACTAAAGCAAAGAAATTGTAACGTGCCTTTTGCATGACTGGCCCTGTGCTGTGAAATGCCCTACCCCATGAGTTTAGAGCCGTAAAGAGTGCTAGTGCGTTTAGGTCGGGATTGAAGACATGTTTGTTTCGGGAAACAGTTAAAAAGTGCCCTTGCATTGATTTATCACAAAACGGCACTATAGGTATTGTCTTATTGTTATCTGAATAATTATTTTAGATAAAAAAAAGGCCAGGTCGATAGCTCAGTTGGTAGAGTGCTTGCACTCCATGCCGTGAGCTTGGGTTTGAGTCCCACCGAGGGTGTCAGAAATGATTTCCCGTTTCGGTGTTTATTTCAAACCCCGAAATAAAATACCGACAATGTTTACTCAGCCTTCACAAGAAATGAGTACCAGCCCTTTCGGGAGCTGGGACACCCCCACTTCAACCGAAGTGGTTGGCGTTAGACCGGCCCCCTTTCCTGTAAAAATAAATAGGTTCCACTTGCCACGTGCAAAACCCTTCGAAGAGAACGCGGCAGGAAATTACACTGTATGTGCAGCTTAGTTGAGTTGCAGTAATATTTTAGATAACATTAGTATGTATATATACGTGTGGTAGGCGTGCTTATTGACCGGAATGAGGTTAGTCCTCGTGTCCTCTGTCCAATGATGTGATAGCGCCAGTCTGTGCATACCCTCACACCAGAGTTAGGGACACTAATCCTGCGGCCTAATGGCGATGGCCATCCGCCTGAATTAAAGGATAATATCCACATATATTATAGCTCCTATCACGTTGATTCGGTCGAAGATACTCGTCCACAGACAACTGGGTAATGTACAAATCTGTCACACATCACTTTGTCCACAAACTTATCTTTCACACGACAGTTCTTCCACAAGACTTTTCGGTAAGCGACATTTCAGTATTTTTCTTCGTCGAGTAAGACGCTGCTCTATTTTTATCCAGTGTCGAGCGACCTCCATCGCTCCGTCGATACCTTCTGTTAGATCGACCAGTGAGCAGCTTATTTCTGCTGATGCAAGATTTCCTATTTTGGTGGGGAGATTTCGGGGAAAAACTTACATTAAAAGGCTCACTCTAAAAGGCTTTCAGCCGTTGAATCATAATTGATAAATAAAAATTAGCACATAAGAAATAGACGTTGCAGGTTTTATCTTCTTTTGAAGTTCGTGATTTTCTTTTTTAACTACACATGCGGCATGTGTAAGCGCGAACGTACCCTATATTATTGAAATTATAGAGATGGGAATTGTAAACTATTAATTTATGTATTTGAGAACTATTTCTCTGTGATTGAGCTGTGTGTGAATTATATATTGTATTTGATTGAAATGCCGTTGACCAAAAAGTTGTGTAGATGACCGATTTGTACATTGCCAAGCTGTCTGTGGACAAGATATCTTTGACCGATTTGTTGTGTAACCATTATAGCAATCTGTACTACATAGCTACATCTGCCATGCTGTACCATGTGGTGATATATCGATTGAAGGTTTGGCCATGATTTTACACTAATGAGTGCATTCCTGATTGAATTAAAGAGCTCTGAATTACTATTTATAGTCCTCTAAGGGTTCCCTTAGCCTTTAGTGCCCTTGGTTTTTTAAACTTTTTTTTTTCAACTAAGCTACAAATATCGTGTAACTTCTTTCCACGTCATCCCCGAAGGGTTTCGCATGAGGCGAGTGGAACCTATTGGAATTAAATTTGCTGGTCATTTTACATAGATATTTATTTAATCTGTAAATACAAAAGTACAAAAAGAAAACGATGAGATGGCTTAAAAAATGGATGATGAACGGCTAACAAAGATGGTGACAAAGGAAAGCGAGGAAGGGTAAGACCGAGGAAGGAATGGATAGACCAAATAGGCAAGATTGCGAAAGAATATGTACGATGAAAGAGATGAATGCTGAAGATATGTAAGGACAGAAAAAAGTGAAGACGCATCTGCGGAGGTGCATACCACTCCTAGTGGAACGGCGGCAGGATACGGTAACAAGCTTCTTGAAAATGACATAAGCACTAAGCGAGTCGAAAGTACTTGAGTGAAATTAATGCTCAATTTGTAAAATATAACTCTGTTTTTTTTTTTAAATAAATATACCTTCTCATAACAATAAATGCAATAAATCCATAAATAAAGCAGGTAGCTAATACGACTTTGAAGCTCGCATCTCATTCTAATGCATCGCGCCGCCTAGCATTGCTCTCGGAGAAGTTGGAGGTGTCGTGTTGTGGAACCAGAGCCACCCGCAACCGAGATCATGCGAAAACTTTATGCATTACTGCCGGGCTATGGAACCAAGTTCCCAATTTGACAAAGCAACTTACCCTGATTCACGCTCCTCCGGCTAACCTCCGTATCAACCAATCATGCAAATTATACCGTTGTTTAGTAACTTGTAAACTTTCATTGCTGTTTTAAAGGATGACAAATTATTTTGCATTTGGACCATGTTCTTTTCACAGCTTTTTTATGTGCCGACGTTTCGCTTTCACAAACGGAAAGCATTCTCGAGGCTGGTTTTCAAAGCCACGGGGGCGTCTCCGCTTGCATTTACTAAAAAGACTGGGAATGGAAAGTGGTCGAACCCGAATGAGTTTAAACAGATTTCTTTATACCAAGATGTATAGGTTCCTTGTATTAAAAGTTGGTATGTATCTGATAATCCATGCTATAAAAAATGGTTAACTTTGCCAATGTCACCCCTGTTTCAGGGAAGGTCGGCAAGAGTTACACGGCTTATGTTAATTTGAGATTGTAAGTTATGTGTGGCATTTGTAAGCGTGAATTTATACGTGTCTGCTTCTCGGAATGCATGTAATATTAATCTTAAATGTAATATATCTTTGCAACTTAGATTATACAGATTAAAGATGAATACCTCACCACTTGTGAATTGTTTTTGGCACTGCGCCCAGCCGCCATTTCGCTAAGGTGGACAATACCTTTTTAAGATACTAAATGTAGGTCGAAGATGCAAGCGTTATGTCAGCTGCATAAATAAGTTATTCTCTTTTTTTTTGACAAAAAAAAACTAATGAATATTTCTTACTTTCTCATTTACGTTTTCCTCTTTTTCTCAGTTTGACCATTCTTTTTTATTTCGTTCTTTAAGAAACAACGAAACACAGATAAATTGGTTAAATTTCTACTTGTTTTCTTCAAACTTTGTTAATTTTAAAAACTTAATAAGAAAGATAAATATGAACTCAAAGAATCTGCGGCTAGAAGTTTTCTCGGCATCAAAGAGAGTCGGTAAGACTCTTTCTAAAAGTTGATTTTATTTCTGCTGACAAAATGAATTTTGTTGAGTGCCACTGGTTAAACTAAGGCCAAAACTCTTACAGTGTTATTCAGAGACACCAAATCCATGGACAATCCGCGGTCTACAGTAAATTTTCTTTTAAAAAAGATGATGCATCTGCCATCTTTAATCTAAATAATAAATCAAAGTGACACGTGTAAGTTTGCGATTACAAATGCTGCATGTGGACTTACAAATTAAAAACCAAACCTCAAAGGACTATAAACTCTGCAACAGTGCTGACCTCCCCTAAAACAGGGGTGACATTGGCATAGTGAAACATTTTTTACAGCATAGGTGGTCAGACTCACACTAATCTTTAAGTCAAGGGATAACAATGTTTCATTAAATTTCAAGACCAGTCCGTAGTCTACTGGTTAACACTTCTGACTCGTAAAAGGTTGTGGGTTCGAATCCCAGCGGAGCACTAAAAATATACCATTTATATTTTCAAATATGCTCTTCGTTGGGGGAAAATTCATAAACCTTTACCAAAGACCGGTCAATAAAGGTCCATCCAGCCTTACAGCAACTGGGTCTTGCTGAGCATTGGCGCTTTCTACAGAGACGACCAAGCTGGCAGAGGGCCTTTGAGGTGTGATACACACAAAAACAGCGTTCACCAAATTAATCAGCCTAATATTATTATTATTCAAGCCCTGTTTTTTTCTGTTGAAATTTTTGTTTCAATAGATTCCAATAGCTCCAGCAGACATGTTGGTCTATGATGGATTCTCTGTATAGAATTGTGTTGAGGCTTCTGTTTGTTTTGCAGCGGGAAGGAGTAGAGAGGAGTTAACTGTACGGAGGAAGTTTTTGAGTTTCGCCAGTCGCACGGTGGGAGAGTAGAGAGTTAATTAACTGAGCTCACAAACGCAGATGGTTTCACAGGGGCTGTAATTGCAAGTGTCGCTGCATTCGTGGAGAGAAATATAAGGAATATACCCTGTGTGCGTTATACGTAGTAAAGTGTGCATACGTGCATGCAATAACCAGACACAGTTTTACTTTAGGAGCAAAGAAAGGAGCTTATGCTGAAACTTAAGTAATTCTAATGTTTGTACTTTTACTAAAGCCCAGTATTTTCATCGTTAGCATATTTGCGAATTTATTCTAGTCTTCATTATCAGTCTTAAGTTAGATAAGCCAATTTTGAAAATACCGGGCCTAAGTTAAAAATAATTTGAATTATCTTTATTGACATCACAAGACAAAACATTACAAAATGATGTTATTTGATGTTTTTTCATGTGCCGTTTATGGTATGTTCTGTTTAAAGTTTGTGATGTTTTGTCATTGTATTTATTTAACTGTGTATTTTTTAAAATAAATACAATAGACTTTCACAGTGTGAACCACCAAACCCTAACAAATATATGTTGTCATTTTGTTATTGTTTCATAGTGATGTATTTTCTATTTTGTTTTGTCAAAGTGATGTTCATGTGCCGTTCTCTCATGTGTTGTTAGGTCATGAATCGTTTTGTCATGTGTCGTTATGTCATGTGTCGTTTTGTCACTGTGACGTTTTAACCTGTCACCAAGAGTACTGTCTGTTCCGCTACCGTGCGACAACTTCAGCCCGAGTATAAAACATCACGTAAACTCACGTCGATTGCGTAAATCGAAAATGTATAGAATACACGACGGCACTCTTAGAGAGCGATTCAGTTTTCATACAAACCTTCGATTTACGCTATCGAGGTTACGCAACGCTTTATACTTCTGCTGCAATTAAATAACAATTTCCTGGTGGAGTTTCCAGCTGCAGAGGCTTCTTAATTTAATAATGTATTCCATTTTACGTTGAAAAGACGAAGCTAAATTTACAAATATTAGGTTTTATATTCGCATTAGTGGAATTAAATTTGAAAAAATTTGAAGCTTCAAATTCAATATGGAAAATATTTTTTTCCATTTCACATTGGTATGCGGCTGACCAACCATGCTGTAGACAAAGTTTCACTTTGCCAATGTCACTCCTGTTTCAGGGAGGGTCGGCTGGAGTAACATGGTGTATGCTCATTTGAGATTTGGGTTTTTATGTTGTAGGCTCACATGCGGCATGTGCAAGCGCGAACTTGTACATGTCTGCTTGTGAGAATGCATGTAATGTGAATTCCCAATGTTACATGTTTTTCAACTCATGGTCGTAGAAAAAGTATCGTATACTTCTGCACGTAATTAACCATTGTAACACTCAAGCTGTCTATTGTCCCAACTAGCACTCATGTTACAACGCCTCTCATTATTTCAATCGTTTCAAGTTTTGTATGCAGTCATCTTGCATGCAGTACAAACAAGTAACATTCCTAGAACTTTGTACAAACGTAACCACGTTGTTTTGATATCCCAGAGTGAAAATTAACTGAACCGAAATTAACGTTTGTTTAATGTTTAAGGAAAGTGCAACCGTCTCTCCCATAGCTGCACTCTCCGTAATAGACTAGGAAATTTTACTCAACCATCGCGTTTTACCAGAAAATGTACGCAAACATAAACACTCTCAAGTAGTGCTGTTTTAGTATAATATATACATTTTTGATACACGCTACGATTGAGTTTGTAAGTTTTGTTGTAGACTTGTTGTGATGTTCAGAAAGCTGGATTTAATTAATGAGTAAATAACGCTCATACAAAGCTATTGTTTTCTCCGCATTCTCTCTAACAGGTGTATTTAATGAAACATATCTCACTTCACGTTGAACTGCTTTGTATTTCAATTGACTTACGATTGTCTGGACAAGCGCTAACTATTATAGGTGTGTATGAGGCTTACCAAGAGCGTTTTTTGTTTCTTCAACTTTATGGTCTTAGTAAAAGAGTGACAGAAATGAAAAACATCAGGTGTGTTTTTAATTATTTATCTAAATTATAAAGTTTAGAAAATATATACAACTTACAAAATGTCACCACAAAAAAATATAAAAGAAAACACGTTATTTTCAAAAATCTTATATATTTTTTGCAACGTGCTATATTTAATGAAAATTAAAAAATATATATACATATTCATTAGACTTATACAATGTTTAGTTTAAGACAATTTTTGATGATATGAGAAGTTTGTAATAAATTGTAAAAAAACCTGAAACTACCTACATACCTACAAGAAAAACGTCAAAGAGTGAAAAAACGTATTTTTTGTGGTGACACTTTTAAAGTTATGTATATTTTATTTTATTTTAATAGGACAAAAAACAGCGTTACATAAGAAATATAATAGTAGCAATTACAAAAAAACATGGCCAATTATATGTTGCCACGGATATAAAATTTAGGAAGTTGGAAATAATTACAAGATGTTAATTACAAGTAACTAATTACAAGAAAAAAAAATACTGCTCTCAAAACAGAATATGATGTAAATTTAAAAATAAAGAAAATCAGTTCTCCCTGAGTGAAGCACCCACCGCTTTGCGAAAGTGCGCCGTCTCTAAATGAAAAATATCAATGCTACTGAAACACTTGTTATAAGTTTCTCACACCCGGTAAATTGGCGCGCTCTGAGCATAGTTAGTGCGACACACAGGGAGATGAAAGAGTTGGTCTACCGTGTGCCTGGTTCTGCGAGTTGGAATGTTGAGGGATAACATACACAAGATATCAGGGTTATCAATTTTATATACTTTTTTACCTTTATAATTAAGATAAATTATAAATAAACACGCCTGATTTTTTCATTTCTGTCACTCTTTTAAAAATACCATATCTTTTAACGAACAAAAACGCTATATAACACTATTAATGCTAAAATTAAAAAAAGGTTCATTTCGCCAGGTCCTTTGTTCATTTAAGTTTTGTAATTTTGGTAATTTAAGTAAGTTCACATGTGGCATGTGTAAGCGCAAACGCGGGTCTGTGTGCATGCATTTTATAAGAACTCCAAGTGTAATATATCTTTGCAACTTAGATGATAGATATTATTAACCAGTGGCGTACACAATACGAGGCAGAATGTCTTTATTCTCCGGCTGATGGGAGCTGCGTGTTCAGTTTCAATTAATATTGATCCACGATAAGGTTTATTGATACGGCCGCCCATTTGTTATCGACCCCATTATTCCTTAATGCCCGACTGTGATTTCTTTAATACGGATTTAGTCATTGATTTATAATATAGAGAAGTAGAAACTAGCTTACGGCATTTATACATACTTGGAGCACAGTTGAAGACTACAGGGGAAAAACAAGGAATGTCACGCAAAAATAAGAAAAAAGATTCGTGAGAAAAAAAATAAAATCTAGGGGCATCTGTGTGTATTAATGTGTTTTTAGGGTTCAAAAAGTCTTTTAATTAAAAAAAACTGGTCTTCTTTCATGGATATTTATTTTATACTTAGGTTTATTTAACAATTTATTTTTGACAATTCACATTTATGGTTTAGCAATTTACATTTATTTCACGGTTGGTTATCACTTACACTGTCTTTCTTGTTCAAAAGCAAAGCGTCGTATCAATACTGACTCCTGCCAGTCGCTTGCAGCCCTTTATACTCCCAAAGACAGTAGTTACTTGAAGCCAATTTTGCCGGAACCTTCCAGAACATACAGCTTCCAGTATGTGCATAATTGAATGTCTCTTTCCTAGGAACCTATAATAATTACTCCAATTCTCATCGGCTATAACTAATACACCTACCTACCTACTAAAATTTATATGTATTTGTTATTTACATAACTGTATATAAAGCTCTTCAAATTTGTAATGCAACAACATTCGCTATCACAGTGAAATCATGCATAGGTACATGTGAAATCCAGTAACTACTTGCTTTTTCCATTATGCTTTTCCAAACCCAATTTGTTCACATGCCATAGGTTCTTAAAATAAAGCCTTTTACGTTTAAAAATTGACAAAATTAATGATCAAAAGATTTATAACGCGTGCGCACAATGTTTGCAAAGGAATGAATATCAACGCTGCCAATATTCTGGAAATATTTCTCTTATTATTATTATATTAGTTTTTTTGTGAACAATTATATGAAACAATGAAGATCTGTGTTCTCTTTCTTACTGAGGACCATTTTCATAAGTAAATTGAAACTGATATATCTTATATATAAAAATAATGTATATTTTCGTTGAAATAATTTTTAGTCCACAGATATAATAAGTCAGTGGATTTAGGATTTATCTGACTCGGCATCTGAGGGGGACTCCACCCCGAGGCATTTGTCGCTAACGACTTAATATATTATTAGTTTGACCGGACAAACAGCGGAGGGGAGCCGACATTACCCGATCCCCTTCGGCTTCTTTCGTTTCGCAATGAGTTCCGCACAGTCACATGTCTGGGTTCCTAGGAAAAATGCTAATATTTTGTTATTGTTTGCTACGGACCCCAGACACATTGGATGCGTGTCGTTTGGCTGCCGAGAAAAAAAGTATATTTTCAAATCAAGCTCCTTCACTTATAATTTGGTGTGAGATATAAAAATGGTTCACTTTGCCAATGTCAATGTGTTTCAGGGTAGGTCAGCAAAAGTTGCAGGGCTTGTGTTCATTTGAGATAGGATTTTTGTTGTTGTGAGTACACACGTGGCACGTGTAAGCGCGAACTTATACGTTTCTGCTTGTAATATGAATCTTTAATGGTGTATATCTTTGCAACTTAGATTATAGATTAAAGATATAGTGCTGAAACCATTGACAAAGAAATGCTTTAAAAGAAGCCAACTAGATTTTTCAATCTTGTGTTATATTCTTTAATGGACTCATCATAACTTTGAATTGACTTTTATTTTTTTGGTGGGCAAACGTCACATTTCCTTTACTTCGTTTTATTTTTATTTTTATCACCAATACCAAAATATTCGTGTGACACCACAATTCTTTTTTTATAAAATTTATGCGAACTCCCTCATAATTTTAAGGAGTATTAGATGTTTAGATGCTTCTGAACACAGCATAGAATAGACAGAGATAGAGAAGATCTGAGGAGTCCTACGTCCAGGATTGGACTGAGAAAGGATAAGGAAGTAAGGAAGATGTTTAAAATTTTCAAAATATTACGTTTGATTTTTTTAGCACTCGAGTATTTTCAATCAAAACTAATTAATATTCCCCTGTGTCGTACGTTTTCTACTCTCACTTTATACTGGAGGGTTTGGTAAAATAAATGAATTAATGGTACCTACTCTGTGCCGGCGGGTGCATAAACAAGGGTACGAGGCGAGCGTCAGGGGTGACGTTGGCAATGCTTTATTTTCCCCAGTTGGTTGGCGGAAGGACAAATTCCCGATTGTTCAGTGGCGTCACCTTGTTTTGCACGATGCATGGGATTTTCATTTGGAAATACGGTGCGTTCTGTGTAGATTTATATCTGCGATACTGCTAAATAAAACTGGCTTGTAAATCGTTTTTTTAGTAAAAATAAAGTGAACCAGGCGCGTATATAGGGTAGAGACAAAGACTAATAGTTTTGTGCATATTTCATGGAATGTCTACATAGATTATGTTAATTATTTCAGGGTTTCTGGTTCAAGTACGTGAGGAAGCACATTCGATTCACAAAAAAAAGAGCAAGTTGGTGGTTCAAAACAAACGTACGAAGAGAGATTCGTTTGTGTGAGCGAACCACTTGGAAATCCGATCAACGTGTCACAGACCTACCAGGAATAATTAAAGTCCATGTGAAAGACCTCACTAATAATCCTCTGATGTTTGCGTCTCCAATGATTGTTTTACAGTTTCTAAAGCTTGATATTGAACTGAAAGGCACTTCAATGTTGGATATCATTGATGATGTGGAGGGAGAAGGCTAATAAAGGCGAAAGGATGTAGAAATTTAACATACAAAAAATACAATTCGCTCAACCAGCATAGATAAATAGTTGATGTACCCTTTTTTCGTGATACTCACACCTAGAGATCTATCTGCACAGCTACGTCGTCGTACAGAAAATCGTAGAAAGCGCTCATTCTCAAGCAAAATTCACTTGTTGTATGGAATGGTGACCTTAGGTGACCGGTTTTTGTTAAAGGTATATTATTTTTTCAACACAGCGAAGAGGATAGTTGAAAATGTTTTTTTTTGTTCTGTGCCGGAAATCGAACTCACTGCCTTTCGAGGACTACAGACTGGTCGAAATAAATGTTTAGGAGACTAAACCTCAGATTATAATATATTTCTGCGACTACAGATACTATGTTTAAGCTTTGTTGTGTCCTGAATGTTAACCCTGCTATATTTTCAGTGCCGTATCCAGTTTTAGGTTACACCAATATTAATCTTCACCCAGCGTTCTGCGGGTAGTCCGTCTCGCTTACAGAATTCATGCCGACCATTCTGGTTAAGAATTAAGGGTGGCCAAGCGCTCGCTATAACTTTCTCTTTACACAGATAGCTAGCAATATAAACTGTGTGGTAACGCAGAGAAAGGTATCTGCGTGCGGGTAAAGCAATAATGAACTCAAATTTTAAATAGACGTTGCACGAATTCCAACTTAAATATTGTGTGACACGGCCTGGTTGCTAAGGAGTCGATAAATATGTTCCAGATTCAAAAATGTTTGATTCCATTCTTACTGTTTTTACTTTCTTGCTATAGCCGAAGGCTATAAAGAAAGTTATGATTTGGTGTGAAAAAAAAATTTCGAGGTTTTCACGGAAATGAGTTGTCCTGGTGCAGGACATGCCAAAAAACACTATCTTTCAAAAACGTCCGTCTGTATGTATGTATGTATGTATGTATGTATGTATGTGTGTGTGTCACTTTCCAAAGTATAAGACCTAGAGATACCAAATTTTGGCTACATCAACTTTTTTGGACATGTATTAAGTATGAATAACATGGCATTACACCAACTTGAAAATTCAAGATGGCTGCCATACAAAAAAACATAAAATTGCACGTTTATCAAAAACGGCTCCAAGAATTTTTCTTAAATTTTCAGAGTTGCCATTTATTAGTTTTTAACTTAATAAATTAGTTATGCCAATACTCTTACTAATCTGTGTCTATGGGCTGCCATATGAAAAAAACAAACGATTGTGATTTTCTCGACAGTTAAGGGGTCAACAAAAATATAATGTTGTACAATATTACGGACAACATAAATTTCTACAAATTTACAAAAAAAATTTTTTGAAAAAATAAATATAAAGCACCGTTTACACGACCTGAAATTTTAAATCGAAAATATTACAAAAACCTATTAAAATGCAAGATATTTAAATTTGTTTTAAATTTGATAGAAAGAACAAGCTTATCACTTTAATTCGTAATCATTTTTTTTTTACTTTTTTGAAAATTCAAGATGGCTTCCGAAGAGCTGAAAATTTAAAATTCGATTTTCTCAAAAACGGCTCCGACGATTTTTCTTAAATTTTTTGTGAATCCATTTATATAATAGTGCTATCTAATAATTATAATCATTTCTTCATCATAATCTCGATTTAGGGAGTTGCCATATAAAAGAAAAAAATAATGGAAAAATTCTCGGCAGTTAGAGGGTTAATAAAAAAATAATGTAGCACAAATGTAAAATAATAATAATAACCTATATATTGCCATCATTATTTTTTCCAAAAAGTGAATCAAAAGTATAGCCGCCATACAAAGTGAAAATTTTCCATACAAAATGTATTAGCAATTTTCTTGGTAGTCAAAGGGTTAAAAATAGATAAATGGCTGCGATTCTTAAAATTTTATAAATACCAATAATAATCAGTCGTTACTTTTTCAAAATATAACTAAAAAGTTTACCCACCATACAAAGTACTAGTTTGCATACAGAAGGGTTCAATGACCATCTATAATAATCTAGAATATAAGTTGCAATGAAATATAAACATTCAAAACTAATATGAAATGCATGCCCACAAACAGGTATGTGTAAGTTCGCGCTTACGAATGCTGAATTTGTACTTACAAATTAAAACCAAATCTCAAATGAACATAAAACTTGCAACTCTTGCCGACCTTCCTTGAAACAGGGGTGACATTGACAAAGTGAATTATTTTTTACACTTTGGGAGGACTGAGAAATGCGAGAAAATTGAGATAAGACTGAATGAAAAAAGAGTGGAGGTCGTGAAAGAATTTGATTATCTGGGAAGCAAGTTTGAGTCGAATGCGAAATTGACGAAATAATTGGAAAAGCGCGCTAGTAGAGGAAGAAGTGTAATGGAAACGATTGGAAGAATTGCAAGAAATAGGAAACTTACGAAGAATATGAGATCGGCGGTCCACAATGGCATATTGGTTGGTGGAAGTGAGGCTTAATGAATGTGAGCTGAGTAAAGTATGTAAGTACGGTTGAAATGGCTTACCTGAGAGCATTGGCTGGAAAGACACTGAGTGATAGAGTACGTAATGCTTGAGTGATGAACGAGTGTGGTATAAAAGAGAATATGAGAATGAAAGTACAAAAAAGTACGATGAGATGGTTCAGACATCTTGAAAGAAAGGATGATGAACAACTAACGAAGAAAGTGTACAAAGGAAATGTCAGAGGAAAGCGCAGAAGGGGAAGGCTGAGGAAAGAATGGTTACACCAAATAGGTGAGATTGCGAAAGAATGGATTCTGCAGAGTGAGAATAAGAGAAGAGTATGTATGAAAAAGGTGATGACAGCAAAAAGTGGAGGCGCATCTGCGGAGGTACCGGCCACCCCTAATGAAACGGTGGCAGGATACAGTACAGTACAGTACTGAGGTCAGCTTCATACCAACCTATGAGTCGAGGATCTTTCTTGTGTAATTGGTACTTTTTCAAATAAATCAACAAAATATTTATATTCATTTAAGTATTTATATGCCTATATCCATATTGTACGAGTATGCAGGTACACACCGCGGTGGAATAAAATTGATTTATTATTGATATATTACATTTTTATTGAAACGGCATAAGCTGGTAGATGATTCTAGCTTTACATACGTCATACAGTGGGTAAATTTTTGCAAGAAAGTCGAGTACAGATTCTGTGCAATTTATTTTTTTATGTAGAAGCGGGAACTTAGAACTTACATGTGTCACAAACAAAGACGCTTTTTTAACTTGTACACTAGACAGAAGCCTTAAAAGTATTTAAAAATGTTTTATTGCCGAAACATAAAGTATAACAAAGAATATCACTCCCTGATGGTAATACTTGAAATGCTTCGTCTCGGAAGCATTAAATATTTCATAATAAGAAATGGGAATGGCACTTTTAACGATACAATTCATTCGTAGAGTATAACCAAAAATGATAGAAATTTAAAACGTTCACTGAAGCGCTGTTTTTAGTTAACAGTTAGTTTTTGGTTACCACTATGGTGAAGTTTATCTAATCTAATCTAAGTTGCAAAGATATGTAACATTAGGGATTCACATTGTATACATTCTCACAAGCAGACACGTAGTGCGTGTATAAATTCGCGCTTACACATGCCGCATGCGTAGGTCTAATCTAATCTAATCAAAATTGCAAAAATATGTTACATTGGGTATTCACATTATATGCATTCTCACAAGCAGAGACGTATAAATTAGCGCTTGCACATGCTGCATGTGAACCTACAATATAAAAACCCAAATCTCAAGAGAACATATACCCTGCAACTCTTACCGGCCTTCCCTGAAACAGGGGTGGCAAAGTGAATAATTATCTACAGCATGGGTGGAACTGTTTCATGTTTATTTTTTTACTTGTCTATAATTTAATTTGCTTAGATATGCTGACATTTAAGGCTCATATTTAATGTATGCCCATAAGCGGGCATATGTAAGTTCGCGCTTACACAAGCCACATACAAAAAAATACTAAACCACACATGATCATAAACCTTACAACTTTTACCTCCTTTCCATGAAACTGGGGTGGCATTGGCAAAAGTGAACCAACTTTTTACATCATGGGGGTGTCAGCCTCATACAAACCTATCAGTCAATGATAAAATTTCAATTTCCCCACGCGCTCTTTCCGTAAAGGTTTTTCTTCCAAGAATTCTTCCATTTCAAATTTATAACTTTACGTTTAAGCTCTGCCAATGTGTTTGGAAAGTTAAACTCTCACGAGAGGTGCTCTTGAAGTTTACTATGGTTGAATATAAACCATAGATGTTCTGGATATCCTTTTTCGAATCCGAAACTATCGGATATCCGAAATCAAAAACGTATCCGTAACCGAAACCGAAATAAGAGTTTCGGAGAGTTTCAAATAATGGTGGAATCTAAATGAAACATGTTTTGAAAAGTGTTCTTTTTCGCCCGTCGACTTTCAACAAGCAAATAAAAACTAAAAACCATAGGTACTGAAACAGTGTGTTACACAGTGTTATAAACACACTTTTTTATGTTATGGTAGATACTACCTATGAGATGACAAATGTTACTTTGGTTTTTGCATTTTTTAGTACCTAGATAACACTTTAAAATGAGAAGCTATACTCATTTATCGATAAGTGATTGTAAAATTAACGGAAAATGTAGAATTAAAATTAAAAAAGATGTTCATAATTGTTTTTTATTACTCTTTTGCAGTTGCTAAGAATTGTTTTATCCATATAATATCTTCAAAAGATGGTTCACTTTGCCAATGTCCCCCCTGTTTTAGGGAAGGTCGGCAAGAGTTGCAGGGCTTATGTTCATTTGAGATTTGGTTTGTACGAGTATATTGTAGGTTCACATGCGGGCGGGCATGTGTTAGCGCGAGCTTCCCACAACCAGAAACGTGTCTGGTTGTGGGAATGCATTTAATATGAATGAATCTCAAAAAAACATTAATAAAATTATAATATCTTTGAAGATTTGGCTGGGAGAAAGAACTTTTTTATATTAATTACCTTAACTATATTTGTGTTTTTACTCTACTCTTGTCTCCTAATTTTAACTTTAATTTACTTTTTATTTCATACTAGCACTAAATACTAAGACTTATATTTTTTAATTTGATTGTTGCACCCGATGACAAACTGAATTTTTTTGGTTTATTGGGACAAAAATGTTTAATTTTTAAGATTTATATTTCTTGTAAAAATTGTTTATGAAATAAAAAAAAAAAAAAAAAAAAAAAAAAAAAATTGTGTACATCTTTGCAACATAGACTTAGATTTAGATTTTAGATATCCATATCCGAAACCACACATCCACAACATCCCTAATATAAACGTAAACCTTGCAGCAATAACGTTTTTCTTAGCGTCCGTTATATCAGCGTCTGGCACTTTTCTGGGAATGGCCTGCCAGCATTTATCAGGCTGAAAGGGTCAAAGCTCTGCTATCACTTTATTGCCTCCAAACACATCTTTTCACATTCGCAGCGGAGAATGTCTTGGTACATACATATCGGCCCCTCCAACGCAGAGTATCGTACGTTGAAAAAAATAAAAATATTATTGTTCGTTTTTTTTTTTTTGCGAAACGCTGTAGAAAACCATTATTAGAAGTGTTATTATTTTTTCAAAAATAAAAATAAAATGTTTGAAAGACACCACCACCCCCGCCTCCCCACAACCACATTGTTACCAACCTCCTTCCTTTCTGCTAAAACCAGTACACCCCACTCAATTGTCTTGAGTTATGTATGTTTTTAGTCATAATTTGTTACCCGAAGATGGAGGTTGTCCTCCGAAAACGCCCGTGACGATTAAAACAAAGTGGAATAAAACAAAGATTCATAATTTTTTTATTTTTTTTCAACACCATAAATATTCTGTAGAATTTACAAAGTATGTTAACTATAATCTATGCTCTTAGTTGCAAAAATAGGTATATTAACATTTCAAATTTACGTTAAATGCATGCTCACGAACAGACTCGTGTTAGTTCACGCTTACAATTAATGTTGCATGTGTAGTTACAAATTGAAATGCAAAACTCAAATGAACATAAACCCTGCAACTTATGTCGACCTTTACTGAAACAGGGGTGACATTGGCAAAATGAACTATTTTGTACAGGATGAGGGATGAGCCTCATACCATCCCTTTAAATTATTCCTTGACTGATATGTTGATATAAGTCTGACCACCCGCACTGTAAAAAATTATTCACTTTGCCAATGTAATCCCTGTTTTTGGTAGGTCGGCAAAAGTTGCAGGCTTTTAATGTTCATTTGAGGTTTGTATTTAAAAACAAAAAATACACGTGCAGCATTTAAAAGCGCAAACTTACACATGCCTGTTTGTGGGCATGTATTTAATATTAATTTGAAATGTTAATATATCTCTTTGCAACTTAGGTTGTACATCAAATTGGTAAAAAATCCTTTGTTTAATTTAACATTAAAGAAATCCATAATATTTTATTTATTTAATTCAAAGATACAAATCAAAACACTGCTTAAGAAATCACATTGGATAATCCAAACACAAGAAGAAAACTTGAAAACTGCCAAGTTGTGGGTTACGATGTTTTGCGTCGGAGGGGTCGATGTATCGAGAGCGTCACGTAGCAACCGGAGCCATTCCTTTTGTTTTGTTTCAAAAATATCTGTGATAAAAAAGTACAGCTCCAAAATATGAGAACTCTTTTTGTACGTGTCGCTGTTGTTTAATGGCTCCATATTTTAACTTGTCTATTTTATTTATTTGTTTGCCACTTATACTGAAGATCGACATGAAAGTTTAGGGGTGTCTTTGTAGGGGATTTTATTTTTTTATTGATAAATTTACATCGTAGAGGCTAGAGCTGACAAAGCAAGAAGCAAAAGGTATCTCAACGCAACCAAGCTACAAATATAGTGTAACTTTTTGCCGCGTTATTCCCGAAGGGTTTCGCATGTGGCGAGTGGAACCTATTTATTTTTACAGGTAAGAGGATCGGCCTTACGTGATCACTTCAGTTGATGTAGGGGTTTCCAAACTTCCGAGGGGGCGGGTACTCATTTCTTGTGAAGGCTGAGTAAATCTAATCTAAGTTACAAATATAAATAACATTGAGGATTCACATTGCATGCATTCTCACAAGCAGACACGCACAAGTTAGCGCTTGAACATGCCGCATGTGAACCTAGAACATAAAAACCAAATCTCAAATGGACATACACCCTGTGACTCCTGCAGACCTTCCCTGAAATATTGGCAATTGGAACGACATTGGCAAATTTTTTTGTTGTGAATCATAGACAAAATATTTTAATTAAAAATAAGAATTCCTTGTACCTTTATTAATTCTTTGTTTTATTCTCTTTTTACAGGTAAGGAAAACATAATAAATAAAAACAACTACCAAGTCAGATCTTCCCCATTCCGTTTTCTTCATTGGGTCATGTATGTATTTTAAATTATAAATTAAATAAGATGGTATGAGGCTGATAACGCATTTCACAAAAACGGCTCCCTTTTGCATTTGCAACACTTTTTCTTTGGAGAGGCGTCAAGAGTTATAGAGGTGTATGCATTTGACATTTATTACACAACAACATAAGTGCTAGTTTATCTCAGCAACTAACCGACAAGCTGGTGGCTTGTTGAACCTATTTATTTTCATACGTTAGGAGGTCGGTCTTACGCCAACCACCTGACTTGAAGTTGAAGTTTCTCTGCTTTCGATGGGGCAGGCTATCAATTATTGAAAGGGCTGGGTAAAACTTGCCGGTTGGATGATTTTAGGATTCATGGCTTCATTGCCCGGTCGCTTGCTCAGTTGGTAGAGTGCTTGCATTCCATACCGTGAGCTAGGGTTCGAATCCCACCGAGGGTGTCAGAAATGATTTCCCGTTTCGGTGTTTATTTAAAACCCCAAAATAAAATACCGGCAAGGCTTACTCAGCCTTCACAAGAAATGAGTACCAGCCCTCTCGGGAGCTGGGAAACCCTAACTTCAACTGAATTGGTTGGCGTAAGGCCGCCCCCCTTACCTGTAAAAATAAATACCTTCCACTCGCCACATGCGACCACTTCGGGGATAACGCGGCAAGACGTTACACTATATGTGTAGCTTAGTTGCGTTTTTATGGGGATCGAACTCTTACTCTCTGGTTTTGAGCGCAACTGCTGTACCAACTGAACTTTCGTGGACTTTAATATATTTTTTTTTACCATACATTTTCTTTAGATCTTGAATTGCAATCTTTTTGTGAATCGGAACCCGAATCTCTTCTCACATTTCTCCATATTGCGTTGCCGCAGTACGTTCTAGAATTTCCTCTCCCCTCTTGGTTTGCAATATACACAAGAGAGTGCCGCCCGGCACGTACTCTTAGGCCTTTTGTAGGTTTTTCGGATTTACGACTTTAGTAGGGGACAGCCCCGCCCCCTCACGTGCCCTACAAACATAGAGCTGTAAAATAATTCGTGTCTGCTTTCCGATCTTAAAGTTTAGGGTTCGAACGCATACGTGTGTTTTACCCGATATATTTTTTCAGTATGTTTTATTTACCAAAATAGTTGTACCGGCATATTGTACTCAGTCTTTTAAAAAAAAATGTAAACTATTAATGAAAAAAATGTGTGGAATCAAAGATGACCGTGAAGGATTTTCTTAAATAATAATAATAATAAATCTTAATTTCAGCCCGGACACGCGGAGGGTGCAATAAGTGACCAGACATGTTAAAAAAAAAAAAAACATTGATCGGGAAAAAACATTTAAGAAAATAAATGAGGTTTTGTAAATGGACGAAGAAAGTGTACAGAGGAAATGTCAGAGAAAAGCGTGGAAGGGTAAGACCGAGGAAGGAATGGTTAGACCAAATAAGTAGGTGAAATTGCGAAAGAATGGAACCTGCAGAGTGAGAATAAGAGAAGAGAGTATGTGTGAAGAAAGTGATGAATATTGAAGAGATGAAAGATGTATGCAAGGACAGAAAAAGTGGAGATGCATTTACTGCGGAGGTACCGGCCACCCCTAGTCGAACGGCGGCAGGATACAGTAACAGAGGTATTGAAAGATGTAGAAAACTATGGGAAAAGAATTTCGCGTAATTTTATATGTATTTGCGTAATAACAACTCAAGCCTTTATTTTTGCGCGCCATTTATAAAGAACAAAGTTGATGTTGCTATTTTGTTCAAGGTACAAAAATATTTTGTTTGATTGGCTTTTTCCAAAAATAAAAAGCTACAATATACATATACACATATATTCATTTTTTTGAACTCTTTCAAGCTTTTTTTTTTCTGTTTAATTATAAGTATTTTCGTAACTTTGTGTATTATATTTCTACATACGAGTACTTAAAAATATGTATTTTTAAGGCGGCTCTTTGTATTATTTCTTTTTCTTTAACGTAAGGCGCTTATGTTGATTCAAAGAAATGTTTTTTCTCGTCTTTTCATAATCCTTCCAGAGCTTTCCAAACGTACATTATGAAGTAAGATTGCATTTTGAGAAAAACGACTCTCTGTGGAGTTTTCTGAAGCAAAATAAGCTCACAGAAGTAGATATTGTACAAAGGATAATCATTTTTTTATTACTGACTCAGGTCGCAATAAAAACTTTTTTGTATTCAAATTATGCAAACTTTGAATGAACTTATTTTAAATTATTGTGTTTTTTTTATTGTAAAAATTTTACAAAATCCAATGTTCAATAACAAAAAAAAAAGCATTAACTTTGTAGGTTTACATAATAAAAATATAACATACATCGTGGCACAGAAGATACCGGACGGCCAGCGTCTACCAGTACCCTTAGTACTAATCTAATCTAATCTAATCTAAGCTGCAAGGATATATACCATTTAAGATTTATATCAAATGCATTCCCACAAGCAGACATGTATAATTTCGCGCTAACACATGCCGCATGTGGACCTACATTATAAGAACCCATCTCAAATGAACATAAGCCCTGCAACTCTTGCTGTCCTTCCCTGAGACAGGGGTGACATTGGCAAAGTGAACCATTTTTTCACAGTATGGGTGGTCAGCCGCATACCAACCTATAAGTCAAGGAACATACATGACAAATTACATTTTAAAAATCACTAAGTTATAATACATATGTATTGACATTAAAAATTAACAGAAAACAAATTTTGAATTTCAAAAACCCTAGCCGCCAACATCACAGATTAACCGCCATTTCTTTCTGTCCTTACACACTTCTTTCATTTCCTCCAGAGTCATAACCTTCTTCGTACGAGTTGCAAAACTTGAGAAAAGTAAAGTTTACGGAAAATATTAATGCGTGATTTCTCCCAAAATCTGCCGTTTTTGTTTCTTACACTTTATGGTCTTAGCAAAAGAGTTAGAGTGATGAAGAAAATCAAGTTCAAACAAACAAAAATGGCAGATTTTGGGGGAAATCACTGTTTAATAATTGCCGTAAACTTTACATTACTCAAGTTTTGCAACTCGTACTAAGTGTTCAGGTCGCCCTCCCAAAAGATGGAAGAACAGCTGGTCTTCTGCACCACGGGAGGGAGTTTCAGAATATAGAGATCATAAATCTATAACAAGAGGAAGAAAAAGAAGTAGACTAACACAGACGATGATAGATTAAGCATTTTGTTTTAAATTGAAATTCCTTCCCTCAGGCTCTCAGATTTTCCCAATAGAGTGCACTTCAAGTCTTTTTCTATTGAAGATGCCCCCCCCCCCCCGTCTCTCTTCAGCCAAGTGATGCCACCAATTTCTTGGCAATAGCATGCGTCATCACGTCCATTGCACAAACAAAGCGCTTCTAAGGAAATCAAACGCCTAAAGGGTGTCTCATTTTACTGTCGTGGAAGAGATGCAATGCAAAGCAAACAAGCTGAACATATAGTGAAATTTCTCGCCAAGCTGTTCCCCCTGTCGCTCCCCCCATTGCTTAATACTGATAATAAATAATATTAGGATGATTTATTTGGTGAGCGCCCGTTTTTGTGTGTATCGCACCTCAAGAGCCCTCTGCGAGTTCGCTCGTCACCTCAAAAAAAGCGCCAATTCTCAAGCAAGATCCAGTGCTGTAAGGCTAGATGGATCTTTAGTGACCGGTCTTTGTAAAAGGTATACAATTTTTCACCCAGCGAAGAGCATATTTGAATATCCAAATGGTATGTTTTTTATGCTCCGCCGGGATTCGAACCCAAAACCTTCCATTGACGAGTCAGAAATGTTGCCCACTAAACTACAGATAGTCGTAACATAGTTTATTTTTACTTTTGTGGCGCTATATGGAGTTTCCTTTACAATGCAACAAAAAAATGGCATTGTTTTTGAGACACTCTGTGTAAGAATCTCTCATATGTGTGCGTAGGGTGTTTCTACATCTGTGAGAGGAAATTGCGTGCTGTAGTCCAGAGATCACAGACCGTCACGTGGTCAAACGCTGAGTGACGAGAGATCTAGGGTTCGATCATATGCAGATAGTTCGCAAGGTGTTTAGGACAGCTGAATAGTAGGAAGTGCTTACCCCCTTTTCTTACGACCCGGTTTTGCTATCCGGTAGCGTCATGTGTGGGAACGCCGAGTAAATCAATCCGGATCGTGTGAAAACTAAAAAAATGTCCATACTCTTGCGACGTCCGATCCGTATTTAATCACACTAGGGGCCCCGCCCCTGGCTGCTACGCAGCCCACCCCCTTAACATTTAGTCAACGTGCACTTGGCAGCATGACTTCTCCGCGTTGAAATTCGTAAAATTAATAGAAATGGATTAAAAAATAATTCAATTGTTTGCAAAGTTTGCGAATACTACCATTTTAAAAAAACTTTTGCACATCCCTATGATCTACTTTATTCTCTTTTGCTTAACTCTCATTTGCTCATACCTAAGATCTGTTACGAACCACCGAAATCTCGCCTCGTAAACAGTTAAAGATTGCCAAAATTCCTTGACTTATCGGTTGCCATGAGGCTGCCCACCTATGCTGTAGAAAATGGTTCACTTTGCCAATGTCATCCCTATTCCATGGAAGGTCGGCAAGAGTTGCAGAGTGTAAGTTCATTTGAGATTTGGATTTGTATACTGTAGGTCCACATGTGGCTTGTTTAAGCGCGAACTCATACGTGTCTACTTGTGAAAATGCATCTAATGTGACTCTCCAATGGTACATTTCGGACCGGTCCGTAGTAAAGTGGTAACACTTCAGACTCGTAAATGGAAGGTTGTGGGTTCGAATTCCGGCGGAGCACAAAAAAATTACCATTTATATTTTTAAATTTGCTCTTCGCTGGGTTAAAAAATTCATAAACATTTACTAAATACCGGTCATCAAAAGGTTCCTCCAGCCTTACAGCAACTGGGTCTTGCTTGAGAGTTGGCGCTTTCTACAGCGACGACCAAGCTTGCAGAGGACTCTTGAGTTGTGATACACACAAAAACATCGCTCACCAAATAAATCAACCTAATTTATTATTATTATTTATCATAGAATGTAGGTATTTAATTGCTTGTATTCCTTAACTGATAGGTTGGTATGAGGTTGACTATCCATACTGTAAAAAATGGTTCACTTTGCCAATGTCACCCCTGTTTCAGGGAAGGTCGGCAAGAGTTGCAGGGATTATGTTCATTTGAGATAGTTTTTTTTTATTGTAGGTCCACATGCGGCATGTGTGAGCGCAAAATTATGCGTGTCTGCTTGTGGAAATGCATTTAATTTGTATCTCAAATGATACATATCTTTGTAGCTTAGATTTAGATTTAAATTTAGATAGATAGTAGGTACACTAAACTACTGTCCCATCTACTTGAACTATTGGCCTGTTTGGTCGTCGCTTTGTCGCCATTCGTCTTAAAGCTCCCCCTTTCTCAAGGGCCACCGCTTTCCCGCGTAAATCATCATTTCCATACATAAATTTTCATTTCCTTCTTATCCCTGTCGCGTCAGAGGGGGAGAAGTGAGACGCTGGGGGGGATTAGGGTAGGAAGCTCAAACCTTCGAGCATATATCTACTGCCTGCTATGTTTAAGGATAGTGACAACTAAGCCACATATATAGTGTAACATCTTGCCTGCGTTTTCTCCGTGGGGGTTGGTTGATATGCGGCTGACCACCCATGCTGTAGAAAATGGTTCACTTTGCCAATTTCACCCCTGTTTTAGGAAGGTTGGCAAGAGTAACAGGGTGTTTGTTCATTTGAGATTATGGGTTTTACGTTGAAGGTTCACATGCGGTATGTGCAAGCGCGAACTTTAACGTGTCGCTTGTTAGAATCCGTATAATGTGAATCCCCAATGTTACATATCTTTGAAACTTAGATTAGATTAGGTTTAATGTGGTGATTCAGGACCTGTTGATTTTTACGGGTAAGGGGGCCGGCCTCACATCAACGACTTTCAGTTGAAGCGGTCGTCGCTACAAAGCGTCATTATCAAGCAAGTCCCAATTGCTGCAAGGCTGGATGGGCCTTTGGTAACCGGTCTTTGGTAAAAGGTATTTTAAGAGCTTAAACCAGCAAAGAGCATATTTTAAAATATAAATTATCCTTTTTCTGTGCTCCGCTGGGATTGGAACCCACAACCTTCCATTCACGAGTCCAAAGTATTACCACTGGACCACGGACCAGTCGTACTATATTCCTACTTTGATTATTATTTAGTGCTAAAGAAAAGTTCGCAGACCAGTTACTTCGAGTATAAAACATTGATATAAGCTTCGCTGTATTGCATAAATAAAAAATGTATGAAATGTACGAGGGCACCCCTAATGAGTGTTTCAGTTTTCATACATTTTTTCGATTTACAGAATCGAGATGAGTTAACGCAAGGTTTTCTACTCGAGGTACAGTTATTCCAAGATGTTTTATGCGAGAAACGTGAACGTTTTTCTTGAGTAAATATTTAATACCATCTCACAATAATACCAGCCACTAAGTTTACTGTACATGTTTTTTTTCTTTTCACTATTCCTTGACTTATAGGTTGGTATGAGGCTGACCACCCATACTGTAAAAAATGGTTCACTTTGCCAATGTCACCCCTGTGTCAGGAAAGGTCTTCAAAAGTTGTAGGGCTTATGCTCACTTGAGGTTTGGATTTTATTTGTAAGTACACATTCAGAATTTGTAAGCACGAACTACACGTGTTTGTTTGTGGGTATGCATTTGAGAGCTTTAAATGAATATACCCTTTCAACTTAGATTATAGATTATTATTATAGACTTAGTTCTTATACTCATACCTATAGTGTGTGAACATACCTGCAAACAGTTTTTAAAAATATGTATCTTTATATTTCACGATATCACATTAAAATTAGTCGAATTATACGTTGGTATGAGGCTGACCACCCATACTGTAAAAATGGTAGCCTTGTCAGTCCTGTATCAGGGACGGCAGGCCGACTTGCAGGGTTTATGTTTATTTGAGGTTTGTATTTTAATTTGTAAATACACATGCAGCATTTGTAAGCGCGAATTTAAACGTGTCTGTTTGTGGGCATGCATTTGAAATGAATTTCAAATGTTAATACACCGCTTTTTAAAGGTAAAACTGAATAAGTACTGATATGAAAACATTTTGTTAAGTGTAACTTTTAATTATAAGGAAGTGCTCTTGAAAAATATCTAAAATACAGGGTTTTCACACTTTTGTAGTGTTTTCTCTTATGCCAAATATGCATTTATCTGAGAAATCTCCTGTTTTTTTAAGGAATCCTGTGCGAGAGACTCCCTTAATTTCAGAGACTCTAAGGATCTATGTCTTCTTCCTCACCACACACAAGAGCTTTGCCTCTTTTTGGTGAGGTACAGCTAATAAAACTATTGAATTATTATGTAATAGATATAAGTTTAAAAAAAAAAAAAATGTACTCAAAATGTTTTATATCAAATAAAAAATAAAATAAAAAAAAGTCACTTGTTGTAGTGCCGCAGAGGTGTTGCCGATGTGGCAGTTGGTGTCCTGATCCTTTGTTGCAGGGCTTTTAGCTGCGTAGTGTTGTGGTGTGTGTTGCGTTGTGTTGGTTTTATTTTAGACCCTCAAAGGAGAGGAAAGAAATGTTAACTTAATATGTCATTTATTAAATTGTACCTCTAAGGAATCGATATATTTGAAACTTAGATAAAAGATTATTATAGTCACAGTTTGCGATGAAAACATCCAACCTTAGTGAAAGGTTTTTGGGATACAGTTTCTGAAATATTAAAAATTCTGTTTGAAATATTAAACGTTTATTTTACATACAAGCGAGCAGCTAAGTTTAAGCGATGAAAGGAAATTTCTGAATGCTCTTTTATCAATAGCATTTTGGATATAAATGTGCATTCGTCTGGGTGAACGCCTGTGAGGATGCACCATACATCAAGTGCAGAAACGTTGCCTCTACGAGGGAGGGTTGACGCTCTTTGCATAGATGTATAGCCACTTTCCTAATGGATTTTTGATGCAGAGTTGTTTCTGACGCTTTACAAAAGCTTTTCACAGTTAAAAAGTATAAAAAACAAATGTAAAAGTTTTGTCATATTTTGTATGCATGCTTTTAAAAAAGTATTGGGAGGATTTCTTTGATGAACGCTGTTTTTTAGCGATTTACACCTTAAGAGCCTTCAGCAAGCTTGTTGGTCACCCATCTCGTCACAACAAGGGCAACTCGTAGAACAGCTCACATTCATCCCTTTGCAGTCGATATCAAAACTATGAGAACTTGGTGTTTTTATGACTCATAAAAAAACGCAACTAAGCTACACATATAGTGTAACCAATTGCCGCGTTATCCTCGAAGGGGTCGTATGTGGCGAGTTGAACCTATTTATTTTTACAGGTAAGTGGCGCGGCCTTACGCCAACCACTTCAGTCGAAGTGGGGATTTCCCAGCTCCCGAGAGGGCTGGTACTCATTTCTTGTGAAGGATGTGTAAACTTTGCCGGTATTTTATTTAAGGGTTTAAATAAACACCGCAGCGAGAAATCATTTCTGACACCCTCGGTGGGGTTCGAATCCGAGCTCACGGCATGGAATGCAAGCACTCTACCAACTAAGCTATCGACCGGACGATTCGATCATTCCTTTGCCAAACTGCCCGCTGTGGATCGAGTTTAGTTTTTACTTCAGTTAGCCTCTGAAGATAGATAGCGCTTAGGCAATTGAACTCAAAATGGGAGAATAAAACCGTGTTGTAAAAAAAAAGTAATTAGTTATTAATTTAAATTAAAAATTAATTGTCCACAAACCTTAGAAAATTAAAAAATAATTTGTCAAAACCAATAACACATTTTCTTTTTAAGTCCAAAATATAAAGTGGAACATAATAATGCGCTGAAGTCGGGATTATAATCTGATATTAAGTTGGAATGAGTTTTCCACCTTGATGTGAATTCACAGCACATATTGTTCGCATTAGCATAATCTCCTTTAGGATCTGCAAATCTGGGTCAACCGGCACTTCATAATGCCCCCGCACCCCCGTGTGTATCAAAAACAACCAACTACCCACAAACACTTTCATTCTCTGTATAATTCTACTCATAAAAAACCTACAGCGTTTAAGAATGTGACTTGTATAATTTAACTTTGATTTATATGTATATACAAGTGAGATTGAAAATGAATGGAATTTACAGAATCGAAACAAGAGAAGAGCATGCATGAAAAGAGTGATGAAACTAGGTGAGATGAAAGAAGTATGCAAGGACAGAGTCAAGTGGAGGCACTTGTGTGAAGGTACCGGCCACCTCTAGAGGAATGGCGGCAGGATACAAGACATGTGATTTAAAAAAAAAAAAAATGTTTTGTATGTTCCTTAACTTATAGGCTGGTATGTGGCTTACCACCCATGCTGTAGAAAATGGTTCACTTTGCCAATGTCACCCCTGTTCCAGGGAAGTTCGGCAAGAGTTGCAGGGTGTATGTTCAAATGAGATTTGTCTTTTTATGTTGTAGGTTCACATGCGGCATGTACAAACGCGAACTTATCCATATTTGCTTGTGAAAATGCATATAATGTGAATCTCCAATGTTACATATCTTTGCAACTTAGATAAGATTAGATAAGACATTTATAATCTAAGTTTCCAAAGATGTATTACATTTAAGGTTAATCAGACACGTATAGGTTCGCGCTTACACATGCCGCATGTGGACTTACAACATAAATCCGCAATCTCAAATGAACATAGGCCCTGCAACCCTTGCCGACCTTCCCTGAAACAGAGGTGACATTGACAAAGTGATTTTTTTTTTTCAACTTCTATGTGAAATAATTACACCCAATAAAATCTTTTATCCACGATTTTTCAAATCAATGAATCAGCACTTATTCAGTTAATTACCATTGAGGTGGCGATGTATTAACAATTAAATTCATATTATATGTATGCCCACAAACAGACACGTCTAAGACTTAAGAACCAAAACATAATTAAGAGTAGCATCGATACCTTAAAGATGAAACTGATACCTTAAAGGTTAAACAAATTAGTGAATCATATTCAGTTTAACCTTTAAGGTGGCGATATACTCGTCTTCATGATTTTGTGACAATGACATAAATTTCCAAATTTTCGCAGACTGTCAATTGATGATGTGGTAGTCATAAAAAACAGTCGTTCATTATAATTCAACCGGCAAACTAACTCAGTTGAAGGTTAAAATGGTTTGAGATTTTATCGCCAAAACATCGACAGCCCGTCAAACATGCAAACACGCTTTTTAATGCGCCGCTCTGAATTGATCAGCATATATTACTGAGAGTCCTGATCCATTCATTCATCGATATACTTGTGTAATTTATTCGAGTATACAGCACATGTGGCTGCGTAGAGAAAGTTATCGGACCGTACTTGTGGCCATTATGGTCCTTCCTGTTTGCCATGTTCACAGGAAGACAGCAAGCAAATGACAGTAGTTAGTTTGTAACATCTATAATAATCTAAGTTGCAAGGATATATTCATTTAAAGCTCTCAAATGCATGCCAACAAACAAACACGTGTAGGTCGCGCTTACAAATGTTCTATGTGTACTAACAAATAAATCCAAACCTCAAATGAACATAAGCCCTACAACTTTTGCCGACCTCCCCTGACACAGGGGTGGCATTGGCAAAGTGAACCTTTTTTTACAGTATGGGTGGTCAGCCTTATACCAAACTTAGCATAAAGACGTTAAAATATTTTGGTTTGAATGCCACGCAACTTTGAAAACAAAAAAATGGAATTGGATTCTAAAAGATTTTTTAAAATCAGTATGAATTTTCACACTACGCTCTGCCCTTACTGCTGTCAACAAGGTTATAGTGCCCAATAGAGCAAACACATCAAACTTTGCAGACAGAAGCTTTGCGGTGGCCGGGCCGGTGGCCTGGAACAATTTACCCATCGGTGTTCGCGCGAACCAGCCTACCACCACCTTCAGAAAGGAACTGAAGACACTACTTTTCTCGAGAAGCCATGGCGCCCTTGAGATGGTCCTGGACCATTAAATGGCGCCACAGGAAAGAAATCATCCATCATCATCATCATCATCATCACAGTGATAATACACAAACAATACCAAATTGAAAACAAAACTCAACGTTGATTCTTTGTATAGTATTGCTACGATCTTAGAAAGTTTTGTGCATACAAAAAAAATACTCTTGAAATGCTAATATTTTGTATTATATTACGGGTAAAGATATGAGAAATCGAGCTTTGTAAAAAAGAAATAATAAAACTATGATTTGATTGGGTACGTTTTGATAAAAATCATCAACAAGCATCCACAAGCGGCAACCTTCTGGAGATCCCGAGAAGAAGCCCCAACACGGTGTTCGGGGAGCGCGCTTTCCGTGTCGCTGCGCCCGCGGCCTGGAACTCGCTGCCTGACAGGCTGCGGACCATAGATAGTGAGGCGGTGCACAAGAGGCAGCTGAAGACCCACCTCTTCCCACCTCCACAACCCAAGCCTTTGGGATGACCAAGGGTCATGAAAAGGCGCCATACAAATAAACTCATTATTATTATTATTACATATTTGGCCAATTTTGTAAAGCGATTTTTAGTGGCACTATAGTCAACTCAAGGGCGCGTTTATGTGTTTGGAGAGTTATCCAAATCAGTTAAAGAAATCAAAGAACCCCTTACCAACTGGACCAAAAAAGTGGCGGACTTCTTAGAACGGAGTTTCAAATTTTATTTCCAGGTTCATCAAATGTACATATTAGTTTTTCGTGAAATATAACATACCCTCAATTTTTTTTTTTTAATAAACGCTAATCATTTTGTTAATAAACGTAGTACACTGTCCCTATTCGAGTTCAAGGTAACTTTACTATTTTCAACTTTCATTTAATAACCACTTATTACATATAACTTCTCACTTATCAGCTGCCCTATACGACTCTTACACTGTCTCTGTGTGTACGAGGGAGCGGGGCGGGAACCATTATTGTCGTACTTTATTGTTTTTGCTTCGTTCCGGTGTGCGAGTGCGAACAAACCGACACAGTAATAATACAGGACGGATATAAAATGGCAGTCACAATTGAGAGGCATCATTGCAAAAAAAAAGGAAATATTTATGGCGAATCTATAAAGTAGAAGGATTTTCTACTTATTATTATTATTATAACATAAGCCTACAAGAGTTGCAGGGCTTATGTTCATTTGAGATTGGGTTTTTATATGGTAGGTCCACATGCGGCATGTGTTAGCGCGAAATTATACATGTCTGCTTGTGGCAGTGCGCTCAATATGAATCTTAAATGATATATATCTTTGCAGGTTAGATTTAGATTTAGATTATTACTTGCACTTTTACCGAACAAAGAGAAAAAAGTTACACTAACAATGCTTATGCCATTCCAGTTTCAAGAAAGAGCGGCAAAAATTGCTAAGTATTTGCGGCTAAGAACTCTTTCAAGGTTATTCACAACACATTTGATCCAAATTTGATCCATGGATCATCGTTTTTCTTTGTATGGAAAATTTACTTTAGGTGGCAGTTGGGCCATGGATTTGTTTTGCGTGAATAACACCGTATGTATTCAGAATTTTGTGTAGCATATACTAACACAGTTTTTTACGATTAATGGAGCTGGAACGTTTTTTGCACGGATGTGCGAAATTAGAATTTTTCGGCGGGCAAACGTCACCTGTCTATGTAACTAGCAACCAATTACAAATTATTTTGTCGTAGCAACTTGCCAACCGAGGGTGTCATAAATAATTTCCCATTACCGTGTTTATTTCAAAACCCAAAATCAAAATATCGGCAAGGCTTACTCAGCCCTCTTGGAAACTGGAAAACCCGCACTTCAAGTGAGGTGTTTGATGCAAGCATGGCCCCTTTACCTCTGAAAATAAAAAGGTTTTACACGTCATATGCAACCCTTTTAGAAACTACGCGGTATCAAGTTGTACTTGGGGGGTTGCCACCAAAAAACAAATATCGGAGCTGCAAGTTGTGCAAAACAGAGCTTTGAGGAACATTCTTGGCATACCATGGGATACATGCGTGAAGGACATTTATCGACAGAGCAATGTTCTTCCATTCAAGGTCCTACCATTGTACGACATCACTGTCACCATTATTAAAATTCTAAAATCCTCAATTCACACAAATTTAGAGTACCATTATAATAATGATTTTCATAATTATAATACTCGAAGCTCAGAAAATCTACATATTAAAGGTTTTCGATCGACAAAGTTTGGAAGGAGGTCTCTTTCAAATGTTGCACAGTCCCTATACAATGGACTTCCGATAAAAATAAAGAGGGATATGAAAAATAAACAACAAAATGATGCAATAAAGTCTTATTTCTTAGAGTCTTTTTACAATGATGCTGTACCAGTGTGATGATTTTGTTTTATTTTGGGTATGAGACGCTAATTCTCTTCTGTCTTTGTTTGCTTCAGTAATTGTTATTTTATTAATATTTTTTTAATTATATTGTATGGCTAGTTTTAAGTATTGTGTAAGAGTATAAGTACTAAGTCCCAAATGAGTTTATGTAACTCCTGGGAAATGTAAACTTGTTTATATTATTTCAATAAAAAAAAAATAAAAAAAAAAAATAAAAAAAAAACTGCATGAGCAGCTTCATTGCGTTTAGCTCAACTGTGTTAGGCTCGTCCGAAAAACCTGAAAAATGTAATATTTTTGCCTACCTACGGGTGAAAATCTGTGAACGCCCCTGCAGCTTTCAATGCTACCTACATATTTGTGTAAGCTTTTGACAAACCTTTTTTTGTTTTCTCTTTTATTTATGCACAGGGGTTTATCTGACGTATTTTTATTGTTTCCACCAAATGGTTTTCCGTCAATTTCGTTGACTATTTTTTTGTTGTCGTACAAAAAACAAATTGCTTTTGTTTTCTAATCCAAAAAAAAAACCCCTAACAGTAGGTCTACATCCCTAGTGGAAATGTATTTGAAATAATGTTTATTTGACTTAACATCATTAATCAAAATTCCCCACATCATTTAGGGATGGTTTCTTTTTGTTTTATACATGCTCGTTAATTTGTCATTTAAAAAAATGTATCTCTAACAAAATTGTAACGATTGTATTATAATATAATGGTTAGGATTTGCAAATAGTAATTAAATTTTTAGGTTTCTTACACTTTTCGAATATTTGGACCGGTCCGTAGTCTAGTCGAACATTTCGGACTCGTGATTGAAAGGTTGTGGGTACGAATCCCGGCGGAGAACAAAAAATATACCATTTATACTTTCAAACATGCTATTTACTGGGTAAAAAAATGATATAGGTACCTTTACCAAAGATCGGTCACAATATGCCCATCTAGCCTTACAGCAACTGGGTCGTGCTTGAGAATTGACGCATTCTATAGCGATGTCTCTTGAGGTGTGATTCACACAAAAACAGCGCTCACCAAATAAATAATTCTAAAACTGTCCTATTATCAGACGAACCGTTATGGAATAAATGTGTACCTATAGTGGGGAACGTTACGAACTCTTAAAAGGAAGGTCATGATTTCGATTCCCAGGCAGAGAACAAAAAATATTTCATTTACATTTTTCAATATTGCTGGGTTATAGAATCAACGACAAAACTTCAGTTTTTTTTTCTTAAAAAAATTAGTAAGGAAACACACACAATCTTATTTTCTGTGATATAGTTTTTCTTGGGTTGGACCATGTTTTACTAGCAGTAATTTTGCCTGCCGACGTTTCATTCCCTCGAGCGGGGAACATTTTCAAGGCTCGAAGCGACATGGCACCTTTATCCTCCGTTTGCTTTTGGCAACTGGCTGGCTGGAAAGTTTAAAACCTTATTTTCTGTGTTAACATATTTTTATCTCATTTGAAAAGAAACTAGATTTCCGCCTTTGTTTCTTTGCGACTCATTAAACCGTTTATAAAATAAAACCAATACTTTTATTTCGTCTCCAAAAAATGAGCATTCATCTTCATCATCAGAAAATCCCCCAATTTAGTGTAGTACATGATAAATGGGGTGGACAAAAAGATTCCATTTCTCTTATATTACTGAAAGTTCTAAGAACTAATGTCCGATCAGTCGGATAGCAGAGCTTAATTATGATAGATGGGGCAAGGAAGAAATAAAAGCAAATGCGCAGAATATTGGGTGTGGCTTCATGACACAACAGCACAGTGACACAAAAACACGTAACATTAAATCACAGGCATTACATCACATGACAAAACATCATAATGATGAAACATCACGGAACAAAACGTCACATTGAAAAAATAAATATATCAAAATCAGAAAACAACACAGAAAATACAGCGCAATGATAAAACATCACAATGAAAAAACATCATATGGTAAATAATCTTATACCTTAAATATACCATAAACGGCATATTACAAAATGTCGCATGGAAAAACATCATACATCACAAACAGAACTCCTTACAACCTGGGGTGGAAAAGGCAAAGTATGCATTAGTTCTTACAGAAGAGGTAGCCAGCCTCACGCTAATCTAGAAGTCAAGGGCTCATAATAGGTAAATTGATGAATGTGAGTCCGGTCGATAGCTCAGTTGGTAGAGTGCTTGCATTCCATGCCGTGAGCTCGGGTTCGAATCCCACCGAGGGTGTCAGAAATGATATCCCGTTACGGTGTTTATTTCAAACCCCAAAATAAAATACCGGCAAGGCTTACTTAGCCTTCACAATAAATGAGTACCAGCTCTCTCGGGAGCTGGGAAACCTCCACTTCAACTGAAGTGGTTGGCGTAAGGCCGGCCCCCTTACCTGTAAAAATGAATAGGTTCAACTCGCCACATGCGACCCCTTCGGGGATAACACGGCAAGAAGTTACACTATATGTGTAGCTTAGTTACGTTGCGAGTTACGTGTTATTTTTTTGTTTTTGTTCTATGTGTTATTTATGGTAAGGTTTTTTAGTTGTGATTTTGTAATGTGATGTTTTGTCATTGTGATGTTTTTTCATGTAATGCATCGTCATTGTAATGTTATGTCACGTGATGTTTTGTCATGTGAATTTTAGCAATTAGTTTTGTTTCATATGCATAAAAACTTTATTTTTTTTTATTTTTTTTTTTTTAAGTTTTAGCGGAAACATTGTAGAACTCCATTTTAATTATTAAAAAATGATCGCAAACTTTGTTTGGTTCTACTTAAATAAAGTAGAACTAAACAAAGTTTGTTATCATTTTTTAATAACTTTATTTTTATATTTTGTACAAGGCTTATGCCATAAATAAAAATAAAAGTGATTTAATGTCATGTGTTGTTTTGTCACTGTGGTGTTCTATCCTTTTACCATTATTTTTATATACCAAACCTGTATGACTATATATATTTGTTATATACAGAAGTTTTCCATGGCTGATTAATGTATTTTTCGTTTCTATACACTGCAAATAAATAACGAGAAGAATAAGGCAGAGGAAAAGCATCCATCTTTTTCGCTTCGTGGAAATCTCTTAATCGTTATAATTTAACGATAGCGGTTTAACGATACTTTGGCTCGGCGCTTTATTAGATAAATAAACTAGCTATCGTTTTATTATACGAATAAAGTTGTGTGCGATATAAAACATAACGGCCGTATAAAGTATCGCAGATGAAAATTTATGTCTCGGGCAACAATTTCTTTGCGAAAAGCTTGCTGCGTTATTCAGAATCATTCCTTTACTAAGCTGTCACTTATTTGTTGAAGTGAAGCTGCCTCACTGACTTAAAGATTGGTATTGGACTGACGATTCGGTACTGTAAAAATTGATTTACTTCACCAATGTCACCCCTATTATATAGCTTATGTTCATTTCAGATTTGGATCTTTATTTTGTAAGTGTACATGCATCATGTGTAAGTGCTTACGGTCCTGCTTGCCAGCTTGGATCCTTAATGCCAACGCCATCAGGAGACACCCTCTCTGTACAAAATTCATCCTCATCCATCATAAGCTCATCCTCAGTCGTCGTATAGTGAGAATGTCTCCTTAACATGTTGGCTACATCGCTAACGAAACGTCTGAAGTACCTACTGAGATTCTCCATTGACCGTTCGTACAAATATCCGCCTTTATTTTAATTTTAATAATAATTTTACAAATTAGGGATTGTTTTGATGTCACATCTATCGAAGATCGGCGATCATCATGGCTATTTTCACTTTGTATGCTGCGTCTCAAATAGGGGCTTGGTGCTTTTGTTGAACCATTGTCGCAGGTTTTTCAGACACAATGTCTTTCGTCGTCTGTCAGTTTCTCTCCACTTAATTTTACCCTGTATTATAAAATAGAGAAGGCGGTATTTTATCATGTAATAAATCACTGCAAGGTCACTATTCAACTGTAAGATTCCCGAAACAAACATGTCTTCAATCTCGACCTAGACGCACTTGCACTCTCTAAGGCTGTAAGCTCATGGGGAGGGCATTTCACAGCACAGGGCCGGCCATGCATAAGCTACGATCCAAATTCTTTGCTTTATTAGATAGTTTATCAACAATCAAGTTCTCATAGTTACTGCAAAGGGATCTATGTGAGCAGTTCTACGATTTGTCCTTGTTAATATGACGATAGGAGGAGGTATAAGAGAGGATACTTCACCTGGGCTGGAAGTCTCATCACCACAGTAATTCTTATCTACCAAATATCGGTAATAATATTAATATGAAGACTTATCAGCTGTTCACTTGCGACCATCTTGGATTGACAGGTCTTCATACAAATATTATCTACTGATATTCGGTAGGTAAGAATTACCGTGGGGATGAGACTTCCAGCCCAGAATAGATATAGTACCGATTGAGGTTATTCAAATTTTAACTCGAGGGTTGATTTTGAATAACGTTTTCGGGATATTCTCCCAGCATAACATCGCAATAACCGATACTGAAGTCGTAATTCGTACCCTCTTCAACGCCTCATAAATTTGCACCGAACACAACATCTCGTTGCGATGTTATTGGTGGCTCACCATCGCCTGGAGAAATTGGGGAGCGTAGTTTGTGGCCAGACCCAAGACGAAGCAATGCACATAGTAGGAGATATAATTCCATGTGGTACGAAGCTAAGGGTACGTTTGCCAAACGTCCCAGTGTGATCGGGACAGTATCAGTTTTCAGGGCATAGTTATTTATGCCACTGCCTAGTAATGATAGACACTCGTGCTGAAACTAGCACTTGTGTTGCAAAGGCTAATAACGTGCAGTGGCATACAATATTTTTTCTACGACATCAACTGCCACATACATACATGTACCTCTTATTTTAATTTGAAAAAAACTTTTAGTTGAAATAAATACCAGAAAATAAAGAAGAAGCTATATACTTTAAAATCATATTATATGTTTTATTATAAACTGAAGCGCTTGCACTTTGCACTCCTGGCGGATTCACCGCAAAGCTCTCGGGTTCCCTGCCTGTAGTATATTCAGATATAGAGATGCGGTATAGGACGCATGGCTTGAAGCTTGGCCCAGTAATCCGATTTATTACGGACTTATTCCGCTAGGTGAACTAAAATATTAAAGATTTTTTGTGTACATATTCATATTGCTTCGTATAAAAAATACTTATTTTTGCTTGCGTTTGCAATAAATAAAGCCAATTCTGAAATATTTCGGTTCAAAAAACTATAAATCAAGGCAAACGGTTATAGGACGACTTACTTTTATTCTTGACAACATTTTAATTTTTTTTTAAATCATCATCATCATCTTCTTCTTCTTTTTGTGCCACTTTTATCGAAGATCGGCGATCATCATGGCTATTTTAACTTTAGATACTGCGGCTCGAAACAGGTATTTGGTGCTTCTGCCGAACCACTGTCGCAGGTTTTTCGGCCACGATGTTCTTCGGCGTTCTTGAGATCTTCTCCCCTCAATCTTACCCTGTGTGATAAGATGAAGGAGACGGTACTTCTCATTTCTCATTATGTGACCGAAGTGTAAAAACTTTCTCTGCTTAATGGTAGGCAGGAGCTCCTTTGTAGGTCCTTTGTAGGATTTCTTCATTGGTGACTCGATCACGCCAAGAGATCCGAAGCATTTTTCGGTAGAGACAGAGTGGGTCTCGGCCTCCTTGATAAACCGCAGCCACCGCTGTCTGTCCAACGCTCTCCTTCTCTAATACCATACTCTTATTACTTGCACTTAACACAAAACGCAACTAAGCTATAAATATGGTGTAACTTTATACCGAGCTATCCCCGAAGGATTTCGCATGTGGCGAGTGAAAACTATTTATTTGTGCAGGCAAGGGGGCCGAACTTACGCCAAACAGGTGTTTGAAGCAAACACCGAAACGGAAAATGGCTTCTGACACCCTCGTTGGGATTCTAACATGAGCTCTCGGCGTGGAATGCAAGCATTCTGAGCTATCAACCAGCCCCAATGTTCTGCGCGCTTTTGGGTCAATCATCACAACCATCTTTTCCAAACTCCGATAGTTTATTTTTGGTCTACGGTCAAGCAGATATCACGTAAAATGTTAGGTTTTCTTACTTGTACCTCAAGTATACAACATAGCGTAAATTCCCCTCAATTGCGTAAAGAGAAAAAATGTAAGAAAACTTAATCCCTCACTAGGTGTGCTTTTGTATCTTCAAAAAAAAAATCTACTTATGCGTCGAGAGGAGCTTACGCAAGGTTGTACGAGACTCAGGGTACCGTAAGCATTCATTTCGAGTAAAATATGGAAACGTATGAAAAACATTACCACATTGCGTTTAAGCTCATACAAAAAATGATTGAAAACTTAAACAGCGCCTCTATTGAAGTATTTACTTTCCATACATTTTTGGAAAAAAGTTTGTGTTTCAAGGTGCTGGTTCACACTTGTTGTTCACGGTCAACTGGGAAAACTTTGCACAAGCGCTGTGTGCGGCTTTGTTAGCACGCTACGCATTGAGTAATAACATAGAGGAGCAGAAATTAACTCACTGCATTGATAGATACTATAGACTACATTTGTCTCAGTCCTGTCAAACGTTGCAGTGGTGTAGTCATACGAAATAAGGCCATTTTGTCCAAATCTATTTTGTGTTTCGATACGCATTTATAACACATGCCACAATGTCTTAAAATAATACCTTTTTCCATTATTTTTTTTAGCGATCACAATATTTATAACGCGTGTTACCTGTCAACTTTATGTAGTTATATTCGGACTGCTTCGGCAACCAATATTATTCGCAAGAATACCAACTTTCTAACAACATTATTACATTCGCCCGAGTTTTTTTGTACACATGGAAATCTTTGGTGACCGAACGTTTGTTAAATGTATATGAATTGTTCAACCCAGCGAAGAGCGTAGGTATTTGAAAATATAAAAGGTATTTTTGTGTGGTTCGCTGGTATTCGAAATCACAACCTTCCATTTACGAGTCCGAAGCGCTTACCTCTGCACTACGCACCGATAAAGAAACATTTTGAAATGCAACTGAGAAGTTCTTTGTTATCTTTCTTACAAATGACCATTTTCGTAAGTAAGTTGAAACAGATATATAATGTATATTTTCGTGAAAATAATTTCTAGTCCACATATATCAGCAGTCAATGATGCTACGTGTTGTTTTGCTCATATTATCATACCTGCATTTTAACACAAGATGAATATTTGATTACCCCTGCGGATGGGAGGGAGAGGGGAATACAGGTGAAGTAATTTTACTGAAAGTGTACGAATTTCTTGGAAATATTACCTTCTCTTCGTGTTTATTATCCCATAAACTTATTCACCCCTGTATTTACATTTTATAATGGGAACAGTGTTTTTTTGTAGCCTCACTTAAAACATACATAGATCTCTTAGTAATGTATTTGTTATTTAATCTCATTTAATGACCACCCATACTGTAAAAAATGGTTCACTTAGCCAATGTCATCCTTCTATCAGGGAAAGTCGACAATAGTTGCAGGGCTTATGTTCATTATATATTTTTTTCACAATCTATTTTTACAATTTATCTAACAACTTGGCAAACACTGTTTAAAGGTGTTACTCTGTACTGTAATTGCTCTCTTGCGACTTCTTGTTCGTACCATTTTGATCTCTTTTTTAATGAACCAGGGAGGTTTTTCTCGCAATTCCTAGATCATTCCACCACCAGAACGTCATTCCAATGCACGACTACTCCTAGATGGTTCTACAGTACGTGCATATATGTGTTTGCTTGTATAAGCGCACGTATTTCAAGTTCGCGACAATGTAAAGAAGTATGTTTTTATACTCTAGGTAAAGCCCCTTAAACGCATTCTACTTATTATATTTCGCAAATTTAGCAAACTCAAATTTTTCCATGTTACCTATTGCTCATTCACGTAGAAAGTTACCTTATCTAGAGGCGATCTCATTATGGTAATTCTAATTAAAAAAAGTACCAAGTACCGTGTTTATGTATATTTTTATGGTCATTACCACGCTGAAAGTATTTTGCTTAAATTTAAACGCGTAAACTAAACCTTATGGTTATAAAAGAAAAAAATCAAGGAAACCAAAATAGCGCCTCCAATTAGCGTTTTACTTTCTATACAATCTTTTGACTGAAAGAAAACGTAAAAAAAATCTCTCCGTTGTGAAAATCCGGTCGTATACTTTCTGTGAAAGGAAAACTTGTGAATGCTTTTCTTTTTATATTGCGCTGAAAATATTCTTTGTGAGTTTTGCAAAAGTCAATAACAATTTGTATGAATGTTTTTATAAAACGGTTTTGTTTTTTTTCTTAGAATTTTTTTCTTTGAATATATTTTCTTGGACCGGTCCGTAGTCCAGTGGCAACACTTCGGACTCGTAAATGGAAGGTTGTGGATTCGAATCCCGGCGGAGCACAAAACGCAAACGCAAAAAAAACGTAACTAATCTACACATATAGTGTAACTCCTTGCCGCGTTATCCCCGAAGGGGTCGCATGTGGCGAGTTGAACCTAAAAAATATACCATTTATATTTCCAAATGTGCTCTTCGCTGGGTTGAAAAATTCATATACCTTTACCAAAGACCGGTCACTGAAAGGTCCATTCAACCTTACAACAACTGGATCTTGCTTAAGAATTTGCGCTTTCTACAGCGACGACCAAGCTCGCAGAGGGCTCTTGAGGTGTGATACACACAAAATCAGCGCTCACCAAATAAATCATCCTAATATTGTCAAATTTTTCTTTGAATTATCAAAAGAACCCGCCCCAGCAGTCTCGGCATATTTACGGATCCTTTCAGTAGATTGCAATAAAACATGCCGCGTGTGAATTATATAAAAATTGTATGGTTAACATTTAACATCGAGATCAGCTGATCACGCGCGCCCATACTTTTTCGCTTTCTATCACGCTACCCGTGATCTATCAGCAATCCCACATGGAGTGCCTTGCCACCCGAGGTATGCTATTAGCTTCAGTAACATCCAACAATATATTTTAGAGTTATTTGCACGCCTCTGACCTAGAGGTTCTTGTTTAGTCGTGACGTTGCTTTTACTTCACGGGAAGGCTTTTTAATAGTTGAGAAAATATATCGCTTTGTATGAGCGTCCATTTGCTGTGGGTCTTTCTGACTCATACATACAGGGCAAAGGCGTGTATCCTAAAAAGGCGCATGCGCCTAATAGGTAGGCAATATATGGTCAAAATACATTTAAGCTTGATATTCAGTTTTAAAATTCAAAATTTAAGTTCGATTGGAGCCATCGTTAACACTTCAGTCAATTTCAAATAAGCAATTTTTAAGAATGGGAGAACATATTTATTCTGAAATGTATTTGCCTATAGGTACCCTACGCGCCTGATATCCTTCACAATCGGTATACTTGTCGATTTGAGTTAAATGAACCTGTAAATTTCAAAAAGTTATGACGTCATACGGCCGGTTTGCCAGGCCAAAAGCTTGGTTGCATAAACATGTCACCATTTACCCACCAAGGAAAAATGAAACTCCAAGAATCGTAATCCCATTGTTTTCAAAATTCCTTTTTCTTAATATTCAAAATCGTAAAAGAAATGAGCTTTCAGTTTTACGTGCAAAATTGAAAATGTTTTAAGTAGTAAAATTGTTTCTAGGGGCACAGGTGTACATCTGAGAAAACCACGTTTAATGTGGAATTTATTTTTACTATCATGGCTGGTACTTTGGTAAAACTCTTATTTATAGTTCGATCGGGCGCTTTATGCGGTGTTTACTAGAAAATATTTACGTATAAAATGGTACTTATATCATAGGGATGGGCGATATACCAAAAGTACCGAAACTTTTTTCTAAAATCTAATCTCAGTTGCAACTACAATTGCATTAACATTCAAAGCTCATATCAAATGCATGCCCACAAAGAAAACGTGTAGTTCGCGCTTACAAATAATGCCGAATGAGTACTTAGGTACAGATCAAAATCCAAACCTCAAATGAACATACACCCTGCAAATTTTGCAGTCCTTCCCTGGATTAGGGGTCAGCCTCATACTAACTTTTAAGTCAAGGAATACAAATTCGGTATTAAAAATATAAATATTTTTTATGGAGTGTAACAAACCATATTTTTTCTTGAAATGCGTTTTTTTAAGCCATTTTTTTTTCTTTGCGAATTGCGTTGACGGTGTTTCACGAAAGGACTGAGTACGTGAAACGAAATTTTCAAATGTCCCTCGCCAGCCACCGACATTTTTTTTTCAGAATTTGCAGGATTTTTTGAGACCAAGTTGTGTGACGTTCCCATACATAAATATCGATATTTTTCCTCGATTTTAAGTTTTTTTAAGATTTAAGAGTTTAAGGCTTACACGGTCAGCTGAAGATGCTGGAGCGATGTTTTCTGGAATCTGTTGCCATGCTATTGCCTATTACTGATTATGTTTGAAAATATCGTTTGGATATTTTGTTCTCAATTGCCCATCCTTAGTATTTACTGGAATAGCCACGTATATGGTTGAGGGATTTAAGCCTTTGCGCGAGCATAACAGTTCTAGCTTTTGGTCCACAGTTTCTGAACCCAAGAGGTGAAAATTGACCTTGTTTGTGGAGGTAAAATCCGTTATGCACTCCAATCTTTTGAAATGTGCTAACGGTCATCTGTCTCTGTTTCGTAATGTATACTTTTTTAATTAAAATAAATAAATAAAAGATTTGGAAAGACGAATGCAATTCACCAACCTATTTTGCTAAGCTAGAATCAGGCATTAACGTTTTCAACTAATAATTCGTTATTAATATTTTTTAATGAATTATTCATTTATAACTACCCAATGACTTATGTTAAACCAGGGTTGAAGTTATTGTCAATAGGGCACTGCTCAGGCGGGGTTCGAACCGGCGTTAGTGCCAATAACAAATTCGAGGGCCAACACCTTATTCCATTGACCATCCTAGCGACAAGCGTTTTTTTTCTTAGGGGGAAAATAATTTCATAAAATGTAAATAAATAATCCTGTCTCAGATTTTTTTATTAATTCTGTGCTGGAAACTCCCAGAATTTTCATGAATCTAGAGGTCTATGGCACTCATTGTTAAAGTGCCGCAGAAGTGAAAATGAACCTTTTTGAACCGTGTTGGTGATGTGGTGGCTGATGTCCTGGTCTCTTGTAGCAGGGCTGTGAAGTGTTGTGTTTTGTGTTGTGTTGCCTTTGTTTTGAGACACTAAAAGGATGTGGCGATTGATACTAGTTTTGGGAGCACATATACCGATAAGTCGTTTCATAAGATCATCAGCTGGCCGTGTTAGCCTAAAACTCTTCTTTAATCTCAGCAATGCAACTCATTCCACCTGCCCATCAGGGAAGTGTATCAGACAGGGATGACTTTGACAAAGTGAACAAATTTTTCAGCACCTACCCGGGTGATGTGATGAATCAAAGAAAGAAATAAAAATGAAATATATATTTTTTTAAAAACAACAATCATTAACGTAAATATATAAAAAAAAGAAAAAAATAGATCGGGATTTGAAGGCTGAAAGCTTGAGAGCCGCTTAGCTAGATAGATACGGCACTCAGTATAATGTACCTCGTGCTTTAGGGTGCAATATGATATTTTATAGAGCTATAAAATAAAATGCACGCCCCTACTGTATCTTAAATGCGCATACTTAAGTTTTTCATAACTCGGCCAGTGCGGGTGTATATCAACAAATATAGTTCCCAGCCATTAACTAGTTATTTTACAGAAATTGTTGAGTATTCACTTTTAGCTAACCCATACTGTAAAAAATGGTTCACTTTGCCAATGTCATCCCTGTTTCAGGGAAGGTCGGCAAGAGTTCCAGGGCTTATGTTCATTTGAGATTGGGTTTTTTATATTGTAGGTCCACATGTGGCATGTGTGAGCGCGAAATTATGCGTGTCTGCTTGTGGGAATGCATTTAATATGAATCTCAAATGATTCATATCTTTGCAACTTAGATTTAGAGAGATGCTGTCACCTGTGTCCGATCGATAGCTCAGTTGGTAGAGTGCTTGTATTCCATTCCGAGATCTCAAGTTCCAATCTCACCGACGCGACGGGAGTTTTGGTGTTTATTTCAAAAATTTAAGATAAAAAACCGGCTAGGTTTACTCAGCCTTCACAAGAGATGAGCAGGTACTACACCTCTCGGGAGCTGGGAAACCCACATTTTGACTGAAGTGGTTGGCATAAGGCCTGTTAAAATCCTGTAAAAATAAATAACGCGGCAAGAAGTTATAATTTATGTCTAGCTTAGTTGCGTTGCGGTTGCGTTTTTAATAGACTTATTATAAAACTTATATATACCAACCAAACATAACTATTCATATACTGCATATTCGTTACAATATTATAACCGTTTACTATAAGATCTTATAGCATTGTTTAAGGGTAAGACTGTAAGTGAATCTCTGATCCCTTATTAAAGCATTGTGTAAACATTTCTCGATTGTGTGAATCGAAAAATATATGCCAACTATATCACTCACCAGGAGTGCCCTCGTATACTCCATACATTTTTGATTTACGCAATCGAGGGGAGTTACTCTGGTCCCTCATTAAAACAGTTTCGTAAGATGACATCTAGTAGGCACACATTGTTATTTGATTAGAAACATTACCCCAACCATAAACTCTTTACATTTAACTCAACGAAAATGTATTGAAACTGAAGCAGCGTCTTCTAGTGAGCTTTTTAGTATCCATATATTTTCGGTAAAACGCTGTGATTATGTTTTAACGTAATGTTTGGGATACTAAGACCTGTTTAAACCGTGTCAAGTATCCAAGTTTATGTTGTAGCTCGTTAGTCAAACCAGGATAGTGGATAAGTGAATATGTTTTCGCATTGACTTATGATATTTGTGGACTAGAAATTATTTTAACAAAAATTAGACATATATATTCGTTTCAACTTACTTACGAAAATGGTTATGAGTAAGAAAGAGAACAAAGAACTTCACAGTTGCATTTCCATGTGTACAAAAAAACTTGGGCGGATGTAAAAATGTTTCTAGAAATGTGGCAACATTGCCGCACTATGTTCGCACCAGTCTGAATATAAACGCATGCGGTATAAGTCTTATGATCGATAAAATTTACGAAGTTTAAAGAAAAAATACATTATTTTAAGACATTAAATTAAAGACTTTAAAACATGCGTTATAATTGCGTATCAAAACACAAAATAGAGAAAGCAAGGAAACATGTAATTTGACACGTAAAAACATGTTGTGTATGACTACATAATTATGTAGCTGCAATGTTTGACAGGGCTGAGACAAATGTGGTCGATAGTATGTATCAATGCATCAAGTTACATAGTTTCTGCTCTTCTATGTTATTACTCAATGTGTTTCAGTTTATATACACTCTGATTTCATTGTTCCATTAAATACAAATATAGTGACTAGTGAGTAGTGGAGCCAAGTTTGACTCCACCAAGAGTAGACCGGAGAATGAGTTTTGTTCCTAGATTTAATAAGCGTTTGAGCAAACTGATCACAGGCAAATCTGCCTGTGTCGCAGACCATCAGGGAACAAGGATAAGAGTCTTGGACTAATCAGAAAGGACTCACCTCTCTCCCGAATGATCTTCTTTTAAATTGTTTCTCCCTGTCGAACGCGCGTTACTTGAGAAGCAGCCTAAGAGACTAGACGCGTCTTTTCACTCTCGAGAATTAACAAGCTCTGAAGCATACTGTAAAAAATAGTTCACTTTGCCAATGCTACTCCTGTTTCAGGGAAGGTCGGCGAGAAAAATTGCAGGTGGTAAGCCTCACACCAGCTCATAAGTAAAGAACAAGAATTATAATTTACATTACGCTGGAGTGATGTTTTCCGGGATCTGTTGCCGTGGTCTGTGGGAGCTGGAGCTTCCGGACGTTTCGCCCATTTCTACGATGGGCTTCTTCAGCGTGAAGTATGATGATCTTTATGAGCAGATCCCGGAAAACATCACTCCAGCATCATCAGCAGGCCGTGTAAGCCTAAAACTCTTATTCAATTTACATTATATTTTACTCTGCAGAGGCTCTGGCCAACCCTAGCGGAATAGCAACAGAATCACAGTAACGGTTACATTTAATGAAATACAATTCCGACTATAAATATACAAAAAATCTATGGAATCAAAAGTAATAATGAATATGCCGCCAACAACTTTAAAATACTACTTACTTATCACTTTTCACTATCGAAATTTCACTTACGAAATCTTTTTTGAACAATTAATCCACACTTGCCACTTGCCACTAACCCTCCCCGATTACTTGCACCTTTCAGATAGGGGTTTGAATTAGAGCGCAAGGGTTCGCAGTTCATGTTTACGGCCGACCAAATAATAACGTTTGCTCCCGCAGAGAAAATGGACCGGGCCGTTTCCTCTGACCCCGAAACTACCCTTACGTACATCTTGGGTCGCATTGGATTCCGCTTGAGCAACGAAGGGTATGTTTGTACCTGAGGTTCACATGCGTCGATACATACCATAGGATGATGTTTATTTTTATTTACTCTTACTTTTATGTTTTCATCAAAGCTTTCAGATGTTTGTATTGCTGTACGTTTTCACGCATAATATCTTTCACAAGTACGCATTGAAAAAGTTTCCTTCAAAGTCGATTGAAGGCAATAATAAAAGAATAAAAAGCTTCAAATAAAATTGTGTGCGCATAAACATATTTAAACATTTAACGTGTTTTTTTATACTTTAAATGAACCCAGTACACAGTTCAGTAGGAAGAGTGCTTGCATTCCATGCCGAAATCTCGGGTTCGAATCACACCGAGGCGAGGGTGTCAATAATGATTTCCCGTTTCGGTGTTTATTTCCAACATTAAGTAAATTTCAGCAAGGCTTACTCGGCCTTCACAAGAAATGAGAACCAGCTTTCTCGATCAGGAGCTGGGAAACCCTTAGTTCAACAAAAGTGGTTGGCGTAAGGTTCGCCACATGCGACCCTTCTGAGAAAACGCGTCAAGAATGTATATGAGTACACTATATATATGAGTAAGTAGCGTAACGTAAACAGAAAGAAAACATAAAATGATATTTGAGGAATAGAATTGCATGCCCACAAACAGGCACGTGTAAGTTCGCGCTTAGAAATGCTGCATGTGTACGTACAAATTTAAATCCAAACTTCAAAATTAAATTTAAACCCTGCAACTTTTGCCGACTTTCCCTGAAACAGGGCTGAAATTGGCAAAGTGAACCATTTTTTCACAGTGTGGGTGGTCAGCGTTTCGTATTTCATCTCAAAAGGACTTCATTCTTCGTTTTATTCCCCATAAAAATATTTATCATCCGAAAGTTTCCCGATATGAAAGGGAATGAAAACATCAAACATCATGAAAACCGGGAAATAAAAAAACGTCCGTTTTGATAAATCGCACCACCGCAGCATATTGCATCCAACCCCCCCATCCCCTGTGGTTTTCCTCCCCCCCTCTTTTCGCCCCCACAGCATGACGTCACAACTTTCTACACTCCTATAATGATTAACGATCGACCATTATTTTAGCTTGTCGCCCACTTGATCTGGATAATATTAGGTCATACTTTTTGTATTATTATGTTTGTCATGTGACTTGCAATATTAAATCTTTACCATCTTATTAGGAAAAGTTAGATTGAAGGAGAACGATAGCGGTGAATTAAGCCAATGATAAAAAAAGAAAGGTTCTGTATTTTGGGCAAGTTATGAAGAATGAAATATTAATATGTAAATTTAAACACAAAGTTTTTCTTCACGAGTTGATTTATTTCCCCGAGCGCTTTCGTTGTTGTCACATCATTATCGAGAAGTCAACCATTGTTTTCCTCTTGATTATGATGTCTAAAGGACAGTAAAGGACATTGTGAGTTATCTATTGAAACAAACGCAACTACGCTACGCATATAGTGTAACTTTTTGCCTGTGTTATCCCTGAAGGGTTCGCATGTGGCGATTCGGGACCTACCTATTTTTACGGGGAAAAGGGACGGCCCCACACCAACCACTTTCAGTTGAAATGGGGGTTTCCCAACTCCCGTGGGGGGCTGGTTCTGATTTCTTGTGAAGGCTGAGTACACCTTGGGATCGAACCCTTGCTCTTTGCATGGAATACAAGCGTTCTACCAACTGAGCTATCGACTGGACTATTCACAAGCTTTGTCGTCGCTAGAAAACGCCAATTTTCAAGCAAGACCTAGTAGCTGTAAGGCTGGATGGACCTTTTGATGATCGGTCTTTGGTAAAGGTTTATGAATTTTCCAACACGGCGAAGGGCAAATTTGAATGAGGGTAATTGGAAACCAATTTTGTCTAAAAAGTTCGGACTCCTTTAAATGTTTGATTCTGTCGAACTAAAAACCAAGTCTTTTTGCTCGAAACGCAAGCGATCTACCAACTGAGGTTTCGACCAAATAATGAAGATGCCCAATATAAAAATAAACGATTCTGCTTAAAGTCCTTTTTGTTGCTTTCTAAGTTTATTTCCAATACACTTTTTAATCCTCATTGTTCGATAATTACCCGAAATCCACAAACTTGCTGGCCTCGCTTGTTTTTTGAAAGCTCTATCGGCGAGATTGCCTCTTTGTTTAATTACGTTATTATCTAGTTGTGGAATAAAGGCATTTGTTCCTCTTTATTTACCACTTTGAAGTGTTATTGAGTTAAAGGCTGTATTGGAAAAGAGATAACCTCCCAGCGTCACACAGTGGTCCGTCTCGAACCAGCAAATGAGACAAAACTATTTTTTATTTAAACTCAAAGGCCAGCGCCGCGCCGGCTCAAGTACATCAGAACTCCTGAGAAGATCGAAGCGCCTGGCTAACCGTTGATAATACCCATCAAAACCAACCAAACCACGGCTACACAGACCCGAAAAAAAGTTGTATTATGTCAACTACTGGCCGTGAAAGCTTTAACCTACAGTTAAAAAAAAAAGTTTTTTATTTTCTTTCTTTTGATGTGATCAGTTTTGCTGCAATGTTGGCAGCTAGAGTTTTTAAACGTGAATTTCATATCAATTTCTTTTCTTCTGCTTCAATGGTGCCACTGCCCAATTCGAACTTTGGCCCTTATTCTGGTGCTTTTTTGCCTATCGTATGTCTATGTGCCTTAACTCATAGGTTGGTATGCTGCTGACCACTCATGCTGTTGAAAATGGTGTACTTTGCCAATGTCACCCCTGTGTTAGGTAAAGTCAGCAAAAGTTGCAGGGTGTATGTTCATTTGAGATTTGGGTTTTTATATTGTAGATTCACATGCGGCATGTTTAAGCGCGAAATTATACGTGCCTGCTTGTGAGAATGCATATAATATGAATCCCTAATGTAACATATCTTTGCAACTTAGATTAGAGATAAGATTATTAAGGGCCTAATGATTCATTTCAAATAACCTCACGCAACGAAGCTAAGCTGCACATTTATTGCAACTTCTCTAAAGATAACAGTTTTCCAGCTCCTGCGAGATCTGATATTCATTTCTCAGACAGGGATGAGTAAACGATACAGTTATTTTTTGTGTTTGAATTATTGCGCCAAAACAAGCCATTGGGGATAAATAAATACAACGGTATTTTTTGTCCACTTGCTAACTACAAAGAGACTCACTGTGCGTCTTCTCTTTCATTAAAACTTTGGGTTCTTATTGGCCCGTTGGATTTTATTGTTGCTACTGTAGCTCTTGATGATTGTATTAGGTTTATTCTTTTTGATAGCTGTTTGCTATATATGTATGTACAACAATAATATTTTTGTTTGAAACAATATAATCCTCTTTGTACATTTCAAACATTTTCTATGTATTCTTCTTCAAGAAGTTTTTCGTTGGGATAAAAAAAAAAAAAAAAAAACGCAACTAAGCTACACATATAGTGTAACTTCTTGCCTGCGTTATCCCCGAAGGGGTCGCATGTGGCGCTTCGGGACCTATTTATTTTTACAGGTAAGGGGGCCGGCCTCACACCAACCACTATCAGTTGAAGTGGGGGTTTCCCAGCTCCCGGGGGGGGGGGCTGGTTCTCATTTTATTGTGAAGGCTGAGTAAACCTTTGAGATCGAACCCTTGCTCTCGGCATGGAATGCAAGCATTCTACCAATTGAGCTATCGACCTTTTTTTTTTACGAGCTTGATCGTCGTCGCTACAAAGCGCCAATTCTCAAGCAAGACCCAGTTGCTGTAAGGCTGGATGGACCTTTGGTGACCGGTCATTGGTAAAGGTTTTATGAATTTTTCAACCCAGCGAAGAGCAAATTTGAAAATATAAATGGTATATTTTTTGTGCTCCGCCGGGAATCGAACCCACAACCTTCCCATTCAGAGTCCGCAGTGTTACCGCTGAGCTACGGACCGGTCATCGGGGCCGGGATGCTTTTTTATTATTATTAAAAAACGCTACTAAGCTTCACATCTAGTTTAACTTCTTGTGGCGAATCGAATCTATGATCTTCCTTTTACGAGTTTGTAGCGTCATCTATTCGTCTATGGATTGGTAAAATATATTTGTATAGACAGTTTAAACGTCTTTTTTATATTTATTTCTTTGCCTCTATACAGCATACGACCCTGCTTATAAATTCTTTAACCTCTTTTATTTATTTTTCCGCGATTAAAAAGCACCAGCGTTCACAACATTTCTTTTGGAAAAATGAAAATCATAAAAATAACACTCGTCTGTATGGGCGATTTAAGCTCCCTACATGAAAAGCAAATAATTCAACGAATCGTTTGCTTTCTACATCTTTCACAACTTTCTTTTCATATTCATAAAGGTTTTCCCTACTTCAGTCTTCTCTTTCATTTCCAGTTCCACCCCCTCCTCTCTTTCTCGTCCTTTTTATCAGTGGCGAGGTTGCAAATATATACTTAATGTGTGCTTACAAATAAAATCCAAGCCTCACATGAACATAAACCCTAAAAATTTTGCCGATGTTCTCTGACACAGGGGTGACATTGGCAAAGTGAACCATTTTTTACAGTATGGGTGGTCGGCCTCATACCAACCTATAAGTCAAGGAATGAACCTTCATTACAAATCAACATTACAGATAAGCTGCCATTTTTTTGTCTATACATACTCGTCCTTCTTTCATTTCATCCAGAGTCATAACCTTTTTCATACAAGCTTATTCTTCCCTTTAATTTCGCATATCTTACCAGCTTGCATTTCTCTTTTACCCATTAATTTTTATCTATGCCCCTAGTTTTTTCTGCCATCCTTCTTCAGAAGCCAATGGGAGTCGTGTTTTATCCACTGCGCGCCACTGCTATCTATCTTTCTTTCTTTCTTTTTCTGACTTTCCCGCCCATTTGAGAGATCATGTCTGTAGAAGCAGCATAGCGTGAAGATAATTGCCCTAAAAGGGATGTTAAACTGAACGGAAGCGAAAGCTTTTTTGGTTGTTGATCTGCAATACGCGCTCCTCTAAAAACAAGCAAATTTACCTTATCTCCCGGTCCGAAGTCTAGTGGTAACGTAACGCTTCGGACTCGTAAATGGAAAGTCGTGGGTTCAAATTCCGGTGGAGCACAAAAAATATACCATTTATGTTTTCGAATATGCTGAACGAAAGTGTACAGAGGAACTGTCAGAGGAAAGTGTGGATGGGTAAGACCGAGGAAGAAATGGATAGACCAAATAGGTGAGATTGCGAAATAATGGAACCTGCAGAGTGAGGAGAAGAGAAGAGTATGTACGAAGAAAGTGATGAATGTTGAAGAGATGAAGGAGGTATGCAAGGACAGAAAAAATCAAAGACGTATCTGCGGAGGTACCGGCCACCCCTAGTGGAACAGCGGCAGGATACAATACTCAGTCAACGCAGGGTTGAAAAAATTATAAACCTTTACACAAACACTGGTCACCAAAGGTCCATTCAGCCTTACGGCAGCTGGGTCTTGTTTGAGAATTGGCGCTTTGTAGCAATGGCCAAGCTCGTAAGAAGTCCGTTTGATAGCTCAGTTGGTAGATTGCTTGCATTCCATGCCGAGAGCAAGGGTTCCATACTGTAAAAGTGTAACTTAAGAAATATTAAAATCCTGTTTATTGTAGTGTCTAATCTAATCTAATCTAAGCTGCAAAGATATATATCATTTAAGATTTATATTAAATGCATTCCCACAAGCAGACATGTATAATTTCGCGCTAACACATGCCGCATGTGGACCTACAATATAAAAACCCAATCTCAAATGAACATAAGCCTTGCGACTCTTGCCGTCCTTCCCTGAAACAGGGGTGACATTGGCAAAGTGAACCAATTTTTTTACAGTATGGGTGGTCAGCCGCATAACAACCTATAAGTCAAGGAACATACATTGCAAATTACATTTTTAAAATCGTGTATACTTCCCTGAAACAGGGGTGACATTGGCAAAGTGAACCAATTTTTTTACAGTATGGGTGGTCAGCCGCATAACAACCTATAATTCAAGAAACATACATGGCAAATTACATTTTTAAAATAGTGTATACTAAAATAATCTTATTTAGTTTAAAATAGGCCAGTTTTTTTTAAATGTTAAGTTTTTTGTCCTAATTTTAACATTATGAATGTTTTTGTTAAACATAAGAAAATAATATTTGTGCTTCTTTACTAATACATTGTTTGTCTCTTTTTTCCAGGTAAGAAAAATCAAAGTAAACATTGACATCAACCAAGATCTTTTAACAACTTGTGTTCTTCACCGGATCATGTATGTATTTTTTATTCATATATATATTTTTTGAATACAACCTTATTCTTAAAGAGGTTTGAATTTTTTAACCAGTTTTAATTTTTTTTAATGAATCATGTGCTACAGACTCTCTAGATTTCAAAGACTCAAGGGGCATATGACACTTGTTTTAGTGCCGCAGAGGTGATAGTGATATGCCGGGTGATGTCCTGATCCTTTGTAGCAGGGCTGTTAGCTGCGTAGCGTTGTGTTGTGTGTTGCATAGGCTTTGTTTTGAGACGCTGAAAAGAAGTAGTGATTGATATTGGTTTTTAAATAGGACAAGGTTGAGTTGGGGTAAGAACACATATACCGGTAACTCGTTTCTTAAGTGTGCAGTTTGGCAAAGGAATGAGTAACTTTCTCATACAAAAAGTGGGTTTAATCCTAGTAATGGGTTAAACCATTCTAATGAATAAGATAGATAAAGTTTTAAGCTTTCATTTTTATGGTTGACGTTGGATATTTTTTTTGTTATTCTTTCCGGCTTAACCATATTCTATGCGCAATTATTTCATCTGCTGACTTTTCACATGCGGTAAATATTTTCATGGCTGCTTATCGAAACGACAACGTTCTTTTCGTATTCTTTTTTATCGCTTGTTGTTATCGATTTTAAACCCACGATTGTTTGGTATAGAACCTAAACTCTTTGGTTTTGAAATCAAGTTCTACCAAGTGAGCTATTTACTGGATTGTTTCATAACATTCTTTCTTCGAGTAGCTTTGTCGTTTATGTTTCTGGTCTTTCAATTTTGTTTTTAATCAAAGTTGACCTAATTTCTGAATGTCACGTGGAAACAAAAAGAAAAACAAAACATTTTTGTCAGATATATTTTCAGCGTCGTTTCGATTTACAGGCACGTAAGAAAATAAAAAGAAAAACTCGTATATTCCATATATTTATGTCTATCTCTTTCGAAGTCATTATTCTCCAATATGGTCGAAAATCTGGAAGAAATTGTATCTTAATAAGCAATGTAACAAAACAAAAAAAATATCTCTCTCATCCCGGAAAAAAATAGTTGTTATTTGATTCGTACAGAACTAAAGGCGGCAATATAGGGTCTATCTTTAATAAAATATAATCTAAGTTGCAAAGATATATTACATGTTATATTCATATAACATGCATACCCATTAACAGGCTTGTATAAGTTCGCGCCAACATATTCCTCATGTGGATTTACATCATAAAAACCCGATCTCAAATGGTCAATGGGATGGTCGAGGGCTAAGGCGTCGGCGTTTAAATTTGCGTTTTTGGCACTAACGCTGGTTCGAATCCCGCGTGCGTCATGTTCTATCGATAATAACTTCGACCCTGGTTCAACAGATATCATTGGGCAGATATTAAATTATAATTCATTACAAATATTATGTAAGTAATTATGAATTGAAAACGTTTATACTTGTTTCTGGCTAGGTAAAATATATTGGTGAATTGCATCCCTCTTCACGAAACTAGTTTTTAAAAATGAAAAAATGATCTCAAATGAACTTAAGCAAATCTCGCCGACCTTTCCTGAAACAGGGGTGACATTGGCAAAGTGAACCATTTTTTACAAAATAGGTGGTCAGCCTCATATTAGCCTATTAATCAAGGATCAATTAGGGTTTTTTTTTTATAAATGAGGAGTATATTTAAAATCGTTGAAAAACAGTGTCTGTGTACTTATGAATTGATTTCAATTTTGAAAAGGATCGTAGGTTGCCGTCTTTGCTTCCATATTATGACTCATTTCTTACTCACGGGTATTTTTCTATTTTCTTGCATTGGTTTTTGCAAGAACAAAATTGCTTTGAAGATCTCATTTTGGCATTCATGATTTTTTTGCTTTCTATCAATCTATTGCTGGTCTAGTTGGCACGAAAATCTAGGCGAGATAAAAACGAATATCTTCGCTGGCAGATTGTTTTTGAAGGCACACTCTGCGCATGTATGAAAAAGGCATTTCTCTCCAGAGACTAGGGGCAGAAGTCTCGACGAACGTCGGTAGATCTTACCGTATCAGTTTGAAGATAATCTATCTAAGTTGCAAAGATACGTTTAACATTTAAGATACATTTTAAGTGCATGCCCACAAACTGTAACTTGTAAGTTCGCGCTAACAAATGCTGTAGGTGTATTTACAACTTAAAATCCAAACCTCAAATGAACGTACACCCTGCACTTTTGCCAACCTTCTCTGAAACAGTGTTGACATTGGCAAAGTGAACCTTTTTATACAGTATTGGTGGACAGCATTATACCAACCTATTAGTCAAGGAACAAAAAAAAAATTGGATTGTGGTCTTAGCTTACACAAAACTGAATTAGGTTAAACTGAATTTAATGCACTAGTTGCCAGCCAACATTGCTAATCCACCGCCATTTCTTTCCGTCCTTGCATGCTTCCTAAGATAAGACGGAATAAAACATGGCTGTGCCTGAACAGCTTATCGTTGTTTCATATAAGATGTATCCATGATCGGAGAGGGCCCTTGAGGTGTGACACACACAAAAATGGCGCTCTCTTATCATTTGTAATTTAAAATAAATTAGCCTGATATTATTATTATTATTATTATTATCGGCTATTGATACACCGCCATGTTTTATTCCGTCCTATGTTCAAAACGATACGGTAAGATCTATCGACGGTTGTCGAGACTTCAACCCCAGCACTCCGAGAGTAAAGTTGTAAAAATTTTTACGACGCAAGAAAGTCATCGAATTTCTATGATCTCCATTTTGCAAAGAATGGTTTGAACCTTTTGAAAACTGCCTCTTTTTTATCTATCCTTGCAAACTTCTGTCTATACATTAATACACATTACGTTTTTCATACATTTCCTTCTTTGAAATTCTATAGTCTAAGTTGAAAAGATTTATTTTAGTCAAGGAAGACAAGTATTGCGGAAAGTGTCCTCAGCTTAAACAAAAATAACTTAAATCAATTGAAATAACACTGAACTAAATGAAGCTCAATTAAATTTAAATTAAATGCCTTAGCCGCCAGCATTGGAAATCAACCGTCATTTTTTTCCGTCCTTGCATCATTTTGATACTTAAAGGTGAGAATGAATACGTGACATATTAAGCTAACAGAGGTCTCTCAGATAAACGCACCCTTTTTGCTATATTCTACGAGAGAAAACACTAAAAAAATGTGAAAATCCTGAAGTTGAGTAGTTTTTCATGAGCGCTTCCTTATAATTAGTTCACTTACGAGTACTATGAGAAGTTTCCCCCAAAAAAATGTTTTATCCACGATTTCTCTAATCGATAAATCAGCTCTCATTCAGTTTCACCTTTAAAGTGGCGATTTACCTTTTACTCATTTATTCTGAAACTCCAAAATTTTAGTCAAAAAAAGGCGTTTTCCAATTTCTATACAAAATCTGATACTCGATGACGTCTTAACGTCGTTATGTTTATATACTTGAGGTACTAGTCGTGAACTTTTTTTTAATCTCGAATCGAACTATCTAGGGCGTAAAAAGAAATATTTTACAACATCCGAAAAGTTTTACCGCGCATAAGAGACCAAAGCTCTCAAGGTTTTTTTACAACTATTGATTTTATATTTGGATAGAGCACTGAAAAATTCATGGCTGCCAAAAGAATTGTGAATGGTCCCTTAAAATTCAAGGTCTGTGTTTTTTTTTGGTTGAAGTTCAAGACACAAATTTTAAATTTATAAACGTAGGATTAATCCTTAAAAGAATGATAGGGGGTCAACGGGGGTCGATAGATATTTTTTCCATTCGAAGTGGTCATAGTTTTGAAATTTGTTATATATAAATGCGGGTTGCCTATAAATAAGGCGCTTACAATCAAGTCCGGGTGAAATAAGACAATAAATAATTAGGTCCCTAAAAATGAACTACCAATCTTTATAACCTTAAATCATCATTGCGAAGATAAATTATTATTTAAGTTTCATATTTAATGCACTCCCACAAGCAAATAAGAACGCGCTTACATATGATGCAAGTTTATACATATACACTGAGAAAACCTAACAAAAAGACAGTTTGTTCTAGAATCTAGAACATTATTTTATACAAGCAATGTTTTTTACACACAGCAAATCCATGGCTCATCTCGCGCTCAGGGTGAATTATCCATGCAAAAAAATATGATCTGTTAATTTCTTTATTATTTGTACTGGTGTATCGGCTACTAAAGGTCTATCCGGCCTTGCAGAAACTGGGTCTTACTTGAGAATTGTCGCTTTCTAAAGCGACAACCAAGCTCGCAGGGGGCTCTTGAGGTGTAATACACACAAAAACAGCGCTCACCAAATAAATCATCCTAATATTATTTTTATCACTCTTACCAACCTTTGATTTTCAACCGGGCTCACATTGATTCTGATTAATTGTGACGCCATCCAAGTTGTCCCGATCACTCCTCGAGCGTTCTGTCTCCGCTGTTTCGTTTTGTTAATGAGAGCGTCCCGGGGGACTTGTTCAGCTGTAATTATAGCTTAATTCCGATTCGTCACGTTCATCTCATTAAACAAGGAGATCCACTCTGAGAATCAACAGCCCGAGTGTAAAACTTTACGCTAAAACTCTATCATAGCGTTTTATGAAATTGTAACTGTAATGCGGTGCAAGAAAAAGTGTGAAAGTAAAGATTTGAAGAAGTTTATTAAGGTGGTTTGGACATAAGGAGAGAATAAATGATGAAAGACTGACGAAGAAAGTATATGAAATGAAATGAAATGAAATACAGATTTTTTCCATAGCGCCTTTTCGTGACTATAGTCACCTCAAAGGCGCTTCGTGTGTAACAGTTGGGTTTTAGGCTCCACTTGATCACCGCTGAGGGGCATGGTGTGATCCTGGAAATAGACGCGTCTTGGGGCTTCTTCTGAATACCGCTTCCGTCGGAGACTCCCTCAGATATGCGGGCAGCGCGTTCCAGGCCACCGACGCCGCTGTGCAAAAGCACGGTTTCCAAAGACTGTCCTAATGGATCTTTTTGGGATCTGGAGGAGAGTCTTGCTCGAGTCCGATGATTGGAGAGTCTGCTCACGCGCTGACACCACCACCGCTTTTTCCAGTGACTCAAACAAGTATTCTGGGGCTGATTCGTGTAGAGCTTTGTAGGCCAGTAGACAAAGCTTGTACCTGGCTCTCTCTGGGATTCTGAGCCAATGGAGATCTTGAAGTTGCAAGAATACATGGATGTCATGGTTGAGGAAGACCGTGAAAGGAGTGGATGGATCGAATTTCTGAAATAGCGAATGAATGGAATATCCAGGGTAATAATAAAAGTAGAGCCTGTATCAAGAAGGTTATGACTCTGGATGAAATGAAAGAAGTATGTAACGACAAAAAGAAATATAGGTTGATCTTTAATGTGGCAAGGACTAGAGTGTTTTTTAATTTAGAATCTTGTATAATGCTTTAGCTTTGATATCCATTAGATTCAGTTAAAAAAAAATCAAAAATATTTTTCAATGGAAAGCAGCGCTTCTGGTGACCGTTTAAGGTTTAATAAATTTTCAGGACAAGTTTGAACTTAAACGTAGGGGTGTATATACTTGTGGTACAAAAGTGTAAATTATATTATCCGGGGCTGTTCTCAAAATAAATTCTACAACATGAGATTCCTTTAGCTTTTAATTAAAACCTCCCAGTCTTTAATATTCCCACATTTCTTACTTCTATTCGTACGCGCAAATTTCTTAACAAATTACTTTTTCATATTGTCTGACGAATCTTGTTTGATACCCTGCGTTTTGTTTCCATCTTTAATTTTAAAAAATGTTTGCATTTTTTTTTTTTTATTAAAAGGTATATTAATTTTGTTGGAAAAGTTTTATTTTCATTTGTGTGTATTTTTGTTTACGTGAAATATAAATGAAATCTTAAGATTTTCATTGAAAAGTTTAAACATTTCTGAAATGGAAATAAAACGTGTAGATTGTTCTCGAAGTTCCGAGAATGGTTGAATAAAAAATACACTAAGTAGTAAGTACAATAGTGGTCAAAGTAAGAAAATAAAAAAGTTGTACAAAGATTTATCAGCTTTTGATACAAAAATCAACAGAGTTACTTATTTATAACAATCACACAATATGACGCCAGTATCTATGCTATACACGTTGGTACAAACTGTTGTTTACCGTGCGAGATATTTAAGTTGCCGTTTTTAAATTTCCGAAATGCAGCTCGCAGTATTTGAAGCAGATTTTAACATATAATTTTTTTGGGTTTTTATTTGTTAGTACTTTTACAGCATTTTCAAGTGCGAACTGAAAGGTTGATGTGATGCTTGTGAACGTGCATTAAATATGAGTCTTTCATGTTTTTATACCCATGCAACTTAGACCATATACAGTTTTTATATATATAAACAAAACTGCAGTATTATTAAGAAGGTAGAAACAGTAGATTTGAGTTCCATTTTACTGAATCGATTTTTAAAATACGACTGAAAGTTATTGAATATTTTAACATTGTAGCAAATGTATGTATTCATCGCTCGATTGCCTTCATCACATTTCATCCACACTTTGTTCTCTCTAGGTGAAGAAGAGCTTCTGAAATATAATATTATGTATTATAGATCGACGTTGGGAATAGCGATTTCCAAGATAAACTTTTATCTGAGAGCCTTTCCGAGAAAATGTTTCGGCAGTCAGACTTGATGTTATTGTTATGGCTTCCTTTCGGGTGTTTCTGTTTCCTTTTTACCCCTTTATTGGGGTGGAGGGATGACGAAACGTTAAAAGTAGATAACAATCGGTTCTATTCTTAGACATTTTAGTCGTCCGCTAAACCCACGCTTTGACAAACTAATGATAAATTTGTATGAAGAACTGTCAATCCAAGACGGCCGCAAGGGAACAGCTGATTAGTCTTCATACAAATATTACCAACATTCGGTAGGTAAGAATGACTCTTGGTGATGAGACTTCCTGCCCAGGCATCATTAGTGAGTCAAAGCATGGGCTCAACGGACGACTAAAATGTCTAAGAACAGCACCGAATGAGTCTGCCCCAAATTTGCTATCGCATCTGACGTTGGACTTCGATTTAGAAGTATTATTTGTTAATCGCTAATGAAGTGTTCATCTTCACTTTGTCAATGTCACCCCTGTTTCAGGGAAGGTCGACAAGAGTTGAAAGGTGTATGTTCATTCGAGATATGGGTTTTTATATTGTAGCTCCACAGGCGACATGTTTAAGCGCGAAGTGCTTGTGAAAAGGCATATAATGTGAATCCTCAATGTTATATATCTTTGCAACTTAGATTAGATCTTCTTTTGATGCCACTTCTTTCGTATATCTTTATGGCTCTTTTGGCCTTGAAACAGTCTGCAGTCTAGTGTTAACGCATCGGACTCGTAAATTGAAGGTTGTGGGTTCAAATCTCGGTGGATCACAAAAAAATACCATTTTGTATTTTCGAGTATGCTGTTCGCTGGGTTGAACAATTTATACCAAAGACCGGTCACCAAATGTCCGTCTAGTCTTACAGTCTGTCCAGTCTTGACTGGGTCTCGCTTGAGAATTGGCGTTCTTTGTAGCGACGAACAAACTTGCAGAGGGCTCTTGAGATTTGATACACACTACAACTATAAAATACTTACGTCTATCCACACAGGTAAGTAAACATACAAAAATACACAATCATAAGTAACTAAAAACACATAGACACACATGCATATGTAGGGAAATATGCACAGACACGAACTCATACATTCGTAACAATATTTAAAAAAACAAATGTGTGCTTTCAAAGTTCGTAGTTAAAAATGAACGCTTTCCTCTGAGAGATCTAAAAATACAAAGAAAAAATCGAGGCGAAAGCTGTCCTTAAATATCTGCTTACAGTACAATTTTTTAAGTGACGAGGAGTTTGAAAGGGTTGTGAAATCCCTGGACCTTTTTTTTAGTGTTTCTTTAGTGCCCGGAACCTTCTGGGTTACATTTTTTTTATATCGAGCTGCTTTTTATACAATAAAAAACTGCAAACCGTTGCTCATGCTTGACATTTTTGCGCGTCAAAATGTAGATTTATTTTTTCATCTTTGTGCTATTTTTTTAGACGATTTTTTACTTGATTGCTGTTACTCCAAAAAGTTTTTTTTGTCATAAATGGTGTAAACGTCGTAAACGCGTGCCATTGGCCAACCTGTTTTTTGCCTTGCCATGTAAAAAAAATAACGACTATGTGAAGTCACTCAGAGTAAATAAAAAAATGGATTACCGATTATCGGATTTTTGTACAGCATTGTGAAACGTATGCAGTTGACAGTTATAAATACGTTGAGTTTTGAGCGCCATATAGTACATTTATCTTTGCTCGAAATTATTGTAGAAAGAATGTCTCGCATTGCAATTAAAACAGTGCAATGAAAGTATATTTTAAAGATTGAGTGCAAAACGTCGTACCCTGTAAGTGCAAAAAAAATCATTTTTTTGCATTGTGTGTCACGACATTATGTGTTCAAAACTTTTCCCTATTGTCTGGTAGATGAGGGCAGTGAGACGGAAATATTTTTGTCTCTTTCTATTTCGACGTTATACGGTAAGTAAAAGATTTGCAAGTAAAAAAAAAAAGACATTTCTTGTCACTAATAATGTCTTTCAAAATACCCTAATATTGCTGTGTATTGCCTCTCACCTAGCCAAAGTAGATCACATTTTTTCCTCACATTTGAAATAAACCAAGTCCGTCATCTCAAGGCAAGATTGACTGACACAAATGACACACATGCATGACTGTTACGAGGGCTGGCATTCAAAACCGATGACATTTAAAAAATTTCGAGTCAATTATATCACACTGGAATGGACTGTTGCGGCACCGAGTGGCTGAATTTCGAGAGAAGCTCGAGTCCAGCAGCAACTACATCGTGGCGAAATTGAAAGCCAGCAGATGGGAGTCGGGGCTGTGGGGCTTTGGGCGGGAATGCTGAGGCTGACAATGATACACCACTGAGACTGAGATGCTGCAGCTCACAACAGAGATTTGATGCTTTTGTTAAACCATTGGCATAGGTTTTTCAGCCAAAACGCATTCTTCATCTCCACGCTGTCATCTGTTTCTATTTTCTATTTGCTTTTAAAAAAAAAAAAACGATCAATGTTTTTTTATATGGCTGGTCACGTATTGCACCCTGCTCGTGACCGGGCTGGAATAAATATTTTATTATTATTATTATCTAAAGGCAAGATGGCACAAATGTTAGTCCTGCATGACTGTATCGAGGGCTGGCATTCAAAACTGACAACATTAAAAAAAATTCTAGTCCATTATCGAAAGGCAAGATGATGATGATGATGAGTTATTGATTTATTTATAGCGCCGTTTCGTAATGCAATCACTCCAAGGGCGCTTGTGCAAATGATGCCTAAAATTTGCTTGTCTTTAGTGCATTTCTGAACTTTCCATGGTCCTCTAGCTCTCTCACATGATGAGTTTTAGTTCCAAGCCAGAAGACTAGCAACTGCAAATGCGCGCGCTCCAAACACCAGTAACTCAGCAAGATGGCACTAATGCTAGATATGCAAGAATATATCAAAAGCTGTCATTCAAAACGGATGCACAGAAAGATCACGCAATAATTTTGAATGTGTAACGATTGTCTGTAGGTAGTTTAACCCTGGGGACAGCTCGGGACGCTACATAAACGTTGATAAAGTGGAAAATATTTTAACGGACTGAAATAACGCGTCCAGCATGTGTATGCGTACACATACCGAGCACTAGTTCATCGAGATAACACACAAATATTGTTTGGCGATATTCCTGTATGACAGTACACAATAAATGGCCGGAAGCCATCATGCGAAAAAAATGCTGTTTTTTTTTTCATCGAACGGCTTGTGTGGAAAAAAACATTGGATTGTTTTTAGCCAAAATGTTTTTGTTCTCTTTAACTTTTGCTTTAGGCAAAGATCTTTCCAATCCTTTGTTACCTTTAATCTAATTTGCAAAGATGTGTCAACATTAAAAATTCATAATGTATACGCAACGCAAAAACGTAACTAAGCTACACATATAGTATAACTTCTTGCCACGTTATCCCCGAAGGGTTTCGCTTTCGGCGAGTGGAACCTATTATTTTATTTTTACAGGTAAGAGGACCGGCCTTACGCCAACCACTTCAGGTGAAGTGGGGGTTTCCCAGAGGAAAAGGGAGGCTGGTACTCATTTCTTGTGAAGGCGGAGTAAACTTTGCCGGTAGGTATATAATTTTGTGGTTTGAAATAAACACCGTAACGGAAAATCATTTCTGAAACCCTCAGTGGGATTCGAACCCGGGCTCACGGCATGGAATGTAAGCACTCTACCAACTGAGCTATCCGGAATCCTTTATACCTACTCTGTTTACAGTCACCCGAGTATAAAACATTACTTAAACTCTCCTCGATCGCATAAATTAAATAAATGTATTAAAACCAAATCCCTCACCACGAGTGCTATCGTATTTACAATTGATTTTTCTATGTATTTACGCGTTCGATAGTACTTTATGTAATATTTTATCCTTGACGTTCAGATGTAAAATTGAATACAGAAACGTAAGCCTCTTACAATTTTATTATTTTCACTGCACCAGCGGGGTTTCATTAAAAAATATCAGATGAAGCGGAAAGCTGGTGGTCTCACTTTAAATGTACTAAATGATATAATTAATTAAAGAGAAAAGGCAGGCTCGCTGAAGCCTTTTAAGAAATAATGACATTTCATCACGGTCCGCCATTTTACAGGCTATGTAAGTAATAAATGCCCTCACAGAACCAGCGTCGGCCATGAAAACTGTGACGTCATAGCTTTCAACAGCTTCAATTATAAATATTCTATTTTTCTATATTCTACGAAAAATAAATATTCTATATTCTACAAAAAAAATATTTTTTAATTATTTCGGGCTATGCCATGCTTATTTCACAACATTTCTATCTGCCGATGTTTCGTTTTCACGAGCAGGAATCACTTTTAAGGCTGGTTATCAAAGCGACGAAGGGGTCTTCGAGTCCGCTTACCATCGGTATAGTTGTGAGATGTCTTGTCTTTTTCGCCGACCATGAAGTAAATATAATAAAGGGACATCTAGCGCCAAGAAGTGAAAACTTTTTATACTTTCTTTTATTTACATACCAAAGCTCATGTCAAAGCTAAGCTAGGCATATTTATTGGTTAATTGTTTTCTTTTATTTCTTTGCCTAGCTTTCCTTAGGGTAAAACTTTGTATTTCCTGGAAAAAAAATTTTCTTGTATTATTTTTACTGTTGCCGTAATAACGCGTATTTTTTATTGTAATTACGACCGGTCCGTAGTCTAGTGGTAACGCGTCGGACAAGTTAATAGAAGGTCGTGTGTTCAAATCCCGGTGAAGCAAAAAAATAGACCATCTTTGTTTTCAATATGCTCTTCGCTGGGTTGAAAAATTCATAAAACTTTACCAAAGACCGGGCATCACAGGTCCATCCAGCTTTGAATCAGCTGGGTCTTGCCTAAGAATTGGCGCATTCTATAGCAACAACCAAGTTAGCAGAGGGTTCTAGAGGTGTGATTCACACAAAAACAGCGCTCAACAATTAAATCATCGTAATATTATAAGTATTACTCGAAAAATCAAGAAATGGAGCAAAAAATTCCATAATCAACATACCTATTAATTTAAAAATTTCCTTTTAGTTTTTTTGTACAAGCAATCCTTTGTATACTCGTATGAAAATCCATATTTATTTTATTTAGCATGCCACTAAGGTATCAGAAAAAATAAAAGGGTTTTTATAATATTTTTATGAAAATACGTCAGTCCACCGTTAGCTCTTAAAAGTCTTAAAAAAACACGCTACATCAAAGTTTCCTGAAAGAAATATTTCTCTGAATATGTTCGTACATTTTTTTCACGTAACAAATAATAAACGCAAGCGATGGTTTTCTTGGAATAAAATTTGTATGAGCTTCCGGGTATGTCGGAGAAAAAAACCATAAAAAAATTGTCAAAGGAAAACTGTACCTTTGATGATTGTGTGAGCACTGTATGAAGGTAAGAAAGAAAATTGTATTCAATAGAAGTCGTGCAGCTCTTGCCGCTTTCCTGTAAAACAGGGGTGGCTTTGGAAAAATTGTATCGTTATTTTCGTGTGGGTGGTCAATCTTGTACAATTCTTTTTTAACGGACTTATTTGATTTTCAATTTGAACTTTTATCGGATCGGTCAATAGTTTAGTTGGTAGAGCGTTTCCATTCAAAGCAAACTACTATTTTCTGTAACTGTAACTCTGTCGCCATTCCGCTAGATGTGACTAGAGCCTCTGCAGAGCTTCCTAAATTTCTTCCTATCCTTACATACATCTTTCGATTTATTCATATCCATCATCTTTTTCATACATTTATTCTTTTACGCTCACCTTGTATACCCCATTCATTCATAATCTCCTCACTTTGATCACTCTATACTCTTCGATCTTTCCTTACCTCTTTTTCCTTTCACCTTTCCTTTGTATGTATACTTATACTTACTTTTACTTTACTTTCTTCGGCTCATTTGAAAGCTCAGGGCCTCGCACCACAATCCTCCAGGACTCTGTCTTGTGCTGCTTCCCTCCATGGTCCCCTCACTCCCAAAACTTCGGCATCGGCTTCGACGTTGTCTGCCCACCGCATCCTGGGACGTCCGAGTGGTCTAACACCATCTAAGACAGCTCTGATGATCCTGGAATCTTCTGCACTTATAATAAACCTTAAAAATCAAGAAGCAAAATTATAACCACAATTTTATTGGTAGTTATCCAAACAATGAAAGGATATTAAAGGCAATATTGTTGCCCGAAATAAACGCTTTTTACTGGAAGGCATTATCTCCTTATAAAAGATCGCGTGTCTTTGCCGTAAGGGCTGTAGCGATTATTTGCTCTCGGCATTATAATATAATAGGGGAGGCTGCCCTGAAAACTTCCTCAGAGATTTATGTGGGTTTCCACTGTAAGGGACGCGCACCCTTATCTCTGCCAGAGAAATCCTATCGACCGAACGGCCGAGTTAAAAGTTAAGATGGGTTCTGCGTTTTGGAAATGATGATGAGGATGAGTTCTCAAAAAAAATATCACTCCTAGGTATAGAAAAATCAAGGCATTTATTGGCATTCCTTTTAATGTGGTTTTACGATTTTTTTATGTCACAAGCGCCTTTAGGACAAAAAAGGCCAAAACCTTGTCGGTTACACCAAAATCATACTTCGAAAACTCAGTTGTTTGCTTGGGCATAAACAACACAAAAATCATCGTAGAACTATGGGAGTAGGTACGCGCATTAGAAAGAGCGGAAAATTTCATAACTCATTTTTGACCAAAATGTCGCTTATACTGCCTTTTAACAGTTGATATGTAACATTGGGGATTCACATTATATGCATTTTCACAAGCAAATTGTAAATCTATATTTTTGTGTAAATCACACCTCAAGAGCCCTCTGCAAGCTTGCATATATTTTTATATATTTTTGTGCTCCACTGGGAATCAAACCCACGTCCTTCCGATTACAGGTCAGAATCATTACCACTAGACTACGGAACGGTCAAAGAAGTAAGACTTTAATTTTTTTTTTGAGATTTTAAAATTTTAACATGTCTTTTTATATTGTTTTATTAATAATCATTTCTGCAAGGTTTTTTCTTTCATACCCGAAAAAGAATCGAGAACATTGGCCGAAGCTTTTGAATTTAAATTCCCGACACGTAGACACTTAATAACAAAGTTTCTTTTTTACGATTTTCATGAAATTATTTCTGAAGTTTTTTCATAACATTTTTAATGGTATTTTTCAATAAAAAAAAATAAGGAATTTCTCAGTTCTGTAATGTTTGAACGGATTGTGGGTATATATATACGCAGGCTTTTTAATTCCTTACTCCTGTAGCTATTTATTAGCTCTGTCTTTTCTTACCTACTCACTTTGTAGCAATAAAACTATGTTAAGTTCAGTGCTTGTTAATTCTTGAGTGTGAAGAGACGCGTCGAGTCTCTTCGGCTGCTTCACAAGTCGCGCGCCCTTTCCGATTTGTCTGATAATCCTATTCTTGATAGTAAACGGCTCTGGCAGATATGCCTGTTATAAAAAAAAATATATTACATATTAAAGAATATTTTATTTTATTAAAGGATTCAAATAAAAACACTGTTTTGTATTTTCACTATTATAATTATTTATTATTTAATTTTACTAACGTTTTCGATAATATATCATCGTCAGGTATACACAAAACAGTGTTTTGATTTGAATCCTTCAATTAAATAAAATATTATTGAATATGAATTTTCACAGTGTTAATACACAAACAATTCAAAATATAATTACATATTAAATATGAGCCTTTTATGCCGATATTACTTTTCTACTTAAATTATAGGTTATAGGTAATGAAATAATTTCTTGTCGTTTTATTTACTACATTTGGAATAATAAACCTTGTTTAAATTATTAAGTATTGAAATAAAAATTGCTTAATATAATTGTTTCGCGGAACAGGGACTTAATGAAGAGAGGAGGTACTTGGGTAATTTATTAAGATTGTGCGAAATTTATGCTCTGTATGATTTACTACGCCCTTGCGCGGGAAAGAGACAAGACAAAACGCTGACTCGAAAAGAGAAGTAACCTTAGTATAAACAGCACGTTCATTAGTTAGTTTTAGGTGTATTTTATCATTTATTTATTTATTCAATAAATGCATAATATTGGTTTAAATGTTAAAAAGGTAGGAAAAGCGTCGAAACCGGCCTTTATTTCTTGAAATAATATTTAAAAAAAAAATGGCAAAGCCTTCCCGTCAAAAATTATAATTTTGCATAGATAGATAAATGTTTTTTTAGGAAAGAACAGAGGGTTTGTAACTAAATAAGAAAATGATAATAAATAATATAAAAAATATATGAAAATTACATCAATCACAAAGGATGCCGTTGAATCTTCCGTTATTTTTCAATGTCTTCTTTGTGGGGGAATTTGCTACTTAATTAATGTACGATTTGTCATTTTTTCCGAATCGTATTGAGCTGTTAGGTGACATTTTAGTTAGATGTGTTGTTCTTTCAGTTGCCAAAAGCAAGCGAAGTATGAAGGTGCCCCGTCGCTTTGAGCCTTGAAAATGTTCCTCGCTCGAGGGAACGAAACGTCGGTAGACAAAAATATTGCAAATAAAACATAGTCTAAAACCGCGAAAAACTATGCCATAATAATTCATAATTACCCAATGACATCTATTAAGCCAGGGTCAAAGTTATTGTGATAAGACACGACGCAGGCGGGGTTCAAACTTTCGTTTATTTTAATAACGCAAATGCGAGTTCCAACGCCTTATCCACTCGACCATGCCAGTGACAATAAAAGAGGAAGTAAAACGCTCCTTTAGCTGTCATCGAAACTTAGTGTTAGCCTTGTACACTAGAGTCTAGACTACAGACCGGTCTCTAGTCTAGCGGTTAACGCTTCAGGCTTGTGATTGGATGGTAGTGGGTTTGAATCCCGGCGGAGAACTAACAATATTTAATGTTTCAAATATACCCTTTGCTTGGTTGAAAAATTAGTGTACTACCCTTACCATAGACCAGTCACAATATGTCCATCTAGCCTTACACTAACTGGGTCTTGCTTGAGAATTGGCGCTTTCTACAACGACAATCAAGCTCGCAGAGGACTCTTGAGGTGTGATTCACACAAAAACGCGCTCACCAAATAAATAATCTAATCTAATCTAATCTAAGCTGCAAAGATATATATCATTTAAGATTTATACTAAATGCATTCCCACAAGCAGATATGTATAATTTCGCGCTAACACATGCCGCATGTGGACCTACAATATAAAAACCCAATCTCAAATGAACATAAGCCTTGCAACTCTTGCCGTCCTTCCCTGAAACAGGGGTGACATTGGCAAAGTGAACCAATTTTTATATTATGGGTGGTCAGCCGCATAACAACCTATAAGTCAAGGAACATACATGACAAATTACATTTTTTTAAATCAAAGAATAAAATAACAATATATACATGGACATAAAAAACTAAATCATAAAACCAATTTCACTTTAACAAACCCTAGCCGCCAACATCACAGATCAACCGCCATTTCTTTCTATCCTTGCATACTTCTTTCATTTCCTCCAGAGTCATAACCTTCTTCATACAAGCTCTTCTTTTATTATGACTCTGGATATTCCATTCATTCGCAATTTCGGATATTTGGTCCATCCATACCTTTCTCGGTCTTCCTCTACCACGACATCCATCTATTCTACCAACATATACTTTCTTCGTCAGTCTTTCCTCATTCATTCTCTCCATATGCCCAAACCATCTTAACAAACTTCTTTTAATCTTCACTTTCACACTTTCTTTTGCACCACATTCTTTTCTTACAAAATCATTCCTCACCCTGTCACTCCGTTTTTTCCCAATCATACTTCTTAGAAAGTCCATTTCAACAGTATGGACTTTACTAATTTCACTTTCATTCACCGTCCAGGCCTCGCTTCCATACATCAAGGTGGGTAAAAGTATGCCACTGCGTACCGCCAATCGAGCATTTTTAGATATGTTTTGATTTTTGGCGATACAAGCTGTGGCACCCAGTACACACCTGCCCTTCATTACTCTTCTTTTAAGTTCACCTGTCATTCTTCCATCTTTCTCAAACTTACTTCTCAAGTATACAAACTCATTTACCACATCAACATTCATTCCGTTTATTCTAAATTCGTAGTTCGTATTTTCTTCATTTCTTTCAAAAATCAAAACTTTCGTCTTACTTGCATTCAATTTCAAATAATTACCTAGCAGAGCTTCGTTCAATCTAGAGAGCATCGTTTGCAATTCTACTGCTGAGTCCGATACAAGAACAGCATCATCCGCATACAGCAGAACACTCACTTTGCTCTCTCCTATCATTAATCCACAATCATCAAGTCTAGCATCTCGAACACACTTGTCCATGACTATGTTAAATAGCCATGGGCTCATCACACATCCTTGCCTTACACCCTTAAAAACTTCAAACCATTCACTATACTCATCATCAATACGAACACATGCTGTACTATTTTCATAGTTTGCATGCACCGCACCTAGGAGAGCCCCATTCACTCCGTATGCTTTCAAAACATCCCATAACATACCTCTGTCTACTGAGTCAAAAGCCTTTTTCACATCTACAAAGGCCGTGAACAGCTTCCGCCTCACCGACAATTGTTTTTCAACAAGTTGTCGTAGAGTAAAAATCTGATCAACACAGCCTCTACCGGCCATAAAGCCGGACTGTATATCGGAAATCCTTTCACTAGTAGTCAGAATCACATTTTTTATAATCACCTTACAGAAGACTTTTCCTGGTATACTGAGTAGACTGATTGGTCTGAAGTTCTGACAGTCTTTTTTGTCCCCTTTACCTTTGTAAATGGGAACAATGACTGCCTTCCTCCAATCCATCGGTACTACTCCTGCATTCACACAAAGCTTACATAATTCGTACATCCAATCTATCACGCATTCACCTCCTGCTTTCAACATTTCACCATTTATTCCATCAAACCCAGCAGACTTTCCATTCTTCAAACATTCAATAGATACTAAATCAGCCTAATATCATCTGTAGATTAGTTCTGCATCTTCGAAGTAACAATAGTCTATGCTCACGTTGCATACAATATAGAAACACTTACAATATTATAGAGATGGCGAATAGTTGTCTGTACTTATCTCCCTTGTTATTATTAGCGGCCCACCACGTTCTGCAATAATTCTGTCTGCCACGACGTTATCGCAGACCAGGATATCTCGGTCTCCTTGGTGAGGGAGGCGTTGCAGCGTCCGTGGAGAGCTTCCTCCCCCATCTTTGGTATTGTTAGCGACGCCGCAAGTCTCTGTGGCAGATTTATGAGCGGCAAAGCCTCGTCCCCAAGATTTCCCGCCAGTTCAGGGAAGTTCCTTCTGCGCAGGCGTGATGGTGGACCCCATAAGACATAGAGTTATAATAATATTTACGCAACTAAGCTACATGTTGTTAGAAACTTGGAGTACCCACGCGCGCCTGTACAGGTACAATAGTGTGTGTAGAACACTCCAGGGCTGGAAGTCTTATCACCACGGTAAATCTTGCCTACCGAATATCGGTAATATTTGTATAAAGACTAATCAGCTGTTCACTTGCGGCCATCTTGGATTGACAGGTCTTCATACAAATATTACCGATATTCGGTAGGTAAGAATTGCCGTGGTGATGAGACTTCCAGCCCAGTATGATTCATGATGGCAGTAGTAAGGTACATGAATCGCGGTCTGGTATGAGCGAAAGATCGAATATTCTGGAATATGCAAGTAAGATCTCTTTTGTACCTATATAAAGGGAATGTAATAGAGCATCATGGAGTGTCGATTAAAACATTGAGCCGTGAAGTCGAAAGCCAGAGCTAGAAATCAATTGTTGAAAATTGTGAACCAAAACGTGTGAAATAAATTCTTTTAAAATAAATAATTGTAATTTAATTAAAAGACAACCTAGTAAAATCATATCAATATATAGTGTTACGATTTGCTTTGGGTTCAATTTCATAAAACATCACTAAAAATAATTTTAGAATTTTCTTACATTAGGTTCACACTTCACGCTTTTGTACTGGTGGCTTAACAGCTTAGGTACTAATCGGTTACTCATTGCTCCAAAGCACCGCAGTCCGTATTTATAGAATGACAAAAGATTATTTTCGTGTGTACTAGATCATGTCAGAAGCTTCTCGAGCGGACGCTTTGAGCAAATACGATTAGGTACAACTATCAAATACTTACGTCTATACACGCAAATACAAGTAAGTAAACACACACAGACACACAATCATAAGTAAGTAAAACACACATGTACACACATTCATAGGTAAACATGCACATACATTAAAACTCATACATTCGTAACAATAGTGTAACTTCTTGCCTGCGTTCTTTCCGAAGGGATCACATGTTGCGATTTGGGGCCTATTTATTTCTACGGGGCAAAAAGGCCTGCCTCACTCCAACCACTTCAGTTGAATTTGAGGTTTCCCAGCTTTGGAGAGGGTTGGTTCTTAGTCAAAGGAATATTTTGAAATTAATTTGCACTCCGTAAATGTGAAAACTTTATATTTTTTACTTAGCGGCGCTGTTTTAGTTTGTATATATTGTTTGGTAAACGCTCCGGTTGAAGTTTGATACTACAGTTAGTGAACCGAGACGGGCCGCTATCTTACTGATGAAAATGGGCCGCTATCTTGCCAGGCCGAATGGGCCGCTATTTTTCCGTAGGCAGAATGGGCCGCTATTTTCCCGTAGGCTGAATGGGCCGCTATTGGAATGGGCCATTGCATGCTACGAAAGGCCCCCTGGGGAGAAAGTTGGAGATGGGTTAGTGGAAATGGAGGTAACTTGTATGGAGATTTCAAATGAGGAAAAAATATGAAATGTAAAAATATTGATCTCCAAGGTGAAATTCTGTTCTCTATCTTTACCCCAAGTATAAAATAGCGGGTGAGCTCACCTCGATCGCGTAAATAGATGAAATAAAAGATATAGAGGAAATAATCTTTAATATGCATTTTTATTTAGTTGTATATACGTACCTATCCCCAAAAAAGTAGGACTAAAGTGCGGATCAATTTTTTTTACAGGTGAAGGACTTATAGGTTGGTATGAGGCTGACCACCCATACTGTAAAAAATGGTTCACTTTGCCAATGTCACCCCTGTTTCAGGGAAGGTCGGCAAAAGTTGTGGGGCTTATGTTCATTTGAGGTTTGGATTTTATTCGTAAGTACACATTCAGCATTTGTAAGCGCGAACTACACTTGTTGGTTTGTGGGCTTACATCTGAGAGCTTTAAATGAATATATCCTTGCAACTTAGATTATAGATTATATATAGAAGGGCTTATGTTATATTTTTGTATAGCGAAGAATTTACTTTATTTGTACAGATTTCCTTTTAAGGTTATGGTATTTTTATATGCTATTTATTATTTGTATTCCTTGACTTATTGGTAGGTATGAGGCTGACCACCCGTACTGTAAAAATGGTTCAATTTGCCAATGTCACCCCTGTTTCAGTGAAGGTCGGCAAAAGATGCAGCGTTTATGTTCATTTGAGGTTTGGTTTTAAGTTGTAAGTACACATTCAGCATTTGTAAGCGTGAATTTGCACGTGTCTGTTGGTGGGCATGCATTTGATATGAACTTTAAAGGTTTATATATCTTTGCAACTTAGATTATAGATTATTATATAGGTCTGCTTAAGGTTGTTTCCATACATTTTCAGTCAAACGCTGTTGTTGAGTTAAAACGTCTAGTTTAACACTAGTCTAGTAATAATACTAGCGGTACAGAAATGGTCTGTGTAAGAGAAGCGAGTCTTATCTTTAGACAAATTCCCATTGTTCCTGCGATTGAATTAAAGCGACCTCTGAACCCGCATTCCACATACAATCCTAGTGCTAGAGAAACCAGGTTGATAACACAAAATTCTAATATATAACTTTTAAAATTATTTATTTAAAATAATATTTCGAATGTGCTCTTCGCTGGGTTGAAAAATTCATAAACCTTTACCAATGACCGGTCACCAAAGGTCCATCCAGCCTTACAGCAACTGGGTCTTGCTTGAGTAGTGGCGTTTTGTAGCGACGACCAAGCTCGTACACCTCTGCGGTACTACAACAAGTGTCATAGACCCGTAGAGTCTCTAGAATCTAGGGAGTCTCCCACACAGGATTTCTTAAAAAAAAAAAAAGGATAGGAAGAAATGGAGGCAGCTCTACAGAGGTTCTGGCCACTCCTAGCGGAATGGTGACAGAGTTACAGTTACAGTACAGAACTTTCCTAAGGCCAACTTCGCGTAGGTTCGCTAAAACCACACACACGCCAAACATCTTGCCGAACTTCAGAATCAACACATCGTTTATCATACTTACACCAGCGAAGGGAGAATAAATTTAATTACTGTAATTAAGTTCAGTGAGTGAAAGTGTTCTACGCTGTACCCGTCACGTTTAAAATCGTCCAAAGCGTTAAACCGAAAATGTATTGAAACTCAAACACTCACTAGAAGGCGCTGCTTCAGTTTCCATACATTTTTTAGGTAACGGTATGTTTGAGCGAAATGTTTTATACTTATACATGTGAAGAGGGTCTACGAAACAATTTCACTCATCCTGCAATGGGAGATTGTAGGCGCAAAGTAATACACAGTGATGGTGAACATTTGACAAGCAGGGATATGAAAAAAACAGCATGATTTGTATTCCAATTTGGCCAAATGTCATCGGACAATTTTGTTTTAGGAATCCTGTGCGGGAGACTACCTCGATTTTGGGGACTAGGGATCTCTCTAGGGGAAGGCGTGCAAGATGGATCGGCCATGTAATACGACAAGAAGGTCTCTTGCATGCCATAATGGAGGGGATGACCGAGGGGACCAACTCTAGGGGACGCCCACGCCAAGAGTACCTGGAGGATCTGCTGGTGGACGTGCGCTGCTCAACATATGCAGACCTAAAAAGAGCCGCACAAGACAGGGAGGAATGGAAAACAAGAGTAAAATATACTGCTGCAAACCAATCCTAGGATTGAAACAGGAGAAGAAGGCATCTCTGACACTTGTTATATTGTCGCAGGGGTGTTGGTGATGTGGCGGTTGATGTCACCTATTTCACAGGCTTTTCGTGTGGTCATTTTCGGATGCGATCTGTCAATACCTGCCTGTGAGCATTCTAACAACTTGCATTTCAGTGACTACGTTCTTGACGAAAACTTATGTATGACACGATAGGCTAGAAAGGTTCACCATCACAGCTGCACACAGTGTTTGATGGCTGGAAAATTAATCGTTAGTCAATGCCAGGGTCTGAACAAGTTACAGACGCATGGACTAATGAAGGTCCATCAGGGAAACCATGTGGCAGCTGACTCAGACTCCTAATCTGATCTCAGAGGTTACAGTTTGTGTATGCTTGAACCCACAAGAAGTTGATATTCCCAAATAAACAGTATTTAGTTTCTTGTGTTTGCACACGCCGTATTCTTCAGTTCTTTGGACGCGACATTGCTGATTTATGATTTTTTTGTGTGAAATTCTCTTAATGATGAACCATTGGTTCTCTTTGTGATAATAAATATGCCACCACGGTTTCAGGGAAAGGCGTTAGGAGTGGCAAGGTTTATGTTCATGTGAAGTTTTATTTAAATATTTGCTTGCCGTTTAGATTATAGATATGGATAATAACACTTTCAGTGCTTAAACTACAACCGATTCTTTTATTATTTACAATAATGAATACAATGGACTTTCACAATGTGAACCACGAAACCCTAACAAATATACAACCGATTTGGTTAAAACTGTTATTCCATTTAAATGTCAGAATACGACTGCAAATCCAATAGCATCAGAGCTTGCAAAATTTACGTGGCAATGAAGTCTCTCATTAGCGAATAGTTGAACGGTATCCCAACCTTTAAGTTTAAACTCAAAACACAAAAAGTATGGATACTTCAACAGCGCTTTTTCATATTAAATGCATTTTTGGGTAAACGCTTAGGTTGAGTTAGGGTGTTGAGTTTTGCACTTGAGGTACGGGCTCCAAAATGAGTGCCCGCCAAATCTCAGCAGTTAATATCGCTAAGAGCGCATTGGGCGGGATTTAGGGGGCACAGAAATGGCCGACCGGAACACTAATGACTTTAGGCAGTGTGCCAAAATATTATTGCTGTGTGCGGTGTCGCTAGGCCCGCCTAAACCACTGTCAGTGTGCTGTTAGGTCCCGCGGCTCGAAACAGCAATGTTGTCACCCTAACAGACCCTTGAATTAATAGGAATGCATTGTAACTGTAACTCTGTCACTTTTCCGCTAGGGGTGGCCAGACGCAACTAGGCAACTAAACTAAACAAATAGTAAAACTTCTTGCCTGCGTTATCTCTGAAGGGGTCGCATATGGCGATTCGCGACCTATTTATTTTACAGTTAAGAAGGCCAGCCTCAAATCAGCCACTTCAGTTGAAGTGGGGGTTTCTCAGCTCCCGAGGATGCTGGTGTATATTTATTGTGAAAGCTGAGTAAACCTTGCCGGTATTGAGGTTTAAAATGAATACCTAAACAGGAAATCATTTCTGACACCCTCGGTGAGGATCAAACCCTTGCTCTCTATAGTATAGAATGCAAGCATTCTACCAACTGAGCTATCGACTGGACTTTTTACGAGCTCGGTCGTTGCAACAAAGCGCCAATACTCAAGCAAGCCCCAGTTGCTGTAAGGCTGGATGGACCTTTGGTGACCGGTCTTTGGTAAAGGAATATTAATTTTCACCCAGCGAAGAGCGTATTTGAAAATATAAATAGTATACCTATTTTTGTGCCCCGCCGGGATTCGAACCCAAAACCTTCCTTCCTTTCTTTGAAAAATTTAACTTTACTTAATATAGACTCTCATTGCAGAGATATACATGTGTTCCAGGACGACCTTTTTGTTATAAGTGAACCAAGTTTTACAGCATGGGGGTCAGCCTCGTACCAACCTATTAGATTTTCTTACAGCATTTTTATTTTTATTACTCAAACTCACAAAGTTGAAAATAACAATAAATAAGTAAAGTAAATCATATTAATAAAAAAACTAGAAAATCTAATGATTATAAAGAAAATGCTTTTCACTTGTATCCCATTTGATTATTTAAATTGTTAACACTACATCAAAGCGATTTTTTCATTCCCATCTGAAAATTAAATACAAATTTTAATAACGCCCTGAAAACCTTTTGAGATAAATTAATGAAATTCTATTCAGAGAGATGTACACTGAATTGTAGGCGGGAGAATCGTGAAGGTCACCTTTTCATTTCAATAAAAAATAATCAGGTTCAGTATCTATTCAGTGACTTGGATGTTATTATTTCTCGGAAAAACCTGAAGGTTTTGTGGGCCGGAAAATATGTAGGTATTGCTTATATCGTTGGGAAAAAACACTTCCCACTTTAGTATCTAAGCTGAAAACGTTTACACAAATACTTAGTGGGTAAGTCAAGACAATGAGAATTTTTTCATATAGTTTTTATCCTTAGTAAATTTTATAGAAATAAAACGAGATCAAATTTGATTTGTCTCATTGTCATCAGTTTTGAACCGGTCTGTAGTCTAGTGGCAAAGTTTCGGACTCGAAAAAACTGTAACGAAAGGTCATGGGCTCGAAGCCTGGTGGAGCAAAAAAAACTAGCATTTATATTTTGGGTTTTTATGTTATAGGTTCACATGCGGCATGTACAAGCGCAAAATAAATAAATAAATAAATAATATGCTCAAAGCTGGTTTGAAAAATTCATATACCTTTACCAAAGCCCTCTACCACAGGTCCATCCAGCCTTACAGCAACTGGGTCTTGCTTGAGAGTTAGCACTTTGTAGCGACAACAAGGCTCGTGAAAATTTCGGTCGATAGCTCAGTTGGTAGAATGCTTACATTCCATGCCGAGAGCAAGAGCTCGATCCCCACCAAGGGTGTCAGAAATCGGGGCTTATTTCAAACACTTGAGAATTGGAGCTTTGTAGCGGTGACGAAGCTCAAAAAAAATCTATTCGATGGCTCAGTTGGTAGAATGCTTGCATTCCGTGCCGAGAACAATGGTTCGATCCCAATTGAGAGTGACAGAAATGAATTTTCGTTTCGGTGTTTATTTCAAACCCAAAATAAATACCGGCACAGTTTTCTCAGCCTTCACAGTAAATGAGAACCAGCCCCTTCGGGAGGAGCTGGGAAACCCCCGCTTCAACTGAAATGGTTTGCGTGAGGCCGGCTCCCTTATACGTAAAAGTAAATAGGTCTCGAATCGCCACCTGCGACCCCTTCGAGGATAACTCAGGCAAGGAATTATGTACACCATGTGTAGCTTAGTTGAGTGCGTTTGCGTTTATTTGACCGTCAATATGGCGTAAAAAATCCATTCAAAGATGTTGAGATGGTCGTGCACAATTTTCCACTAACCACTTACTACCTAACACTTGCCAGATGTTTTAGCAGCTTTCAGTGACCTCTTTACAGAGCTTTGTCGCTAACATAAAAACCTGAAATAGCGCCGCTTCCCGGGCCGCCATCTATTAACGATAATTCGATACTTTGCGATATCCAGAAAGCCCATATTTGCTTTCATCACTTTCTGTGTGAAATGGTCGGATATTGGGCTGAAAATTACCTCCCATTCACTCCACTTATCTCAGACGCCATGTTTACCTAAATATATCTTAGTCATTGAATTTTTACGAGAGTGGAAAATCTAACTTGAGCTCGCGCATAGTGTCACTTCTTGCCGCGTTATCTCCGAAGGGTTTCGCATATGGCAAGTGGAACCTATTTATTTTTACAGGTAAGTGGGCTACCTTTATTTCAACCACTTCAGTTGAAGTGGGGTTTCTCAACTCCTGAGGGGGCTGGTACCTTTTGTTGTGTGAAGGCTGAGTAAACCCTGCTGGTATTTTATTTCTGGGGTTTGAATTAAACACTGAAACATCAATCTTTTCTAACACCCTCGGTGCGGTTCGAACCCGAGCTCTCAGCATGGAATGCAAGCACTGTTCCAACTGAGCCATTCATCGGCGTCTGCTAAATAAAACCTTCTAAAATGAGAAAAGTGGAGATTCAGCTCAAGTATGGTATCAAAACGGTATCCCAATGTTTCGTAAATGCATGATGGAATTTTTTTTTTTTCGTTTCGTCTGGACATTTGCACAAAAGATGAAAGTTGGAAGTTGTATAATATGCTGTCCTAGTTAATACTGACCATCCATCATGGAGGCTTAAAGATCTGTCGCAATTTGAAAATGTTTCCCTTTATCAGGATCCACAGAAGCAGTGTCTACTGAACTTTCTTCATTTTTTTTTCATAGAAATTGTTTCATTAAATGAACCTACTAAGCGTGTTTTTGTAACTTAGTATAAGATAATTACCTCGAGCATAAAACATATTGGTTTACCTTCACAATTTGTGGGAATTGAAAAACATGTATGAAAGTTGGCGTTGCCATCTCCTCTAACTATCAGCGCATCTTCCGTACAAAGATTCAACACAGCCTCCAGTGAGCGTAAACGGCAACACAAACTTCCATAACTTTTTTACTCCACACATTTCCTTGACTGATAGGTTAGAATGAGGCAGACCATACCGAATAAAATGGGTTACTTTGCAAATCACCTCTTTTTCAGGGAAGGTCGGCGAGAGTTGCAGGGTTTATGTTCATTTGAGATTTGGGTTTTCCATGTTGTAATCCGCAACTGCGAGCTCTAGACCGGCCAGAGGACGCCAGTAGCCCTCTCACTATCTAACTATATATTTAGTATCTATCTATTACATTTATATATATCTATACCTATATTTCCCATACACACTGATGTATATCCCATACACACAGATGGCTCATCGCGAAATACCCGTCAGGGAGGCTTTCCCGTCAGGCACATTAGCTTCAGTAACATCGAAATTCGGGGGATGGGGGGTTCCTTAGAGTCATGCAATAGCCTCTGATCTGGAGGACTTTCTTTTCTTTGACACGAATAGAGTTACACTAGCTGATTAACTTCATCGGGAAGGCCCTCAGCCACTTGAAAAAAAAATTGTAATGTTGTTCACCGAGTGAAGCAACTCCGCATGAGTTGTATCAACTGGGTGGGAGGTGGTGGGAGAGTGCCGTCTGCTTGTCAGAATGCATATAATGTGACTCCCCAATGTAATATATCTTTGCACGCTATATTAGAGATTAGAGACGAACCATAATGGGAGTACTAATTGTATTATTCTCGACGTAGCCAACATCTTCAGTAGGCACCGTCTCTGCACGACGATTAAGGATGAAAAAACTTTTATCCAGATGAAAAACCTCATCGAAAAGTACACTTACAAGTTTAAAAAAAGTTTGGAAAAGACTAGACTACCAAAATGAAAAGACCGGTCAGCGTGTGTGAACCTTCCAAGATCCCAACACTCTCTACAAAGCGAAAATAAAATTACAATGGGTCAACGTTGGGTGCGTGCTCGCCTTATGATTTATAGCTTTGAACCCAAATAAATGTTGCTTACCGAGCCGTGCAAACGTTTCATGTGTGTAATCTTTTCCTCTGTTTGTTTCAGGTAAGAAAACAACCCCACTTCCCTGCATGTTATTATATCGATCGAGCTTCACAGCATTTTGAGGTAAATACACAGTTTAATTGATTAATATACAATGGACTTTCACTGTGTCAACCACCAAATCCTTAAAAATACAGTTTTATTTAGTTTGAAATATGAATTATATAATATAGAATAAGTGGCATATTAAACCGACATGAGATTCTCAGATAAATACACCGTTTTCCCTATTTTTGCGAGAGAAAACACTAAAATAAGTGTGAAAATACTGTAGTGTAGGTTCTTCATGAGCACTTCTTTATAATTAGTTCTTTTACTATGAGAAGTTGAAGAAGAACTACATGAAATGTTTAATTCACGATTTCTCAAATAAATCAACGCTTATTCAGCTTCACCTGGCAATATGTTGGCCGATAATCGAATTACTACATATTTCACATCCATCTTTCGTCAATGTCACCATCAGTTATGGGTATTTTTAAGTAACATTCATTAGATAACACATATTTCATTCAGTCTTGTTGTTTAATTTAATTCGTAAATATCATGACTTGCAGTTTTCATTTCTCATGTTATTGTAGTAGAAGCCCCTCCACCATGGTTAAATTTCTCCCTTTGATTCTACCACATGACCTTTCTTTTTCAACGTCAACATACAGTCCGGTTTTCCCTACTGATAGTTCGCATAATACTCAATACAAATTAAGAACTCTATTTTAACCGGTGTGATTTTAAATAATCACCAAAATTCAATAAATATAAATAAATTTATTTAACACAGGTACATTTAAACGCTACTAAGCACCACATAAACTGAAACTTCTCGCCCCATTTTCCCCGAAAGAGTACATTTGAGCATGGTTGCATTTGAATATGGAAATTGTATACTTTTAAGTAAAAAAACAATTAAATAAACATGGTTCGTGTACCGAAACCTTTTGTAGTTTCTTACGAGCAAAGAATAACTTGAATATCTACTCTTTCAATCTTAAAAAAAAAAAAATCATACAACCAGTCAATTCTTAGTTTCACGTTGTTTTAGTTATGATGTTGGTGTAAGAAAAATAATCACGTTAAAACATCAGAGACTTGGTTGATGGCTTTTTGGCTTCGTTTGCTTTTCTTCAGAATTTGGGTCATTAATCACTTCGCAAGCAAAAACTACTGCACGAGCGAAAAATGAAGAAATCTGCTGGCAGCGGCTGAAGGGGGAGAACAAGTAGGAGCAGGGGTGGAACCTCTAGACAGGATGGCGGCTGGAGTCGCTTTCTTCCCTCCTATCCGGTTCTTTGTTTTGACTCTTGTCTGCCGTTCTCGAGCTCGCAAGAAACTTCTCAGCTCCAGACTGCAGCATCCTGGAAACTTGATTTACGAGTATGACTGCACTGAAATGCTGCAAGGATATGTTAAAAAAAAAAAAAACGGCGCGTGGAAATCTCATTGTGAACAATGACGTTTGTAGTTTGTTAAATTAGCTTAAAGAATAGTTTTTCTTTCTTTTTTCTCCTGTTTTTTTTAATCCATTCGCTAAGATAAATGCATTTCCCCTATCTATTTTTTTACAGCCAGGAACAAGTTTCAACATTATCAATTGCTATTAATTCATCAATTTATTTTAAAGAATTGTCACCCCTGTTTCAGGGAAGGTCGGCAAGAGTTCATTTGAGATTGGCTTTTTATATTATAAGTCCACTGTCTGCTTGTGGAAATGCATTTAATATGAATCTCAAATGTAGTATATCTTTGCAACTTAGATTATAGATTATAGAATTTTTCATTAATAATTACCCAATGACATCTGTTGAACCAGGGTTACAGTTATCGTCAATAGGCAAGACGAGACTCGAACTTACACTTATACCCAGACCATAGTATTGACTTTTGAGTTCGCATGAGGCTGACCATACTGTAAGAATTAAAAAGGGCAGTAAGAGTTGCAGAGTGTATGCTTATTTGAGTTTTTATTTTGTAAATACACATGCATTCAGACACACGTTTGTAAGCGGGCATAAAATATGAATCTTATATGGTAATGGATCCTTTCAATTCAGATTATAGTCATGTAAAAAACATCTAAGCTCATGCCTTTCATAAAAAAATATTAAACTATAAATTTAAGCTTACAAAGTGAATTTTACACAAATTCGGATGCCATTGAGGTATCGGTTTCATAATGAATATTATACAAAAGAATTATCCGAATATTTTTTTAAATCCACAAAATAATAATCCACTGAAATTCTGCTCCATTGTTGCCAAAATAACAAACAAAAAACAATGCACAGTTATTCATATTTCAGTGTTTGTATTCCATACAACAACAAACATCTAACGGGACATTTACTTGCTAGTTTATTTCAGTACTCCAACTACCTTATTCGCAAAAAGGTTTTTTGCATTTTAAAACCAGTATACTTTCAGTTTTCCCATACTAATAAGCTGATTTAACTCTAGTTTTGGGTTCAACCAATCTTATGAATAAGGCCGCATACGATTACCAAAAAAAATGTACCTTGATTAAAAAAGCGCTCTCAGTGAACGTTTTAGTTTCAACACTTTTTCAGTTAAACGCGACGGTTGAGATAATACGAACAGTTTTATACGTGGAGTCAGGTGGAATGATATTGTTATCATTTATTTCGGGTTCACTTTTAATAAAATTACAGCTGAATTTATTTCACAGTATTTGATTTTTAATAATTTGATTACCTAATCTGGTTCACTCTGCAACTTCTGTCTTGTCGGTTTCGCGGCTGGGGCGTTAATGGATCACTGCCGCTTCACAAAACCGCAGCTTATATTTATATGGGACCATGGCCTATTCTAGCGTGTTCCTGACCAGACGAGACGCTTCTAGAATGGATATTTCCAGAGAGTACTATAAGTTCCAACAGTTCAAAGTGTCAAACACTCACGTCTACACACACACATCCACAGCAAGTAAACACGCTTTTGCACACAATTACAAAAACTAGTAGGCATGATATACATTCGTAGAAATATTCTGTTTTATTCTCTACCCACACACCTTTCATTGGAGCTTCCGCCTGGACGGTTGGAATTTTTTGCTTTTTCAACTTCGTCGCTGAAAACTCTGAAGTTTCCCGATGTGCGGAAAATAGATTTTCGTTTTGGAAATAATGCGCAAAGTGCCGGTCAAAGTTTAAATCGGTTTCATGAAGTAGCTCGCGAAAATCAAAAGAGAGAAAGCCTCTGTAAAAATTTTGGTAGGTCTGTTGTTTTTTTAAAACTTTTTTGTATCATTATTTACTATATCTAAAATCTAGGTTGCACAGATGTATCAACATTTAAAATTCATATTTTAATGCAGGCCAACAAACAGACACGTGTTAGACATGCTGCATGTGTACTTACTTAATAAAATCAAAACATCAAATGAACATAAACCCAGCAACTTTGGCCTATATTGCTGTGAGTGAACTCTTTTTTTTCACTATTATTTCTTGATTTATAGGCTGGTATGAGGCTGACTACCCATACTGTAAAAAAGGGGTTATTTTTTCGTATGTTTCAGAGAAGTTCGGCAAGAGTTGAAGAGCTTATGTTCATTTAAAATTGGGGTTTATGTTGTAATTCCACATGCGGCATGTGTAAGTGCGATCTGATACGTGTCTGCTTGTGAGAATGCATTAAATATTAAAATTAATATATCTTTGCAACTTTGATTATAGATACATAGTCCACGCGTTGATATCTCCATCTTTGACATGTAAATCAGGTATGTTTTGGATTGAAAACTTTCTGAAAAACAGGTTTTCAACTACACAGGACTTTGAAACTAAAGGATTTTTCATTCTTGGAAATATTCAATATGAAAGTCTTTAATGTTATCTTTTTGGAATCTACATGATAGATTTTTTATTTCTAACATTTTTTCGCCGTACAAACCATATCATGTGCTTTATGCTCGAAATAATATAAAATATATTCCCTAAAAGAGGTGCTTATATCCTGGAGTGGACCAAACCATTCCAGATAGTTTAAATTCGCCTCGAGGATTTCACCTGTTTCACGAAAAATGTATATAAACCAAAAGAGGCGCTATTTCAGTGTCTATATATAATTTTTACAACGCTTCCGTTGAGTTTTCAAACGTAAAGTTTTATACTTACAGTAATCGTAGAAGGTTTATCCACTTTCTGGCAGACTGCCACATCCATCCGTAATGTGCAGGGTGCGTACGCGGAGATTCAAGACTGGTCTGATTTTTTTTTAAGAAATCCTGTGCGGGAGACTGCTCTAATTTTAGAGACTGTTGTTGTAATGCCTGTAGTGTTCCCCCCCTGGTGAAATAATGGGAGAAGACCGGACAAGGGTATTATAGTACAGGCGAGCCAAAAGCCGTGCTCCTGCCTCCATAACATTTAAATGATGAGTTCTCCATATGGTGAGATCTTCCCTCTCAGAGAGATTGTTGAAGGACCTTAGTCCTTGGTCCATGATGAAGGTGAAGGTAGATCAGAGATCTAGGAACGCTGGTGGATGCTGGTACTGTTCGTACTGGAACTGGTAAATATCCCTCGCTGCCTCCTCTGAGGTCGTCGTAGTTTTGGCCATTTGTGTGATCGTCTAGCTAAGGTTAGGACTCCTCGTCGTGTGGAAGATAATGAAACGGAACGTTGTGTGATTTTTTGTTTGACCGTTTCAAAATCTACTTTAGTGGCAAACCCAAATTCGTTATCGTTTGGTGTGGGACATACGCATTTTCTAACTAAATTGTAAATTCAAAATTATAGCTTACGAGATTTAAGTTACGTGTAATGCAAAATGACTATATGATATTAAAACCGATTTTAAAACAAGTGACTTTCATTTTTAATGGGATTTTGTTTTCTGTGAAATTACTAGAACCCGCTCTGGTAAGGTCACGGCGTATAGAAAAAACACGGCAGTCAACGTATTCAAAGGCGTATACAAAATGAGGAACAAGGAAAAAGGGGGGACGCAGATCGCGAAAAGTTAATTGATGTGTTAATTTTGTTAGTCCTTTTATTTGACAGATTACATAAATTTGCAAAATAACATTATAATAACAATATGAATAAATTACATAGCGCCTAAATGTATTACGTATAATATATTTATAATAATATGCAAAATCTACCTCCACCCACCCCATAATTATTTTAATTAAAATCCCACCTCTAAGTAGAAAATCTGCCTGCTAGCTCCAATGGAGAAGTCGGGGACTTGCGACCCCAAAGTGAGATTAACCGATCGGTTTACAAGCTTGACGCTCTCTCTCTTCTACCAAAGAATAGTCACAGGACTTAAGCACGTTAATTCTTGGAAAAAGGAAAGGAAGTCTTGTCACCAGCTTCGACTAAGTGTTACCCCACTGGGTCGGATATTTCAGCATTCCCGTTACCAAAACTTAACGCGCGCCTACTCCATACTCTATTCCAAGCTGCTTTTGTTAGAGAAGACAGCTTCTAATTTACCCCATCATTCTACCAAAATTCGCAATACCATGGCACCGTCTGATACTCAGCAAGTCCGGCCAAGTAGACCCGAGACAGATGCCAAAATAAAGAAAACCTGGCAAAACAATATTTGTGGAAATATTTACTCCATAACCTGTTCCTGGTACACCTCAATATCGGGAATACCCGATATGGGTGGAAGACCCGAAGTACAGATTACGAAAGACCTTTCCACATCCCCATAAATAATGCCTTAACCAATCGAAATTCGAATGGTAGAAAAATAATTGTGCAAACCGCTTTACTCACGGAACAGGAACACGCCACTGGTTTTAAGTTTGTATTAATTGTCGCGACATTAGTTATTTTTAGTGCAATCAGCTTAATTATTTTCTCCCGGCAGCATCTCAGGTTCATTCTCAGCTCCATCCTCACACAAACACCCACAAATCAAATATTATACAGCAATTTTCAGGATTTTATCTAATGATTTTACACAGAAGAGACACGTCACCCAAGGATTCAGAACGAAAACTGAATTCAACCCAGCAATGGAGTTGTCAAAGGACAGCTCAAGGTTTTTATTTATGAGGGTACCTTTTTTTGTTCCAAGTTTTTTTTAAGTGTCATAGAGATATTATAATACTTTGTATAAAATTTCGGATGTATAAACGAATATAGATGGAGTCAGATCTTTACATGCCGCAGAGGAATTGTTTACATGCTTAGTCGTCGCTACAAAGCGCCAACACTCAAGCAAGATCCAGTTGCTGTATGGCTGGATGAACGTTTAGTGACTGGTCTTCGGTAAAGGTTTTATGAATTTTTCAACCCAGCGAAGAGCATATTTGGAAATATAATTGGTATATTTTTTGTGCTCCAGCGGGATTCGAGCCCACAACCTTCCATTTACGAAGTGTTGCCATTGGACTACATACCGGTATTCAATAAACATTTTTGCTCAGATGACTGAAATCATTTTCAAAATACTGTGTGATGTGATAGTGTTACCACGTAATGAGAAAGTATATAATATATTTTAAAAAAAACTGAGTTTTATTTTCACAAGTTGAGCATTTATTTCACCTCAAGTACTTTCGACTTGCCTACGTCATTTTCAAGAGGACACTCATGGACACAATAGGAAAATGACGTAAGCAAGCCGAAAGTACTCAAGGTGAAATAAATGCTCATCTAGTGAAAAAAAAAACCATGGTGTTTTTTTTTTAATTTTACTTTCTCATGAAAATGATTCTTCACTGTGGAAACTCCAAGACACGAACTCTGAAAAGTTTACCACGTTAAATCAACAGAAATTTTTGGCATCACTTAGATTGTAATTTAATTGAGGTTTTTACCACAAATATGAACCCTTTTATACCTCTTTTTTTCAAAGTGGCTTAGCAGAAACACTCTTTTCCTGTTTCGTGCAACAGTACGTACGACTATTTAACTATGAATAAATGTAATGATTAGTTAAGTACATATTGTGCTCAAGCTTTCCATATCTGAGACATGTGTTTTCCTTGTTAAAGGACACGCATTTGGATTATAGATTATAGAATCTGCAAATTGTTATAATGACAAAAAAACACACAAGAAAAAACAGACTAGTCTTGAAGTTTGGTGAACGCTCCTTGTTAACCCAGCTACTCGGGATTCTCTGCCAAAGTCAAGTTATGGACAACTATCGGTGTTTCGCCTTAATTATGCCAACTCCTCGTTACAATATTTCGCATGCAAATTCAGCTTTAACTACTCTCCTAAAGGTACTACACTACATGGCTGATTTCATCTGTATTAATTGCTAAAATGAATTGTACAATTTGGTTCCCACTGGCCTCAATTGTGTTTCAGTAAAATTAATTATCGAAATTAACCAATTTTAGTTTGGTGGTTATCGACATGTACTATGTACCTACTTATCAAAACGTGCGTAGCTCAGTTTTGTGTACATTTAATTACCAAACATTTCTTCTTCATCTTCTTGTGCCTCTTTAGTGAAGATTGGCAATCAAAGTAATTTGCAGATTTGATACTGGTGCAAAAAATAGTTTTCTTGTGCCTTTACCAAACCACCATCTCAAGTTTTTCAACCAAGATGTTCTCTTTCGTTCTATCATACATATCATGATGAGATGTAGGAGTTAATATTTATCATTTCTGGTGATTTTCAATAATTTTTTGTTACTTGATTTTTTTCAAGAGTAATGAAAAAAAAATGAAAACGAAATTTACTTACAATTTTACGTTATTTTATTCCTCTTTTATTATAAACAAAAATATTTAAAATAAAAACAAACAGAAATTTTCATAAAACTTTACAAAAAAAAATACTTTACTTAAATCATAACCGGTATACATGACATAAAAAAAATGTAATAAAATCTGTTGTAAATAAAGAATTGATTTTTTGGCTAATATATTAACAAAAATTCTACGAAACGCTTTTTATTGGAGAGTAATTAAACCTTTTTATTATTCATGAAATACGCTTTGAGCGTTTTTTCCGATATTAAAATTTAAACGTTTGCCAAAGGAATTTCGCGCAACATTTCAAGCGCTTTTTACCATAACGCTCAAATAAGTGAAGTAATTTCTTTGAAGCGAGGTTTCGCTCGAAAGCGCTTTTCATGTCTCGATAACTTCACTCCGAAACAGTGTCATCATTGGGCTTATTCGAGTCGAATGAATATAGCACTTACCCCGAGAGAGCGGGCTCAGATAATGTTCTTTCATCTTTAGATAAAATAATAAGATATTGGTTGAAAACCTTATAACATGAAAACCTTCATCCCAAGATATCCACAAAATTAGCTTAAATGTTTTAAATTAAGTGTACAATTTTCATCATCTGCAGATGAAATTGGAAAACAAGATGAAATAATCTTATAAGAAAAACTTAAGGAGATTAGGTTTCCGGTACTTTTTTGTCATCTTTTTGTGTAATAGTTTTATTTTAAGCTGTATCTGAAATAAATTATGAAATAAAAAAAATATTATCTACAGATAAATATTTTTTCTTATCAAAGCATGTAGATAATATTAGTAAACTAATATTTTAAATATTCTTTACTTTCAGATGCATTTAAGATGTTACATTAGTTGTTTTTAAAAAAAACAACTTTTTTTATCAAAAATAAATAATATTTATTAAAATAAGTTTTTATTAACTCTCTTTCACATCTTAAATTGTATCTTTCGATAAAATAATGCCCAAATCCAGAAAAAAACTCTTACACATTTTTTTGGAAAACAAATATTAAAAAAACTGTATCAACTTTTAAAAATATGTTACCAGTTAATCTTTTGCTACAACTTTTTATCTTTAAATCAAAGATTATAACTTACATATAGTATTTAAGATGGAATTTTTCAAAATATGGTTGAAAATAGGTTAAAGAAAATCATCTAAAAATAGGTATTAGATTATCTATCGCATATTATATCTCCAGATAAAATGATAACCCCCTCCCTAGAGAGTAAATACTGTTTAGGGGGATGTGTTTTTCCAAAAAAAAGGGGTGAAAAATTGTCAAAAAATACGTTTTCGATTATGTTTGTTAAACGGGAAGTGGTATAAGACCGCTGTTACACAAAGCGAGCGAGTGTAAAGCAAACTCTGACGGGGCTTTGACTTTCATGTTTGATAAAGAAGAGTATACACGGGTGCCTTTTAAAAGTACGTGTCTGAATTTATTTTTCTCGTGGTTTTTTTATTTCGCGAGTCCCACTTTGAATGTTAAATAACCGAATCTGATTAAATTCCATCGCGGTTTTTTTTTTTTAGCATTGTGGATTTTTTTTTAGATGACACATAAATTTAACGCGATTATGTTTTTGTGACAATTCTGTGCGGAGAGGAAGTGAAAACGTTTGAAAAATTTTGTGTTTATGAAGTATGCTGATTAAAAAAAATATATGAATCAAAAAATCCATGTATAATTCAAGTCACAGATATGTGAGTATCATACTTCAAGAGCTCTTTGTATGCTATATCGTCATTAGTCGACACCAATTTTTAAGATCCAGATGACGAAAGGTTGGAAAAACCATTGGGACATTGTATTTGATCATGCTTGATTTTTTTTTTGCAGGTTAAAGAAGAAAATTTCTGTTTTTTTTTTTACTTTAATCTAATGAGGATCGACCTCATTCCCCTTTCGATTACTAGTCTGTAGCGTTAACCATTAGACTACGTACGACCTATCATATAAAATATATAACAATATCTAAAACACAAATGATAAGAAACTACGAAACTTATGTTTCACTGTAATAAAAATTCTTTTGACAAAAGTGTATTATTTTTTACAGTACATTTGGTTCGACTCATATTAACCCTTAATTAAAGAAAAACAAAAGAATATTAATTAAATTATATAACTTTTGAAAGTGACGAGCTCGGCACATTTGAAAAATACAGTAAAGTTGTGGCGTTGAATGGCCGGGTTGTTAAGGCAAAGGTTAACTTAAATTTTGTTTTTGTTTCCAAGGACCACATAAACTTCTTAGATTTCTTGCATAGAAAAATGAATTGGAATATCCGTGAAAAAATTCCATTTTTTTTTGTTTTTTTTTTCAGGAATGCTGTGCGGGAGACTTCATGATTTCAGAGGCTCTATTAAAAATTTATTAGATTTCCTTTTATCGGTTTTATTTCAGGACAGATTTAGTTAGGGACTAATTGATATGGGGCTTTATTTCTCACATGTTTCGCTTATCTTGTAAATTGGTAGGAGCTCTCGCGTCTGTCCTTTTTCCGGTCCCCGAAAGACAAATCAAACCCAATAAATCCGCCTTATCTGACGGCAAGGATCCTCTCGTGGCTTAGTTTTGGTTTATATTACACAAAACTGGCTCAGACAAATTAAGTCACTGGAAGCTACAAAAAAACAAAGATTCGTACTGTGTGCGCTGTCTTGTAAAATAGCTAAAAAAAAAGAAGTGAACTAATCAAATCTAATCTATGTTGCAAAGATATGTGACATTGGAGATTCACAATATATGCATTTTCACAGGTATGAGACACGTATGAGTTCGCGCTTAAACACGCCGCATGTGAACCTACCTTGTTCATTCCTTGATTTACCTATATTTTTTTATAAGCACCCTCATAAGATACAAATCATTTCATTTTTAATTTATTGAAACATATTATAGTGAAATTCGTACTGCATCAAAGCCAATATGAAATTTTTCATAATTTACACAATTCACATTCGCGAAAAAATCAATCATTCAAATGATGTTCTATGCAAACATTTCTTCGCAATAAACTCTCGCATATTTCATGTTTATTTTCCTTTGAGAGCGCATAAAAGTGTGTTGGGGAATATTTTGTCGGGAAATTTTCCCGATACGCGCTCGGGAATCTCCCATTTATGAGTATGACGTCATTATTGTTATGTTCTGCCGCACCTGCCACCGACACGTGTAAACGGCAGTTTGTTTATCGTCCATTAAAGCAACGGAATCGATAGTCTTTGTTCGCATCGCGTCCTCTTATCGATAGAAATAAACAATTCTGCGATACTGCAATCGATAATGACGATATATTTTTAACTATGTCTGTACTGTTGTCGCCATTCCACTGGAGCTGGGCTGGAAGTCTCATCACCACGATAATTCTTACCTACCGAATATCGGTAAAATTTGTATGAAGACTGATCAGCTGTTTACTTGCGGCCATCTTTGATTGACAGGTCTTCATAGAAATATTACCGATATTCGGTAGGTAAGAATTACCGTGGTGATGAGACTTTTAGCCCTGGGGTGGATGTCTCGACGGCTGTCTGTAGATCTTACCGTACCTATTTGAAGATAGGACGAAATAAAACATTGGCGGTGCCTGAACAGCTCATCGTTGTTCCATATTAAATGGATCAGCAGTTGATATGCCGCCATGTTTTTTTTCGTCCTATCTTTAAATAAAAACGGTTAGTGCTATCGCCAGTCGTACAGACTTCCACTCCTGTCCAGAGTATTCTCCTTTTCAAATATTATTGTATAGAGTATTTTACGGTATGATTAAAATAAATAGGTTTCAAATTAAATTCAAAGATAAAGAGTGAAAATAAAACAGAGTTTTAATAACTAAAGAAATAGGTTTCACTTGCCACATGCAAGTTTCCTACCTCCCACCACCCATACACAGAGCTACTTAATTTTATATTTTAGTATTAGAATTGTATCTGAAGATGATAAATGTTATTTATTATTTGTAATCCTTGACTTATAGGTTGGTATGACGCTGACCACCCATACTGTAAAAAATGGTTCACTTTGCCAATGTCACCCCTGTGTCAGGGAAGGTCGGCAAAAGTTGTAGGGCTTATGTTCATTTTAGGTTTGGATTTTATTTGTTAGTACACATTCAGCATTTGTAAGCGCGAACTACACATGTTTGTTTGTGGGCATGCATTTGAGAGCTTTGAATGAATATATCCTTGCAACTTAGATTATAGATTATTACATTATTATCTGGAAGCGTTTAGTTTTATTCTGGCATAACAGAATATTATTTTCTTGATATTTAAGTAAATTTAACATTCTTTCATGTAGAACGATTTGGTGTGAGGTTAAGAGAAAACACATGCTGAAACTTTGATAGAGAATGTAAAATATACAAATGAAGAGTAAATGTTTGATTATAAACATAAGTACCTACGCTTAAATTGACGAAAAATAAATAATGTTAAATCAACTTATGGATGTGTATTTTCTTGGCAAATTGACATTTAATAATAAAGCAAAGTTCAAAGGTCTCATGTGTAAGCGTGAACTTACACGTATCTGCTTGTAGACATGCATTTAATATAAATTTAATATATTTAAATGAGCCTTAAATATCAAGGTCTTTGTACCTTAGGGCTTAGATAACAGATTCACATTCTATATACCTTCTTCGGCTTCTTATCATGAAATTTTCACAAATCAGTTCGTCAGGATTATGTCTTTCTGAAATCCCTCGAGTACTCGAAGTCAAGTGAAGTTGAGCTTAAAGGCTACTGCACCTTCTCACTGTCCTAAAGTTAGCCACTGGTACATAGCACCGGCCCCTAAATCAACACTCGGAATTCCACGTATAATTCCACTGTATCTCGCTGCTTTAGTATCCGTTTCATGAGCCGTCCATCCAAACTTGACTTCCTCAAACAATAACCGTGTACACGGAAGCCATAACATCACATAGACTGCATACTGCAAACTTAAATTATACAATCTAATTTGTTAGAATATATCGACAAATCTCTATCCAATCTAATCTTAGTTGCAAAGATATGCTACATTGGAGATTCCCATTACATGCATTTCCAAAAGCAGACACGTACAAGTTCGCGCTTGCACATGCCGCATGTGAACTTACAACGTAAAAACCTAATCTCAAATGGACATACACCCTGCAACGCTTGCCGTCCTTCCCTGAAACAGAGGTGACATTGGCAAAGTGAACCATTTTTACAGCATGGGGGTCAGCCGCATACCAAGGTAATAAAATAAAATAAAAATCATATAAATTGCTCACTAGTTAACACATGTAAGTTTGCGCTGAAATTTGCTGCACTTGTACTCACAAAATATGACTCAAATTTCAAATGAATATAAACAATGCAATTCTTGTCGACTTTCTCTGTAACAGGGTTGATTTTGTTTGACAGGGTTGAGCGTTATACCAGCATATTAGCCAAGGCATTTAAATGCTGTAAAAAATCCTTTAAACCAAAATCAAGACATAGACTTTGATGTATAATCTAAGTTGCAATCTGCATTATCTACAACCTAGAGGTGTGTCTTAAGAAAAAAAAAACCTTTAAACTGATTCAAACTCTTACTTGTATTTTGTGTATCCTTGTTACATCCTTGTGTGATTAATTGCTAGACGTCATGCGGTTTTGTGTCGACCCCACTCCAAGCTCCCCCTCCAGATCCTGGTATATATATATATAAGGATAATTTATTTTAATGTACACATAATTAAAGAGCGCCGTTTTTGTGTGTGTCACACCTCAAGGGCCCTCTCAAATCACGGATAGGATTTCTTGTAAAGATGTGTCTTTAGTGCTCCTTTAAAGACACCAACAGTCTTTGCCTTCCTCACATTAGGTGGCAGTCTGTTCCACTCCATTGGTCCCGCAAACCGGAAAGCACGGTCCCCAAAATTAGTGCGTGGTACCCTACCCTTCCACCCACCCCTCCTACACGGGCTTCAACTTCCCTTATTGACAGTCCCCGGGTGTTTACAGTGGAAAGTTGCGCCACAATCCAACTTTCCGACAATTTAAATTTGTGATGATACTCGTAATTTCAACTCTTCTTCTTCTTCTAGTTGTTCTTTCCTTGAGTTGACGATTTCCCGTGAGTTTCTACGGGCCGGTCCGTAGCTCAGTGGTAACACTTTGGACTCTGAATCGAAGGTTGTGGGTTCGAATCCCAGCGGAGCACAAAAAATACATCATTTATATTTTCAAATTTGCTCTTCGCTGGGTTGAAAACTTCATAAACCTTTATACCAATGACCGGCCACCAAAGGTCCGTCCAGCCTTACAGATCTGCGTGGGACCGCACCGAAATATTTAAAGGATATGATAACTCCAGCCACCACAAGCAGCAGAACAGCAACACTGCGATCAGCAGCATCATGTCGCAGTCGGATAGAGTATCCAAGAAGGAAAAAGAAGACCGTTTTTGGAGATCGAGCCTTCAAGGTGGCTGCTCCAACGATATGGAACGGCCTCCCAGATGACCTGCGCGAAATGGATCTGGAGAGTACTTTTAGAAAGGGGTTGAAGACCCACCTGTTCGCGCGCTCATATGAGCAAGCGCCTTTGGGATGACCAAGAGTCATGAAAAGGCGCTATAAAAATACTGTATTATTATTATTATTAGATCAGGGTATTGCTTGAGAATTGGCGCTTTGTAGCGACAACGACCAAGCTCGTAAAAAAGGTCGATAGCTCAATTGGTAGTTCACAAGAAATGAAAACTAGCCCCCCCGGGAGCTGGGAAACCCTCCCTTCAACTGAAAGCCGGCCCCCTTACCTGTAAACATAAACAGGTCCCGAATCGCCACATGCAGCCCCTTCAGGGATAGCGCATACAAGAAGAAGAAGTTACAGTCAGAGCTCAAAGCTTGTCATAATTTGTAAAATAACTTTTTAAGCTAGGAGATTTTTGTGATCATTTTCGTTGGCATCTTGACACACCCGAAAGGCGTAAAAATGAAATTAAAGATAAACATTTTGTTCTATAATTTTTTTGAAATGTTGTAAATTTTAAAGATTATAAATTTAAATGCATCAAAATATAATTTTGAATTGATTCACATTGTACAATAATGAACTCTTTATTTTGGATATTACTAGAACTGAAATTTGAACAAAAAAAATCTTTACAGGCAAGCGTCACACGTCTATCAGACCTTAGACCTTATTAACAGAACTTAAAACAGTTTTTTTTTGCCTCTTCCCTAGCAACTCGGCTGTGAGACGTCATAATTTGTTTACTTGGGATATTGTGCCGAATACATTGGAATATGTTTTGTTTCGTAAACATTATTAAAATGACACAAAAAACATATTTTTTCCAAACCAAATTTTTATACACATTAACATTTCTACTATTTAAATTTGTACTGTCGGTTGCTTTATGAAAACCAAATGGTTTATTTTCAAACAGAAAAAACTTACAGTGAATTTCCCATACAAAATTTTTATGATCCATTGATCAGCATGGATGAAATGTTATGTGAATATTACTGAAATAATTTAACAATGAAACTTTTTAATACTTGGAAAGTCGGTTGAAATCCTTGAAATGAATTTCAGTATCTCACCTGCTATTTTCGTACTCAGATAATCCTTATCTCTCGTAATTAATGGTAGAAATACGTTGTTCTTGATATTTTACTTTATTAAAGGCGGCAATGAAAAATGAGAGACAGAGCCAAAGGCTAAGCCACAATCCTCTGACTATCTGTGTCATGTGCTGTGGATGTATCTCCTTCTTTTCCTTCACCATCTTTCCTTGTTTCTTACTGTCTTAATGTGAAAAGAGCAATATGAAATGTAGTTTGAGTCGTCTCCGAGCTTGGTCGTAAATATAGAAAACGCTTATTTGGTACAAACATTTTTTTGTGTTCTGCAGGAATCGAACCCACAGCATTGCAATTACAAGTCGAAGCGTTTACAACTAGACTATGAACCTGTCATATGAATATAATCAAATCTTGTAGCTATTTTTTTTTAAATAAATGGGTAAAAGCTTTTTACAAAACTAAATGTAAGTATTGTTACGATTTTAGGGTTCAAAAGTCTTTCAATTAAAAATACTGGTCTTCTTATACAGTTGTTTATTTTACACTTTTAATAATTTATTTTCACAAAGATAGTCTCGACTACTCCATTACACTTGGTTTCTGTTCACTGGTTAAGTTAGTTCAATGTAGTTGTAAGGCTCGTAGGATACTGGCTCTGCAAGCAACTTGCACCCTTTTTATACTCTTCAAAACAGTACAATCTAGATCCATATTCGCTAGACAGTTCCAGAAAGGCGTAGTAATCATTATTTCTCGATGCTTCAAGTATTTTATTCAATGATTCCCACCCACACATATTTATGAGGATTCTTATTGCATAGTTATAGCTAATACCTATTCTAATATTTACATAACAGTATTAACGATCAGCATAAAATATAGCAAAAAAGAAGTAATGAACAACCATATCAAAAAAAAACTGAAACAAGGGTTGAATTGGTAGAAAAATTAATGGTCAGAAGGAGGTTAGGCTTATTGTCCCCCCAGTGCTTGTTTGGCTTACATAACATTTGATTCAAAGATGACCTTTTAAAGAAATTGTCTTCAAAATCACATTCCACGCAATCTGAGCTAAGAAAAAATATAAAACACAATAATGTGAAAACTGTTTTAAATATTTTTAAAATCGATTTTCAGTTTTCATAAGACACATTGGTCCAATACACATACATACCTACATTGCTCATGTGAAATAACATTTGATGGACATAAGACAAACAAGCAATAAGAAGACGTTATACCAACCAATTTCCTATAATCTATAATAATAATATAATCTTAGATGCAAGGATATATTAACATTCAAACCCCATATCAAATGCATTCCCACAAACAAACACGTGTTAGTTCGCGATCTCAAATGCTGAATGTGTAGGTACTTACGAAAATCCAAACCTCAAATGAACATAAGCAACTTTTGTCGACCTTCCCTAGAACGGGGGTTACATTGGCAAAGTGAACCATTTATTTTATAGAATGGGTGGTCAGCCTCATACCAACCTATAAGTCAAGAAATATGTAAATCCTCATATATGTAGATAAATGATTTATTTGCTATTGCCCCTTCTCAACAGCATTTTTAATCATTTAATTTCTCATCATTCGTTATTTATTTGACTATTTAATATGTTACTAATGACAACGCCTCCCCTGCCTCAAAAAATAGATAAATAGTTGTAAGGATTATTGCGATGACGCTAAACGCGAGAACAAGAGAACTTATGAAAGAATCCAAACAACCAATACTTTATTACATTTGTATTTATTCACCATCACAATGTTGACAGAACACAAAAATATTTATAATAAAAATTGACACAAGCCTGTGGCTGTAAGCCAGGCGAGCTGATCTCTTTTTCTTGTCGGTCATCTTTTGTTTTTCTATTCCATATTCAAAATTTCCCTATATTCTTTATTTTCCCTACGTACCTGTTTACACTCATTCCATGAAACGGGTGTTACAGATCGTACGCATATAAGATTAAAAATCTCTAGTATTTTGTATGACAGTGTATTAGTAATATTCACTTAACACATACCTTTTACACTACTAGTGATGACACAATAGTAAAAGGATGGCTAATATTTGTAAAAAAAGACTTATTGAAACTTAAGTACCCGTTACGGGTGTTACTCAGTTTTTCCCATACTTTCTGGGTACATTGACATAATTGCATTTTTCTGCGAATTTTCAAAGAAAGCTTATATTTTTTCAACTGAAATTGCAAAACTTAGTATATTATATTTCTAAAACATTACTCATTTTTCATGCTGAGTGATTATTCTTTTTAATTTTAAATTTTGAAAATGTAACGGGTGTTACAAGCTTTTGTTACGGGTGTTACGAGTACGAAATGAAGCAACGGTTTTAAGAAATAATGCTGTAGCTTTAATAAAGTAGTAACAATAATAATGGGAAAATACAAAGAAATAATATTTATAGCCATTTCTTCATTTTTCATACACATCCGGTGTTCCGGTTCGGTGTTACATCCGGTTTTCATACACACTTGACCGGTCCGTAGCTCAATGGTAACACTGCGGACTCTGAATGGGAAGGTTGTGGGTTTGAATCCCGGCGGAGCACAAAAATATATACCATTTATATTTTCAAATTTGCTCTTCGCTTGGTTGAAAAATTCATACACTTTTACCAATGACCAGTCACCAAAGGTCCATCCAGCCTTACAGCAACTGGGTCTTACTTGAGTATTGGCGCTTTGTAGCGACGACCGAGCTCGTATACCTCTGCGGCACTACAAGTGTCATAGACCCCTAGAGTCTCTGGAATCTAGGGAGTCTCCCGCACAGGATTTCTTAAAAAAAAAAAAAAAACATCCACAGCACAAGAAAATTCATAATAAGTCCGATTTCCTTTGGTGATGACTTATAGGTTGGTATGAGGCTGACCACCCATACTGTAAAAATGGTTTACTTTGCCAATGTCACCCCTGTTTCAGGGAATGTCAGCAAGAGTTGCAGGGCTTATGTTCATTTGAGGTTTGGATTTTATTTGTAAGTAGACAATCAGCATTTGTAAGCGCGAACTACACGTGTTTGTTTGTGGGCATACATCTGAGAGCTTTGAATGAATATATCCTTGCAACTTAGATTATAGATAGATAGATTGTAGATGAGGTCTGGATTGGGTAGAATACTTATTATGTTTTCGAAGGGGATGTCGGGGATGACCTTTTCATTGCAAATAAATATTTTTGCAGATTCTCTAGCCACCTTAAAAAACATTATTCTTACTTCTCCATCTCACACCACTTTGGCATACACCAGCATATTTGTATACAATACTTCGCTTACGAATGCCTTCAGGAAGTATCTTGGCCAGTATGAAAACACCTGGTTGAATGTTTTTGACTTGTGAGGCACTAAAGCGAACGGTTCCGCTTCATCTTCTGAATCTGTATATATGTTGGTGTATGGAACTTTCTCAGCATGAAGTCCTGAACATCCAGGCTGTAACATTTCTTCAGCTGTAATCTACGGGCTGCAGATCTTCGTCGTCCCAGATGTCACAATTTGTGTCCATGATGACTGTTTTAACAGCGTTTCTGATGTCCTGCCAACCAATATGACTGGGGCGTTTACTCAACTTAAGCGAAGTTGGGATTTACAATCAATTCTAATCAAAATTTTAACAGAAATGTATACTACATGTAATATTTAGGCAATTTTGAGATAATGCTAAACGCCAACATAGACTGGTAACACTATAAACACTACAAAATACTACTGGTTATATTTACAAGTAAATACAGTAATAAAAAAACACATTACCAAGACAATATATTTACGTAACACCCGTAATGTCACGGGTGTTACAAGATTTTGAATTTAAATAAAACACCTTAGATTATGTTTACATCAAAACTCTATGTATTTACAAATAAGTTACAAACATACCCTTACTTTCACAAAGCTTGACCCTAATTACTTGTAAAATGAAGTAATGAAATTAACTTTTACCTGTTTTGTGTAACGGGTGTTACTTTGATGCTGATCTGTCGGAAATACCTTTTAATAACTGAAATTCGAACTTTTATAACATAACAACCACTCTCATATGAAGTTCTGGAAATTTCCCAAACTAGTAAAGTGTCAGTGTCACTGTAACATGACAGTTAGCTGTATGATAGTTGCCACCGTCTGGTATTATAAATCTCCTTTATAATCCCTTACATGTTGCTCAACTTTGACATGGTAAAAAAATTATAAAACCAATATAAATGTCTTGTTTTTCTTTCGCATATATAAATTTACATCTTTTTCTGTTATACTAAAAAATAAATGACATTGTTGGTGCAACTTTGTTTGTGAGGCATACGGTAGCGTTTTTCATGGAATGAGTGTTTAATCCTTTCGTTACGTACTTTAATGCTGACGTGCCCGTGTACCTTTGGAACATGAAATATAATCTTTACCTTTGCATTTCGGTTGGAACAGCTTTTAAGCCTGGCGTAGCTCGTAAAGTAACTTCAAAACGATGCGGTCGTAGGCCTACGTAATCCCATGAAGTTATCGTGTCTAAGAAATTCTATCAAAGAAGCCTGTCTCCTATTTTCAGCCCGTTTTGTTTCAAAGATATGTTACTAGCTTCTGTAAAAGCATCCACAAAGTTGAAGTGCAAGTTAAAATTTACGTTGTCTTTAGCCTGTGTGTTTCTAGAAAAAAAACACAAAATTTTAGATAAATAGTGTCAAAATAAAAAACCTTTTTTCTTCTTCTCGAGTTGGGTTTATTTTCTCGAGTGCTTTCGGTATTATGGTTCAAGAAATTAAACAAACTCGTGGAGAGAAGTCCAAAGGTCCATCCAGCCTTACAGCAGCTGGGTCTTGCTTGAGAATTAACGCTTTCTAGAGCGGCGTTTAAACTTCTTGAGGGCTTTTGAGGTGGGATTCACACAAAAACAGCGCTCACAAAATAAATCATCCTAATATTGTGGTGGGCAGTCAACGTTGAAGCCGACGCCGAAGTTCTAGGAGTGAGGGGACCATGGAGGGAAGCAGCACAAGACAGAGAGTCGTGGAGGATTGTGGTGCAGGAGGCCCTGAACTTTCAAGGCTTATGAGCCGAAGAAAGTTAAAATAAAGTGAAGTAATATTATTATTATTATTCATGTCAACAAACAATAAAAGTGTAGTAAGCACGCGAACAATCTGGAATAATATTTCATATTTTGTAGCGCTTCGTCAAAACTCCGTCAGCCGCAAACAACTCGTAAGACGGGAATGTAAATGGCAAAATTACGACAGTAATAATCTTTGCTTTGTTCCAACAACTTATAAAGCATAATAACAATATCCGCATTCTGCTTTACACGATCTCTGACAAGTACTTGAAGTATAAAACACTGCGTGAATACTCGACCATCGCGTAAACATTTTTTTATTAAGAAACCCTGTGCGGAAGACTCCCAAGATAACGGTGCTATTCTTTGACATTTTAGTCGCCCGTTGAGCTCACGCTTTGACAAACTAATGATACATTTGTATGAAGACCTGCCAATCCAAGATGGCCGCAAGTAAACTGATTAGTCTTCATACAAATATTACCAAAAATTGGTAGGTAAGAATGACCGTGGTGATGAGACTTCCAGTCCAGTCATCATTAGTTTGTCAAAGCGTGGGCTCAACTGATGACCAAAATGTCTAAGAATAGCACTGTTAGACTCTAGGGGTCTATGACACTTGTTGTAGTGTCGCAGAGGTGTTGTTTACGAGCTTTGTCGTTGCTACAAAACGCCAATACTCAAGCAAGACCCAGTTGCTGTAAGGCTGGATGGACCTTTAGTGACCGGTCTTTGGTTAAGGTTTTATAAATTTTCAACACAATGAAGAGCATATTTGAAAATATAAATGTTGAAATGAAAATAAAAATATAAAAGTTATGTATGTTATGGATACAGAATAATATATGATAAAAATAAGAAACAAAAGTAAAATAAACAGAAGAATAAACTAGTTTCACTTATATTGTCAGAGGCATATTTCCTTCACCATTTTCCGGAAAGAATTTATGGAGCTTGAAAAAATGTCAACATCTGAGAGCCATTGATTGAAGTAAGTAGTTGCACGTCTGAAAAATGTGTTTTTAGCATAATTAGTGCTGCAGGATGGTATATGAAAAGTTTGTTTATGTCGAGAAGACATACGAGGAACTCTCAATAAAATCTTTTCCAAAAGGGGGGCCGAATTAATTTGGTTGTTTATTATTTTGTAAAGGAAAATGCTATCCAGAAATTATGTTTAGAAACTAAATAATTATTAAGATTTTGTTGAAATATCGCTGTTTTTGTGTGAATCAACTCATCAATATCTCATTGCGAATTTGTTAGTTGCTATTGAAATCGCCAGTTCTCAAGCAAGACCCAGTTGCTTAACCTTGGGTGACTGTTGACTGGGCTTTGGTAAAGGCAGATGAACTTTTCAACCCAGCAAGTGTATTTGAACAACAAAAAATCTACACTGGAATTACGGTCGTTAGACATACGAGTAGTCACAAATGAAAAATAATTTGACGAACCTTTATTATTCTCGATGTTTCATTAGTGTTGTAGCCTACATCTTCAGGAGACACCCTTGTTGCATGGCGATGAACTACATAAAAAAAATTGAAATGTTAATTATTTTATTTAGAAAAAAAAAACTTTTGCTATGGCGGCAAGTGAACCTTCGATTTTTCAATTCGATAACGAGTCCGTAGCGTTAATCACTAGACTAAGTACCGATCTTATACTCACTATCTGTGTAAGACATTTACGCAATTCTTGAGTGTTTACTCGATATTTTATCCTCAAAGTAAATTATTTAAAACATAACAAGACCCTTCATAAATAAATAACAATATCATTGTTTTATTGGACTTGGAGCTAATTAATTATTTTTAAAAAAGTTTCACGTTTCAGCCCCCCAAATTCACAAGCTCTTTTTGTTTAATTGTAAATGTCCGACATTTTTTGAAAATATTTTTAACACGATAAAAGGAACAGCGAAAACAGCATTGTCCCTTTTTTTCGGCAAAATAGAGAGCGGGAAAATTTGCATTTACATACAAGAGCGCAAAAAAAAAACGACAGTCTACTCTTCGGAAACTTTTTGTTATTCATACCATTATGAATCATCGTACCTTTGTTTACTAGTTAACTCTTGTTTTAGTGGTTAACGCTTGGGACTGAAGATGGGAGGTACTGCTTCTCCCGAAACTTGTCGTGTATACACAGAAATAAAACTCATGTGAATTAAGACCAAGTATTTTTTATTTTAATCTAGCTAACACACTCACTAGAGGTGCTGTTGTCGTTTTTAAACAATTGTTGAGCTTACAAATTAAGTTTTATGTTTGGGGCTCAGAACCCTTTTCTCTGAGCAATTATTCGTAACCTTTGATAAAGATTAGCCGCCTTATAAATCACTCCTCTCATCTCGGCATGGTGGGCCGCTTTATCCTGACCTGACACGCAGAGGAACCTTGAGCTGGGACTCACTGGACGGGTCGGTGGTTCTTAGGCCGCAGATTAAGTAATGAAACAAGATGTACCTACTTCTTTATTCTAAATATGTTCTAAGAATTTGCTTGGATGGTTCAACCGGTCCGTAGTCTAGTGGTCAACACTTCTGACTTATAAATGGAAGGTTGTGGGTTCGAATCCCAGCGGAGCTCGAAAAATATACCATTCATTTTTTCAAATTTGCACTTCGCTAGGTTGAAAAATTCATAAACCTTTACCAAAGACCGGTCACTAAACGTCAGAAGTGTTGACCAGTTGACCCATCCAGATTTACAGCAACTGGCTCTTGCTTGAGAATTGGCGCTTTGTAGCGACGACCAAGCTCGTTAAAAGTCCGGTCGATAGCTCAGTTGGTAGAACGCTTGCATTCCATGCCGAGAGCAAGGGTTCGATCCCCACCGAGGGCGTCAGAAATGATTTCCCGTTTTGGTGTCTATTTCAAACCCAAAATAAATACCGGCAAGGTGTACTCAGCCTTCAAAAGAAATGAGAATCAGCCCTTCCGGGAGCTGAGAAACTATCACTTCAACTGAAGTGGTTGGTGTGAGGCCGGCCGGTGTGAGGCACGTAAAATGGAGGACTAGTTCTAAAGAACTTCTATTCTCATCTAGTGGAATAGTGACAGTGTTACAGTTACTCGTGGTCTACAAAGATGAAAAGCTCAGCAGCATATGGGATATACAGAGATATCCATGGAGTTATAATTTATCGATGGAGATATCAACGTTTTATTCAGCTTTTGGGTCATCCCGGATTTATGGCGGTTGTAAAATTTTTCATTAGCAAAGATTTGGCTGCGGAGCAAGTTGGCAAATTGCAGAAATTATCAGCATTCTTCGCCTAGCTTAAAATTCAAAGCCTACTTTAGGGAAACCGGGTGGATAAGACGAAATAATTTAATTAAACATTTAATTCATTCATTCAGGCGGCAGCGTTCCCAACGCTATCTCAATGCTGAGCGTTGCTATTGCCAGCGTTGGTGTTGTCTACGCTGTCTCAGTGTTTAGCGTTCCCCACTGCCTTCACTATCTTATGCTTAGCGTTTCCTGCTCAGCGTTGCTAACGTTGCTTGCAGCTCAAGAAAAGCGTCTTTGTCACAACGCTCAGTAGTTTAGGATACTAAAAAGACAATTCAGACCATGCCAGATATTTTGTTCTTCTTGCCTTCTTCTTGTGCCTCTTCAATAAAGATCATCACCGCAATTGTCAGGTTTGATCAATTTCCACGGAAGAGAGATTTTGTGCTTCTGTCAAACCACTGCCTCAGTTTTGTTTACCAAGATGTTTTCTTCAACCTATAGCCCGTTGTCCTAATTTTTTTTCCGTGTACGAGGATGATGAGATGTAAGAACAAATATCGTTCATTTATTAATAAACTTAGTTCAAGAAATTAATCAATTCCGCCTTTTTAACAGTCAAATCAAATCCGGCAGGAATTTGAAAGGCGGCAGGAGTTGCAAGGTTTATGTTCATGTGAATGCTTATTTTTATTTGTATGCACACATGCAGAATGTGAAGGCGCGAAGCTAAATGTGTCTGTATGTGCGCCTTAAATGTTAACATATCTTTGCAGCTTAGAATTTAGATTATAGATTATTACATTACATTCACATTTCTTCGGCTCAACAGCTGAAGACTCAGGGCCTCCCGCACCACAATCTTCCAGGACTGTCTTGTGCTGCTTTCCTCCATGGTCCCCTCACTCCCAGAACTTCGGCGTCGGCTTCAACGTTGTCTGCCCACCGCATCCTGGGACGTCCGAGTGTTCTAACACCTGAGGGGGCACCATGCTTTACAGTTCTGATGATCCTGGAGTCCTCTGCACGTGCATAGATTATAGAAATCACAATTAAAAATGATAAACTACAAGATTTAACCTCAACGTGGAGAAAATCAGCACAACCGCATGTTTTTTCTCAAACTCCACTTCTGTTAAAAGGAATCTTTGCAAGTGAGATTACGATAGCTATCCTAAACAAGGTAATGACTATCTTCATTTGAAAAATCAATAAAACGCAACACCACAAACAAGTTGAACACTAATACTTTTCATTCAACACTGTCTCCGTCTGAACAAGGCTGAAACCCAAGGAAATGTGGAATAGGTGAGACTACGAAACCTCACATTTTCATTTAGCGACAGTATCTCAAATATAAGTACAAATTTTACGTCACATAAATGTATGAAAACTGAAACAGCGCCTCTAGCGAGTGTTTAAGTTTAGATATTTTTATGGTATACGCTATGATTGAGTTTCAACGTGAAGCTTATGATTAGGTTACACGAGTGATTATTCTTAGTATAGTGACGCTGAAGGAAGTGATGTGGGAGAATATAATATATGGGTGTTATTCTTAAGCAGCAAAGCCATGGCTCATCCGCAGCTTACAGTAAATTTTCTATACAAAAAATCGATGATCCTCGGATCAGCTTTGGGCCAAATATTTGAGAAAAAAATTCCTACCTGATGATAACTATACCTATTAGTCGAAAACGTTAGTATTATTTAAAAAAAAATTTTTTAAATATATTATATATGTGTGAAATTAAAACAGTGTTTCAAAAATTTAAAAGTGTTGTTTATTTAAATAACAATCCAAAAACATGAATTTTCACAGTGTTAATACACAAACCATAAAAAATATATTTGAGAAAAGCACTGTATGTAGTTGGAAGTGATTTCCATAGGACAATATTTTGTGCTGACGATTTCTAACGACTTGGTCAAAAGGAAAAAAAATCCGGATTTGTTTTCATACACTGTAAATTTTAAAGCTAATAGATTAATTACAACATTGCAAAAAATTTAATAACTTATCGTTTTCAGGAATAGATATAAAATAATTTTATTTTAGAAATATATTATTGAAATAAATTAGCAACGACAGGCGAGCGCAACGTAACTCACCTTGAAAATGCCTTATACTCGTAAAAGCGAAACGTCGGCAGATAAAAAGCTGCATGTAGACCATGGTCTAAACCGAAAACTACAAAAACAATTCATTATAATATATATATATATATATAAGGATAATTTATTTTAATGTACACATAACTAAAGAGCGCCGTTTTTGTGTGTGTCACACCTCAAGGGCCCTCTCAAATCACGGATAAGATTTCTTGTAAAGATGTGTCTTTAGTGCTCCTTTAAAGACACCAACAGTCTTTGCCTTCCTCACATTAGGTGGCAGTCTGTTCCACTCCATTGGTCCCGCAAACCGGAAAGCACGGTCCCCAAAATTAGTGCGTGTCTGACGGTGTGGCTGAACCAAGTCCACCACGCCATCCCCTGCAGATCTGAGCGTTTGGCGCCTCAAATCCCTCTCAACGGGTGTAAACATGTCAGCCAAATATGAAGGAGCTGTACCATTTACAGCCTTATACACCATCAGACAAACACGGTAGACCACCCTCTCCGGAAAACGAAGCCAATGCAGTTTCCCTAACAATGGAGTAATGCGAGTAAATTTAGACATCCCGAATATGAGTCTTGCCGCTGAATTCAGCACAGACTGAAGACGGTTGAACTGCTTTTTCGGCTGACCTATGTACAGCGTTGAGCAATAGTCAACTCGTGACATCACAAAGGCATTCACCAGGGTCTTGACTGCTCCCGACGGTAAACATCTCCTGATCGCCTTTATCTGGCGAAGTTCAAAAAATGAGGAAGATACAGTCGAGTTCAATTGCTCTCCCATTGTGAGGTTCCGATCCAGTGTGACTCCTAGAAGTCTGACTGAGTCGGAGGGCTGAATCAGCTCTCCCCCAATAGAGAGTGGTACTCGAGTTGTCAAAAGATGATCACGCCTGGTTGTAGCCGCCCACATCACTTCTTATATTTTATATTTCAATATATTTCATATATTTTATATTTCAACTTACATTTGGTATGAAAGGGTTGAAGTTTACAGAGTAAAGACACAAACTTATCCTAAAATAAAATGTGTAAATTAAATCAATCATTTTGTCAATGTCACCCCTGTTTCGGGAAAGGTCGTCAAAAGTTGCAAAACCTACAGATAAGGAATTTAACATCTACATGTGCCTGAACTAGGAAAAAATCCAGTGTCTCAGGCGTGGAGAACTTCTACACAATATTATGTACCTCAATAATTATTTCTACATGTATTCATATTTTTATTAGATGCAGCATTTGTAAGTGGGAACTTACACGTGGCTGTTTATCGACATGCGTCTAATAAATTTTAATATATCTTTGGAACTCAGATGATAGATTTGAGGTGCTACTGTATCTTTCATATTGTTTTTACAGCAAGCGTTGTTTTGTGAGTGTTTGAAATTTTTCAGCAGAAAAAAAATGTGAAAACTAAAACAGTCACTACAAGCGCTGCTGTTTCTTCCCTTACTTTTTTATGTTTACATGTTTTAAGTGATGCGGACAGCTATACAATTAATTAATACACTTTAATTTCACTAACAAATTACAACGCAGGGATAACGAGGTAGCAAGACATAAAACGGCCGATTTTTGGGTTTCCTCATTTTCGTCCGGTGCTCATTCTTAATTACGCATCGTTTCATTACTTTACGTCTTGTGCCAACATCCCCTCTCTTCTCTCATTCTTTCTCTCTGTTCAGCAACCTTCTACCCTCCAATTCGGCCGTCCCTTCGGAAATTGGAAAAAAGCTTCTTAAGCCAGCCAATCTCGAGCTGAAGCCTTCGTAGCACTTTTGATGGGAAATAATGACTTCATTCCTAACGTGGGCAAGGAACGCAACGCCAGTAAACAATACTTATTTTGACCTTAAAAAATTAAGAATAATGTGAGGTGGTTATAATAATATTATACTTGTAATAGCAATAACTTGTAGGAAGGCTGACGAAGAAATTGTAAAAGAATGGATGGATGTCGTGGTAGATTAAGACCGAGAAAATATTCTGGTATGGAACATGAATAAGATATACTTACAATCATTATAGAAAAAATGCTTGCATTAAAACGGTAATTACTTTCGCTTAAATGAAAGGGAATGCGAAAGAGTTACTAAAAAGGACTGAAATTTTTTTTGGTCGACCTGCAACGCTTTCATTTATTGTTTTTTTTTGTAAATGGTTCACTTAGGACCTGTTGCAAAAAATTCCAATCAGATAAAAATCAAAATTAAGTGAGATTTCTCCCAAAAAATAAATAATTTATTGCATTTAGGTAAATCAGCCGATGTACATCATATTTCCTGTTCGAATTCCATCATATTATTACCCACTTCCGAGAAATATTTAAACAAGGTCCTTACCAGAATTAAGGAATCAGATTTGATGTGTCAATCAAATATTTATTGGAGGTTGATGCAACAGGCCCTAAATGGTATGGCTCCATCATATCCGAGTGTGAGGGGGCGGACACTGAGGTCAACGGGGAGTGGTGCTGTCAGGTTGATGCAGCCTCGCCGTCAAATACGCACTTATTTTGGGGACTGTGCTTGCTGGATTGCGGAATCGATGGAGAAGAATAGACTGCCACCCGGAATCTGTTGACATTTATAAGGGAGCGCTGAAAAGCGCACCTTTATAAAATGTCTCATTTGTTCTAAGAAGGGCCGGTGAGGTGGGACACACATAAACGCATCATGCGTAAATAAAATCAATTGCCCTCTGCTATAAATTATTGCTAAAACATCATGGTTTAGTTATATACTTCAGAGTGCAGTGAAGACTGACATTTAGGGATTATTCGCTCATTCGGGCAGAACTAAGATGTAGACATAACAAGCGAGATTTGCTTAAGCAGATCAGACAGAATAATGTGAGCGGAAGTCTCTGGATTAGGGGAACGGAGTGTACCAGACGATAACACCAAGATTATCAGAACCATCCCGAGGGAGGAAATCATACCCTCTGAATGAAGGGTAGGTATATACGCTAAGTAGCTCTTAACACCGAGTACAAAACTATACACAATACGAAAGATACAGTATCACCCCAAATCTATAATCTAAGTTGCAAAGATATTTTAATTATTGTACTTTAACGCTGAAGAAGCCCATTGGATAAGGGCAAGACGTCCGGAAGCTTCAGCACCCAAAGACCACGTCAACAGATTTTGGAAAACATCTCTCCATAATCATCAGCCGGTCGTGTAAGCCTAAAACACTGAGGTTTATTAAAAAAAAGTTGTGATATCACATTACCGGAGTGCTAAGCAAAAGCTTACTTTTTTTTTGTAAATTAGGTACATAGACGTGTGACGTATGCCCAACGGAAAAACAAACAAATTCGAGAGAGAAAAGGTTTTAAGTCCTTTGTGTTAAATATAAGAAAGCAATTTTCTGCGTTATGCCAGTAAATTAATGAAGCAAAAACTGATTTATCTGTTTGAAAATATAAAAGCTCAGAGGTCGACCAGATGCAATAAAATGTAAGATTACACAGAAATTCCCGCAGAAAATGTGAGAATTCAGGATAGAAATACGGCCACAAAAGGAATCCTCCCAACGAAAATATTGGGAACAAAAAAAACCCACAAAGAGTGTAAATTTATCTGGAAACAATAACTCAAATAAAGAATGAGGAATGGATGGAAATAAAGAATGAGGAATGGATATGGGCGATCGATACCGAGCAAGGCATTCTGTAATTCCTCGAGGATCCATAAAAGCCAATGTGCCGGAAGAATATGATAATTTCATCGTGGAACTCTTGCACAGAAGAGAAAGCTGGCCGGAACAGAAGGTTGGAGCTCGCATGGAACGTCTCCCATGGGGACAGTGAGGCAGCGACGAAATATCGTATTAGTCTAGAATGGGACGGTCGATAAAGTTTGATGGTTATATGAAATCTTGCATTACACATCACTTGTAAGCATTTCCAAGTCTTGGCATGCACCCTAATCACAAATATATGTATAAAAAAATCAGCGGACGCCCAAAAATCGATATATTTTTTCCATGGTTGATTTCTATAATTTTCGATTTAGAAACATCTTCAACTGCAGTGATGCTAAAATTAATGTTAATTAACGCACAGGGTCTGACAATTTCTGTCGCAAGATTGCTAAGAAGAAAGGAAAGGAATAAAATTTGGATAACTCCAACGGATATTCAAAGACTTCTTTAAAACGACTACTCTTAGCTCTACACGACATAGTTACATTAATGGGCAATCCGGTCGATAGTTTAGTTAGTAGAGTGCCTGCATTCAATGCCGAGTGCTCAGGTTCGAATACCACCGAGGATGTCAGAAATGATTTTTGGCAGTCAGTTTATTCAAAACCCAAAATAAAATACCGGCAAAGTTTACTCAGCCTTCACAATAAATGAGTACCAGCTCCTTTGAAAGAGTTTTATGGTCGGCAAGATTTATGTTAATTTGAGATTTTGTAAGTATTCGTGCAGCATGTCTCCTTGACTGCTATGAGGCTGACCACCCGTGCTGTAAAAATAGGTTCACTTTTGCCAATGCCACCCCGGTTAAGGGAACGGCGGCAGGAGTTGCAAGGTTTATGTTCATGTGAGGTTTCACAAATTTATGCTTTATTTTTTGTACCTACACCTATTGACTTTCTTTCGTAAAGATTTATTTTTAAGGTTTTGTTGTTTTTGAATACATTAATGTTATTTATTATTTGTATTCCTTGACTTAAAGGTTGGTATGGGATTGACCACCCATACTATAAAAAATGGAAGGTCTGCAAAAGTTGCAGGTTTATGTTCATTTGAGGTTTGGATTTTAGTTTGTAAGTAGGTACATATCATATATGCTGGACTACCGCAGAAATTATTTGATCGGCTGCAAATGGCTTTTAATGCTGCTGCCAGGGCAATTTTTCGACTGGGAAAAAACTGCCATATTTCGCCATTGCTGAGAGAACTGCACTGGCTGAGGGTCCGAGAGAGGGTAGAATTTAAGTTGTGTCTCACTGTACATAGGGCTCTGAACGGCACGGCACCCCCATGTCTCGCTGAGCTATGCTCTGTCGATAAGCCTTCAAAACGACCACTATGCTCTGCCCTCACTGCTGTCAACAAGGTCATAGTGCCCAAAAGAGCGAACACATCAAATTTTGCAGACAGGAGCTTTGCGGTGGCCGGGCCGGTTGCCTGAAACAATTTGCCCATCGGTAAAAAATGGTTCACTTTGCCAATGTCACCCCTGTGTCAGGGAAGGTCGGCCAAAGTTGTAGGGTTTATGTTCATTTGAGGTTTAGATTTTATTTGTAAGTACACATTCAGCATTTGTAAGCGTGAACTTACACGTGTTTGTTTGTGGGCATGCATTTGATATTAGCTTTGAATGTTAATATATCCTCGCAACTTAGATTATAGATTATTATTAGAGATAGGTGCTGGATTGCACATGATGCTTATGATGCTTCATCCTGATTAGTTCCCGCGCTCAGCCCGTCTTGTTCACATTCTCAGCTAGACATTTTTAAAGTGTCGTTTGTCTCCAACTTTCCTCGTATTTTTATGCAACTCGCAAACTTATTCTTTACAGATTTATGCAAAACGTGAGCTCGGAGACGCCACTGAAACCGGGAAAAAGTTGATGCCGTTTTAAAAATTTATGAATTTCTCCTCTTTGTGACAGATTTCGGAAGCGAGAAAACACATTAAACTTTCTTACAAGCTTATATACGAGGACTGCTAAAATGTATTGCATTTTATATTTTTTAAAGTCTGAATATATTGTTTTGATTTTTGTTGGGGTACTCTTTTAATTAAAATGTAATTATTTATTTTAACTGAATTTATTTAACATGGTTTGTTTCACAATTTACAACAATTGACAATCACTGCTTCTGTCTTCATGAGAAAATGCTTGGAGCGACTAATCCCTCTCGACACCATCGCAGTCCCTATATATAGGTACAAAAGAGATCTTTCTTGCATATTCCAGATCATTCAATCTCTCGCTCATACCAGACCACCGTTCTATGTACCTTACTACTTCCATCATGAATCATACTGGACTGTTCTACACTATTGTACTTGTACTGACGCACGTAGTTACTCCAAGTTCGTTACAATATTCATCAATGAAAAACTAAGTGTTGAACCGAATGCTCTGGTGAAGTCTAGCACAGTGTTATGTAACGATTCTCTATATAAATTAAAGGTCAAAATTCTCTGCAGCTTGAGAAATCAATCAACCGTCGCACTATACTGGCAAATGTAACTCTCAACCGAAAGTGATCAAATAAATTGTGTAAAATATATAAACCGCAGTTTTGACCTATTCCTTTGCCAAACTGCCCGTTTATGAAATGATCTACGTGTAGCTGTGTTTCCTTCCCAATTTAATCCGGTAATATTCAAAATCAACATCAATCGCCACTTCCTTGCAGCGCCTCACGACAGAAGCAACAATTCATCAAGCAATACCTCTGCGGCACCCTTCCAGGGTGACATAGACCCCCAAGAATTAAAAAAAAATGGGAGTCTCCCGCACAGGATTCCTTAAGTAAAAAAAGGAGAACCCGCTTAAAAACATAACTATAGCTACGCAATAAACAAAAAAATATTTCCCATAATTGTAACAGACTTCGTTTATTTTTTCGTTTATTTGTTGCCATGTCTTTTTGTTTAGACGCTTTCTGTTTATAATTTGGAAGGTTTTGTCAAATGACATTAAAATGGCCGGGTAATAAATCATGGCGGATGAAATTTTCAAACCAGGCCACGGCGTTGCTACAATTTTATTCACTGAGCTTACCAAAATTAGGTTATGTTTTGAGAATGTATTAATCTTGCTTTATTTTCACGTACATTGATGCGTTTTTATTTTTATTTGAATTACATACAGGGTAATTGCAGTGGTGGGAAAATGGTGTACAATACTATGGTTGTGTAGAGTACATTTCAAGTATCACAAACATATATTTTTTAAGTAGTAAAAATAAAGATATCATTGATAATTTTCAAAAATAAAATGCCGAGAATTCGAATCCCACCAAAACACAGCGGGGCCGGCAAGCCACGCTATGACATCAAAATGACGTAGATGGATCCGTCGATCTTCGAAGGCCTGACGGTCGTCCGGTCGACGGACATCCAGCCTTACAGCAACTGGGTCTTGCTTGAGTATTGGCGCTTTGTAGCGACGACCAAGCTCGTACACCTCTGCGGCACTACAACAAGTGTCATAGACCCCTAGAGTCTTAAGAATCTAGGGAGTCTCCCGCACAGGATTTCTAAAAAAAAAAAAAAAACTAACTAACAAAAACAAAGTAAGCCTTTGCTTAGCACTCGGGTCATGTGATATCACAACTTTTTTTTTTAATAAGAGTTGTAGGCTTACACGGCCGGCTGATGATGCTGGAGAGTTGCTTTCCGGGATCTGCTGTGGTCTGTAGGAGCGTTGAGCTTCCAGACGTTTCGCCCATGTCTACGATGGGCTTCTTTAGCGTGAAAGTGTAATGATGATCAAATCCAATAATGATTTAATTTGCACACATATATGTACGCTTGTATGATGTTGTCACCTCAGTGCTTGTTTGGCTTATCTACCATTTGATTCAAAGATGACATTTTTTTTTAATTTTTTTATTTATTCAATTTAAAAATAGATTACATTACTATTATTATTATTATTTTTTAAATATGTAATATAACACTTTTTAGTACATTTTTTTTTATATAAAACTTATTTCTAAAACATAAGTTAATTGTTCTATGAGCTGAACCTCACCAAAAAGAGGCAAAGCTCTTGTGTGTGGTGAGGGAATTATAATTATATTTACATTTTTTTTTTTACATTGTTATTAGAATCTAACCCTCAGGCGAAAGCGAATGCTTGTGTGCCTTGAGGGCGAGAGCTTTAATATTTAATTATTCATTTACATAACAATTTTTTTATAAAGGTATAATATGTCTTATTCTATTTATTTGAACTATTAACAACTTTATTAACTATTATCAACTTTATTATTCTATCATATGTATTACGTATAACTATATTATCTATACTATACATACCATTATATCACTATATTTAACTATAACTTCTTTAATTATAAACTAATAACTATAAAGTTATTAAATTACTTCAACTCATTTAATTTTATTTTTTTTAGCAACTTTTTGAAGTTTTCAGGGCCTTTAGCACTTCTTCACTCAATTGGAAGCGCGTTTAAAATTCCAACTGCCTGGTATTGGTAATTTTGTTGACCTATTGATTTTTTAAATGGCATTATCTTATGAATCACATCCTACACAATTTTGAGCTGAGAAAAAAACGTACAACTTTAATTTGAGTTGTTTTTCAATTAAAAAAAAACAATTGCTAGCATTCATAAGGCACATTGGCATCCTGTACACAGACAAACATTTCTGATGTGAAATTACCTCTGTTGGAGATACGACAAACAAACACTAGGGGGTGGATATGGTAACCAATTTCCTATTTTATTACCAGCCGTGTTGAAAACTCCATTATTAAAATATCCTTTCGCAGCTCATTTCATTCGTAATCAATTTAAATGGAAATGCATTTTACGGGCTGCCAAGTATGGAGGGGGACAGTAATATTTTCTCCTATTTTATGTGAGCCACTTCAGAAATGGCGTTTTCTCTGCAAACGTCCAAGCGCGCTCCCCTGACGCCTCCGAATGAGTTCCTTTATATGCGAATACACTTATGAAGAACAATCTTCCGCACCTGCTGTCGACACCTCCCATCTTCCTCCATCCCCCCTTTCTTTCTTTATTTTCAGATTTCTTCAAAATATCCATCCCTAACATGAAATCACATCTTTCTGTGTCGTAAAAATGCATGTATGAAAATAAGTTTGTTTCCTTGATTGATAGAAATAAAATAGTTTTGTAAAAAAAATATTTCAGCTGGAATTACGGTCATTTGACGGTTTTACAAATTTTGATTTATTTCAAAAGGATAATACATTTTTTTTTTAAAGAAATCCTGTGCGGGAGACTCCCTAGATTCTAGAGACTCTAGGGGTCTATGGCACTTGTTGTAGTGCTGCAGAGGTGTATGAGCTTGGCTGTCGCTACAAAGCGCCAATACTCAAGCAAGACCCAGTTGCTGTAAGGCTGGATGGACCTTTTAGTGATTGGTCTTTGGTAAAGGCGTTATGAATTTTTTCAACCCAGCGAAGAGCATATTTGGAAATATAGATGGTATATTCCATCCAAGTAGCATCCGCGCCCAATGTTGCTTAACTTCGTGATCTGTTGAGAACCGGTGCTTTCAACATGGTATCATCGTTGACAAAAATATTAAAAATTATAAAATATTTCAATATTTGATGCTGGAATGTTGTCATGAAATATCTCATGTGCAACATTCCCTATCTCTAGTAGGTACTTTATCTATGGAAACATCAAAAACATGGTTGCCTCTGGGATGAGTCTTGTATAAAATTTAATATAAAATATTAGCTATTCACAGTCGCAACAGTTTGATGTAACGAGCTCCACAAAGGCAGCTTGTTTGTCAGCCATGTCCAGAAACCAGCAGTGCCCTTAGTACTAGTAGCAAAACTTGAGTAAACTAAAGTTTACGGAAAGTATTAAAGAGTGATTTTCCCCAAAATCTGCCGTTTTTGTTTCTTACACTTTATGGTCTTAGCAAAAGAGTTGCAGTGATGAAGAAAATCCAGTTCAAACGAACAAAAACTGCAGATTTTGGGGAACCCCACTCTTTAATACTTTCAGTAACCTTTACTTTACTCAAGTTTTGCAACTCGTACTCAGGGTACAGAGACGGGCCCTGACTTCAATCTGTTTATGCAAATCATAAAAATAACTGACAACGTAGCTGCTCCCCAAGTTTGTAAAAACCTTTATCTTCAAACTGAAGCATTGCGTCAACAAAAAACACATGAAAACTTAAACAGAAAAACTAGTGGAGGTTTCAGCTTTGATACATTTTTTTTATGAAACGCTATTCTTGAGTTTAAACGTAATGTTTTATAATGGAGGTATATACCGTCTCATCCTAGCTCCAATCTCGTTTTGATGAGACTTCGTACAACGTCATCTCTATGAGAAATTACTGAATTACAATATCCATCAGAAAAAATATTCTCTTAAGAAAAATACGCTTCATGAAGGGATCTCAAAATTTGCATTATTTTTTCATATTTTCAACATAACGTAGGTACCGCCATATTTCCTGCTTTACAAGTCAGTGAGAGATAATATGTTTGAGGCAGGTAAAGTGCTGCCATTAAAATAATACGTGAAATGTACCACAGAAAATAAGTTTTTCACTCTATGAATTATTATTATGAAGTTTTTTTGTTGTTCCTTGACTTATAGGTTGGTATGCGGCTGACCACCCATGCTGTAATAATGGTTCACTTTGCCAATGGAATGTCACTCCTGTTTCAGGGAAGGACGGCAAGAGTTGCAGGGTGTATGCCCATTTGAGATTTGGTTTTTATGTTGTAGGTTCACATGCGGCATGTGCAAGCGCGAACTTGTACGTGTCTGCTTATAGGAATTCATTTAATATGAATCTTAAATGTGATTTTGTGAGAATGCGTGTAATGTGAATCTCCAATGTAACATATCTTTGCAACTTAGATTCGATAGATTAGATTATATTAGAAGTAGAAAATTATACCAACTTACTTACAAATATTTAATACGTAAATTCGCTATGATAAAAGAACTGAATACCAAGTATAAAACAAAGAAAAGTATAACTGAAAAGTCCATGCTCTACTGAAAAGACAAACTCTGGATAGATACTATAACAGCACCTACTATCAGTGGTTTAGGCTTCATACATCCTAGAAATCACAGATGCAATACGTTAATACTTGAATTATTTTCTCAAATTTTTGTCGATAACTCAGTTGTTAGAGTGCTTGCAATTTCATGCCGAGAGCTCGCGTTAGAATTCCATCGAGATTTTCAGAAATGATTTGCTGTTTCGATGTTAATTTCAAATCCATAAATAAAATAACGATAATGTTTAGGTACTCAGTTTTCACAAGAAATAATAAACAGTCCCCTCGGGAGCTGGGAAACCTCCCATGTCAACTGAAGTGGTTGGCCCCCTTACTGTAAACATAAATAGGTACCATTCGCCACATGCAACCCCTTCAGGGAAACGCGGCAATAAGTTACACTAAATGTTATGCAGCTATGTGGTATTTTTGAGATAAATATATGAAAACACAACGAATCTCACGCAAACGCCCTTGGAGTGACTTCATCACGAAACGGCGGGAAAAAGATATCATCAACTCATCATCATCGAACATAGAAAACGCCATTTTCTAATTTTCTTTAAAATTATATATTGCCGTCTTAGGTACTATACGGCTCATGTAAAACAAAGAAATCCAGCAAGGTGTGTGGTACAATTTTATATATGGGTGAATAAATAATTCCTGGAATAAGTGGAGGGAGAATATTACCCCAATTTATCAGAGTCTTAATTGAACATGCTCACACAACGAAGTATTGCGAGGTACTGCCGTGGAAGCCTCTTGCCATGCTTTATATAAATTAAGGAATATTTATTCCTGTGCGTTGTACATTAATATGCTTCCACGTTGTAAAATGCTAGGTAAAACACAAACGCTTGTTTCCTTGTTTCATAATATAGGCGATATAAAGACAGTAGTATAAGCGACATTTTAACTAGTTCAGGAGAGCAGCTTAAAGTTTGACATTGCAGAAAAATGCCATAACTTTTTTTTTATCATGTCGTTAAATTCAAAACAGTTAGAAAATTGAAGAATTAAAGGCGTTTATTGGAATTCCTATAAATTTGGTTTTACGATGATTTACGTTTTTTTTATTTCACAACTTAAGAACAAAAAAGGCCAAAATCTTGTCGATTACACCAAAACCATACTTTGAAAACGTAGTTGTTTGCTTGAGCATAAAAAACAACAAAAAACATCGTAGAGCTAAGGGAGTTAGCGCATTAGAAAGAGCGGAAAATTTTATGTAGGATAGCATTCATAACTCATTTTTGACCAAAACGTCGCTTATTAAGTTAACTTCCTTTTAACTGTCGATATGAGGAATGTAAAATTTGTATGCTAAGATTCTAAACTTTAGAACATATCACCTTAAGACGGTGGAAGATGGCCGAGGGATATGTTCGACTAGCGTATTTGGAACAGAATAACGTTGGTTCGAATCTGCGTCTGGCCCACTTAAATGACTTCGACCCTGGTTTAACAGATGTCATTGCATGCACACAAAATGTGCAGAGGCTCTGGTCGCTCCCAGCGGAATGGCAACAGAGCTACAGTTACAGGATTATGAACAACGTGTATGGAATCACACAACACTCTTACAACATAGAAACGTAGATGTTATCACATTTCATTCCCGAAAACTTTTACCGAGCCTCTGCGTAGGTATTCATGACTGATTTGTAACATGAAGCCGTCACGTTGTATAAATCTCAAAAGTTGTTTTTCCGAATGAGCAACCAACTTTTCTTCAGTTTGGCTTCGTGTCGTATCGGAGGGTGATAGTTTAGAACGGCACAGTGACATAGCGACACATGACAGAACGACAATGACAGGACGACACATGTCAGAAAGACACATGACCGAAATACACATGACATAACGGCACATGGCAAAACATCACAATGACAGAACGACACATGACAAAACGACATAAGACATGACGACATACATATGTGGCTGATCACCCACGCTGTAGAAAATGGGTCACTTTGCCAATGTCACCCCTGTCTCAGGTAAGGACGGCAAGAGTTGCAGGGTGTATGTCCGTTTGAGATTTGGTTTTTATGTTGTAGGTTCACATGCGGCATGTGCAAGCGCGAACTTGTACGTGTCTGGTTGTGAAAATGCATGTAGGTAATGTGAATCTCCAATGTAACATATCTTTGCAACCTAAAAAAGATTAGATTAGATATAACCACACATGTTAGAACGACACATGACAAAACATCACTATGACAGAACAACACAGAAAATACATCACCACGCAATGTTTTTTAATGTGCCGTTTATGGTATGTTCTGATTTAGGTATGCGATGTTTTGTCATGTGATGATTTGTCTTGTGATGTTTTGTCATTATGATGTCTTTTCTGTGATTTTTTGTCTTTTATTTTTTAAATAGATTTGTGAAGGGAAATGAAATTCACCAAACTTTTCTATCTGGCCAGAAACAGGTATTAATATCATCAATTAATAATAATTATATTTGAATGTATTTTTAATTCATAATTACCCAATGAAATCTGTTGAACCAGGATCAAAGTTATGTTCATGTGACCCAAGCGGGAATCGAACCAATGTTATACTATTCCAAATACGCTAGACAGATCAGCCAGTTGACTCCCTTGGTGATAACACCGATATGTGTTATTCTCTCATGTGTCGTTCTGTCATGTGTTTTTTCTGTCATCTGTTTTTTCTGTCATGTGTCGCTCTGTCAAGTGTCATTACTTCATGTGTCATTTTGTCACTGTGTCGTTCCAACATGGAACCGTATCGGAGACGTGACGTTTGACAGTTCGCGGCCGCCATCTTGCGACGGCTGACGGCGTTCCAAATTTGAACGCATTACTTTCAGCAGTCGCCGCTAGATGGCAGGAAATCACTCACATTCTGGCAGCACGCGCGACACGAGAATTTTTCGACAGCAAAGTTTAGTCACTTATGGAAAAAGTTTTTTATTGTTGTGTGAAAACACATTTTATTCCGTGTGGCATTTTTTTTTTGGTTCAATTGTAGGCCCTTACACATTTGTTGTACAAAGATTTTGCAAGAAAAGTTCACACATTCAATTTTATTATATTGCGTAAGTACTTACTTACCGATAAAATAAATCATCAAATTATATTCATCACTGTACACTTTAAATATAGGTATACATTTTTGAAATAGGTACATCGCTATTTTTTCTTGATTTTGTAAGACTATTGCTTGATCGTTTTTTAGACTTTTTAAAGTTTGTGTATTCACACAGTGAAAATTCATTTTTATAAATATCGTTTTTTAATTAAATGGATTCGGCATTATTTTTTTTTCGCTGGGCAGACATCACAGATCTATCAATTGGTTCTTATCAACCAAAAACAAAATATTACTCTGAATTTTCCCTAGTAACCCGGCCGTGTAACGTCACAATGAAGTTTATTCCTATTCCATTCTGTTGTATTTAGTCATTCATACCTACCCATAAGCACAAATTAGCTTTCTTTTTATTATTTTTCTTTTTTTATTTTCTTATTTATTAATTAGCAACATTTTTGAATTTAGTTATTTTTTCGGCGAGGAAACGTCAGTCTTGTATGTAGGTATAGGACTGCTATCCTTAGCAACCAATAACAAAATATATTGTATCCTACCTTTTCCTTAGCAACCCGGCCTTTTGACGACGTTTATTTTCGCGTCCTTTTCAATGTTCCGACATTAAAAACATAAAAAAGTACAAGTGTTGTAAATGTGATAAGACATACTCAATATACCTAATTGAATTTCATTTTAAATTTATGATTGGTCCTTGTAAGTTTTAATACAAATTCAAGGCCCCGAGTTTTTCATTATCATTTTAATGATCAATTAGTATATTTCCAAGTAACTACTTCGCTAAAATTTTCAAAATTATCTAAAAGTTATTTTACTCGTCCTTCTTACAAGAATTATGTAAATGAAAATTTGATTATAGGAATTTTCAGACAGATGTTTCAGCCAGAATTACGGTTTTCACAAAAAAGCAGACTTTCAATTCATGTAGCTGAATACTTTTCAGTCACTCGGATTGAAAATTCTTATGAAAAATACATCTACTTAAGTATAAATCAATATGACTTAAAGTTAGTTTTATATTAAGCCAGCTGGATTGAAACTTTTATGTGTTTTCAAGCCGTTTATTAATATTTCAATCCATATGATCTACTACTTGGCGAGGTGGATTGAACGTTCTAATAAGTAGGTACGCTATTTACTAAAAAAATATATTTTACTAAAATGAAGATCTTTTTAAGATATATTTTATTTTACTAAAATGAAGAATTTTTTAAGATTTATAGTAATGATAGACTTTAATGAAGATAATATTATTATTATACTAAAACGTAGATATATTTTATTATATTTTGTATTCATGTTGATTGATTTATATTGAATTTTATAGAACTAGTGTGAAAATAAAACAGTGTTTGATTAAAAAAAAAAATCTATAAAGTTTAATAGAAATCACTCAATATATTTTATTATACTAAAACAAAGACATTATCGACGATATATTTTATTATACTTTCAAAAATAAAGATATTCTAGAGATATATTTTATTATACTTAAATGAAGATATTATCGTAGATATATATTATCATACTAAATTGAAGGTATTATTCAACATAGGTTCTACTTTACTTAAATAAAGATATATTTTATTTTACTGAAACGAAGATATTATCGTGGCTGTGTAGCAAAGCCGCAGCAACCGCACCAGACCTTTCTGGAACCGGGACAATAATCCAATCAATTAAATTTAAAATTTAAAGCGTCGCTCCTGGGGACAACTGGCCTGGCAACTTCTAATCCGCTTTCATTCTCCTAATTTAATTAGGTCAAGTCTGACTGTTTTCTGTCATTCGAGATAATTAAAAAATTACAAAAAAAATGTGCGAAATTGCCTGGAACGAACTCGGCGCAAATTTTGAAATTAGATTATTCTTTCTCTGCGGACAAACGTCACAGAAATTTTCAGGTTTCGTCTTTTAATCATAAGACTTCTTTAATCTACAATCTAAGTTGCAAATGTTATACCTATAACAATTACGATTCTTATAAAATGTATGCAGTTCATCCTCTTATAACGGTTCGTCTAATATCCGAATATTTTTCTAAACTGTGTACTTATTGTTATTTTAAACACATCTATAATCGAAGCCGCAAATATATGTTAACTAAGGCTCAACAGGCAAATGTAGGTTCGCGCCTACACATGCTGCATGTGTGCATACAAATAAAAAAATAAAAAATTCACATGAACATAAACCTTACAACTCTTGCCGCTTTTCCCTGTAACCGGGTGGCATTGGCAAAAGTGACCCAATTTTATGTCACGGGAGGTCAACCTTATACCAACCTATCAGTCAGGGGGCACTGCTGTTACTGTTACTGTATCCTGCCGCCGTTCCACTAGGGGTGGCCGGTACCTCCGCAGATGCGCCTCCACTTTTTTCTGTCCTTACAAACCACTTTCTAAAAATTATAAATATTAAAATGAAAAATTATAACTAATAATAAACTAAAAATTATAAATGATTTAAATATATATATATATTATATACTGTAAGAAACAACTAGAAATAAAATTTAAAATGAAACGAAAGTTACAACTAGAGAAAAACTTAAAATTAAAATTAAATGCCCTAGCCGCCAACATTGCAGATTAACTGCCATTTCACTACTGTCAAATATTTGAAAAAATTTCGTTGGATTTTCCTTATATGTCCTAGTTCTTTTATTTTTTCAGAGAAACAGTTCGCTTTAGGGAGTCCAACGCTCCATCCCAACCTCTCTATTTTTTTTTTGTTTTGTGAAAATCTTCTCAACTTTAATATTTCCTTTACTTTTATGGGGTATGTGTTCACTGAGTATTACTATCTAATTCTCTCAGAGGGCTGATAAACACCTGCTATCTCGTTCGCACCGCCGACCAAGCATACACTTTCCTTTATCGCCGTCCTTTACGCTCAGCAGACTACCAACCGATCCGCTTGGGAAATCAACACTTTCCTCTTCTTTCTACAGTTTTATGCATTGACCTATGATATCTATGGACTAAAAAATATTTGAACAAAAATAGACAATATATATCTGTTTCAACCTACCTGTGAAAATGTTCATTAGTAAGAAAGAGAACAAAGAACTTCACAGTTACATTTCCATGTGTGCCTAACATAGAACGCATGCGGTATAAATCTTGTGATCGATAAAATTGACGAATTTTAATGGCAAAAAGGCATTATTTTAAGACATTATGGCATGTGTTGTAATTGGGTGTCAGAACACAAAATGGAGAAAGCAAGAAGACATAGAATTTGACACGTAAAAACATGTTTTGTATGACTACACCAATTCAACATTTAACAGGACTGAGACAAATGTGGGCCATAGTATGTATCAATGCAGTAAGTTAGTTTCTGCTCCTCTATGTTATTACTCAATGGTTTTATGTCTTTTTCATGGACATCTAGCGGCTGCCCGCAGAAGTTTCCGATATAAAATTATAGCATAAAATTATACATATAACATTTACAAAAGAAATATATGAAAACTTATACAGCGCCTCTATTGGGTGTCTGAGTTTCCTTACATTTTTTGGAAACACTCTGGTTGAGTTTTATACTAGGTTTAATTGATACGAATCGCGTTGGTAATTGCTGAAAAAATCTCAAGGGTCATTTCTATTCTTACAAGGAACTGAAAACTTTGGCTCGTTATCAGAGTGATAAGTTGGAACCGAAAAAATGGCGTTTCTTTAATTGAAGTGTTTTTCCGAATAGCATAGGAATTAATTTTATTTTGTTTATATATATTAAGATTTAAAAAATGTATTTGACTTATAGGTTGGTATGCGGCTGACCACCCATGCTGTAGAAAATGGTACACTTTGCCAATGACACCCCTGTCTCAGGGAAGGTCGGCAGGAGTTGCAGGGTGTAGGTTCATTTGAGATTCGGGTTTTTAAATTGTGTGTCCACATGTGGATATTTAAGCGCGAACTCATACGTGCCTGCTTTTGAAAATGCATATAATGTGAATCTTTAATGTTACATATATTTGCAACTTTGATAAGATTAGATTTTATTTATATTTTGTGCATTGAATGTACGTTGGAGGTAAATATATTTTTAGGTTTCAGAAAAACAGAGATTTTTTAAAAACCATAAGCAGATGCTTAAAAAAATACGGTGGATTAAAAAGTTCAAATTAATCGACACCTTAAAGTTAAAACTGAAAAAGTGGCATGACATTATTTTATGAAGTTAACGTGGGTTTCTCAGATAAATGCACATTTGTTCCTTTTTTGTACGAGAGGAAACACTAACCAAGTGCGAAAATCTTGTAGTTTAGAAGTTCTTCAGAGCACTTCCTCTTGATTAATTCACTTACCATGTGAAGTTACTCCCACAATATGTTTAATCCACGATTTCGCAAATCAGTAAATCAGCACTTATTCAGTTCTACCTTTAATGTGGTAAAATACTGTATTTTGTATTAAAGTTCCTTGACTTATGGGTTGGTATGCGGCTGACCACCCAAGCTGTAAAAAATGGTTCACTTTGCCAATGTCACCCCTGTTGCAGGGAAGATCGGCAGGAGTTGCAGGGTTTATGTTCATTTGAGAATTTGAGACTGGGTTTTTATATTGTAGGTCCACATGCGGCATGTGCGAGCGCGAAATTATGCGTGTCTGCTTGTGGGAATGCATTTAATATGAATCTCAAATGATACATATCTTTGCAACTTAGATTTAGATTAGATTGCAAAGACTGCTTTCATTGTATTTCCACTTTAAATTCCAAGAAAGTTCTACAAGAAGGATGAAAATAAAATCCTACAAAGTCAGCGTAATTTAAGTTTACACTCGAACCCAGTTTAGGGGAGTCTTCATTTTAAAACCGTTTCTTGTTAAACCAGCATTATTTGATGGGCCCTGAAAATAGAGAGATAAAACCGGGAATAAAATAGGGTTGGCTTTCCCGGATCATTCCGGACTTTGGACGATCCGGGTGAGATGACACGAAAAGGGTTTTACAGTCACTCCCCTATCCACTTTTGTCTTTTGTAACCCAAGTGTAAAACTCAAGTTTTTAACTCAACCATATAAAAAATACGGTATCTTAAACTGCGCTTACAGTGAGAGTTTAAGATTGAATGCGTTTTTGGTTAAACGCTTTGATTTAGTTATCAGGAAAGTTTTATACTCGGTTTGCTGCAGCCTTCAGCGAGTCACAAAGACTGAAGGGAATGTCGCAAATGCAATGAGATTCTCCTACAGACTCCACCAGAGGTCTCCAAATTTTCCATTCGTAGGAACTCACAGATTTTTCGAAAAACTTGCAAGCATGAAAAATATATTGCTGCGATTTTACTGGCACTATCTTTTAGATATACTGCCAGAATTTATTTTACACAGTTTGGTTCACATTTACAATAGATTGACCCCTGTTCCAGGGAAGAACGGCAAAAGTTGCAGGGCTTATGTTCATTTGAGATTGAGTTTTTATATTGTAGGTCCACATCCGGCATGTGTTAGCGCAAATTTATGATCATGTCTGCTTGTGGAAATGCGTTTAATATGAATCTTAAATGATATATTATATATTTGCAGCATAGATTTAGATTTTAGACAATATCTGCGTACAGGTATACGGTATTCACGTCCAAATGTTGGATGCAACTAACTCAACTGATGCCCTTTGCAGTCCGTATATATAGGTACAAAAGGGATACGCAAACGCAACTTAACACAACTAAGCTACAAATATAGTGTAACTTCTTGCCGCGTTATCCCCGAAGGGGTCGCATGTGGCGAGTTGAACCTACAAAAGGGATCATATTTGCATATTCCAGATCATTCGATCTCTCGCTCATACCAGACCGCCGTTCTATGTACCTTACTACTACCATCATACTAGAGCCAGATTGTTCTATTCACTAGGGTACATGTTCAGGCGCGCGTGGGTACTTCAAGTCCTTAGTTCGTGACAATATTTTGGAGCATTATGTTGTATGACTGTGAAACCTGGGGTGGAAGTCTCGACGCTCGTACCGGTTTGAAGATTCTTCCTAATTTTTTTCCTCATTGCTAAGGGTTGTTCTCCATGTGGAAGTAACCCCTCTTCTGCAGCTCTCTCTTGAGTGCGCTGCCCGCAGAGCTCTAACCACCGAGGTGCCTGCTGCTGTCTTCACTAGATCGGTCCATCGTGTGGGGATCTTTCTCTTCCTCTATTCCCCTCCAAGCCACATTCCATATTTTATCCACCTTTTATTAATTTGTCACTAGTATAGACATAATGTTAGTAGTAGTCATTTATTAACGTCCAGATACAAAGCTATTTGTGGTCCGGATTTTGCCTGTGGACCGCAGTTTGAAGCCCCTGGTCTATACCAATCTACTTACCAGTATACACACATGTAGAGGGCTACGTGATGCTTCTATACTAACTTTATTTTACTCTGAATGGATTTTCAATAATAAAATACGAGAGGGTAAAATTTTGAATTACTTTTTGGATACTGGGTATTTGGTACTTTTTAGATATTGGGTAGATTGGTATCTTCTTTTTTCGTTTAGATCTTTTGATCTGTACTTACACTGCGCTACTAAGCTACACATATAGCGTGATTTCTTGCCGAGTTTTCCTCGAAGGGATCGCACGTGCCAAGTGGAACCTATTTATTTTTACAGTTAAGGGGTCCGGCTTTACGCCAGCCACTTCAGTTGAAGTGGGGGGGTTCCCCCCTCACGAGCAGACTGGTATCCATTTCCTGTGAAGGCTTAGTAAACCTTGCCGATATTTTCACTGATACAACCCTGAAACTGGAAATTTCTGCCACCCTCAAAGTAAAAGCAAATGATGAAATGGTAAAGGCAAATGGTTTGTTCAATCCAATGAAGAGCATTTTTTTTTTGTAGTGTGATCGAACTCATGAACTTCCATTTACGAGGCAATACCGTTAACCACTTGGCTACAAACCGGTCGTTATTAATAAGTTGAATGAATTTAATATAGTACTTAGTATAAGATTTTAGGCTTACACGGCAGACTGATGATGCTGGAGAAATGTTTTCCGGGATCTGTTGCCGTGGTCTGGGGGAGCTGAAATTTCCGAAGGTCTTCACAATTTTCATTAAAATCAATTTCATCATTGCGCACTTTCACGCTGAAGAAGCACATCGTAGACATGGACAAAATATCTGGAAGCTCCAACTCCCACAGACCACGGCAACAGATCCCGGAAAACATTACTCCAGCATAATCAGCCGGCCGTGTAAGCCTAAAACTCTAATTTATGAAATCATTATTATGTAATTAAAATGGCAATAGAATTACATCAAAAACTCTCCAGCATAATGTAGTTGTTATTGAATGCATTTATTTAATAGCTTGTTGGTTTATGTCCACATATCTGTAGGGATCCTATAGTTCATTGCCATATTTCCTTACATTTTACAGTCTCTGTACACACAATATGTCTGCCATAAAATACAGCCATTAGTTTTATCTCCATTTTCAACGCAGAGTGTTTACGAAACTATTTACACGTGTGAACCCTTTCAGTGAGATTTGACGACCATTCTCTCAAGTATAAAACGTTTTGTTCAAACTCAACCAAAGCGTTTACATAATCTTTGTTTAAAAAATGACGTTCGTTAGTAACCGCATCACTCGAGAGTGGCTAAAGTGATTTGACTGTTTTTCATCCGTAAATGATGTTTATAATCTAGCAAAGGTTAGTGGATGCAAAAAAACTAGTTTATTTATCACAAGTTATTTAAGCCCCAAAAATTGAAAAAAGCTGAACGTTGTTTTAGTATTATTTTAAATCCATGTAATAAAAATGAAATGATGTTCGTTGGTAACCGCATCACTCCAGATTGGCTCAAGTGATTTGGCTGTTTTTCATCGTTAAATGATCTAGGAAAGATTAGTGGATACAAAAAAAACTGGTTAATTTATCACAAATGATTTTCGAAATGGGAAAAAAATTAAACGCTGTTTTCGTATTTGAATTCGGTATAAAAACTTGAGTATCCACAAAATGAAAATTAATACTCATCACATTCTGACCAAAATTTCGGAATACTTTCCAAGATAACCGTCAAGATGAATCGCTTGAAGTATGATGGCAATCATTTTTTTTTTTCAGAATATACAATGTTTGGACATTTTTGTTCACACATCGGTCTCTATCTAATCGATTGCCATTAATACAGGTCAACGCGTTATAGGCCAGCTTTTAATTAAATATTATTAAAAAAAGAACCTCTAAGGAGCGTTTTGGTTTCCATACATTTTTAGTGAAAATTAAGTTTAATGTTTGGGGTACATAGATACTCTCTCCATCGGGACGTCTAAATGGCTTAATTCAGTCACCAAGATTTGATCCGGGTTAAGGCTCAGAGTGACCCGAACTAAAATGTTTATGACTCCTAATTGGGTTCTATTAAATTTGTTGCCTTTGCATTGTTGTATAAAGTCATCTCGTTGAATATAACCTTGTTAGCAGATTTGGTTCATAGACGGTGCTTTTGCCAAAGAACTGTATGAAACAGCGCTAACCTCGAAAGGTCTGCACGAAACAGAACTTTTAAACAAACTTGCATTTTTTTGTTTTGTCTATGGATTGCCCTTGTGACATTTTAATGGACTACACGTATTATGTCATTCAAGTATCTATATTAAAGTTATATTAAAATTTAAAATTCATAATAAATGCATGCCCTCAAACAGACACGTGTAAGTTCACGCTTACAAATGCTGCATGTGTATTAACAAATTAAAATCCAAATCTATAATGAACCCTGCAACTTTTGCCGACCTGAAAAAATGTACCCTGTATATTTTCAAATACGCTCTTCTTAATAAAATCTTAATCTAAGCTGCAAAGATAAATATAATTTAAGATTCATATCTAATGCATGCCCACAAACAAACACGTGTAGTTCGCGCTAACACATGCCGCATGTGGACCTACAATATAAAAACCCAAATCTCAAATGAACATACACTCTGCAACTCTTGCCGATCTTCCATGAAACAGGGGTGACATTGGCAAAGTGAACCATTTTTTACAGTACGTGTGGTCAGCCTCATACCAACCTATAGGTCAAGGAACTAATTACTTGTAAATTTGAAAAAAAGTACTACATACAAGAAAATTGCAAATTTTCTTGAAAAAAAGAAATTAAGCATTGGCTAGTTGTATGGAAAAAATGTAAGTCTGCCGTTGACCTTTCAGTCAGAAACTACATGTTTATCTATTTTATTTGTAAATTAGGCTAAGACGCCATTTGACAGTATATATATATATTTTTTATCATTTTACTTCAGTTTACAATTCTAAAAAAATTGTAATAAAAAATCGATGCTATAATCGAGCGATCAAAGCGTTACTTTGAAATCAATTTTGCTGGTTCTATATCCGTCAGGTCTCTTAAAGATAGTTTTGACTCTGAGTTTATATGTGTCATTTTGTGATTATTAATTAAGAAATCATTAAAAAAAAGTATAATACCTACCGGTTTCAGGCCAGTCAATATACATAGTTTGGTAAATTGCAACCCTCTTGTGTTTATGAAAAAGTAATGAATAAAACAAGATAATATTTTTTATCTGTGTTAACCTTACTCTGTAGACAAGGCTACTTACTTTATTAATTAATAAAAATTAATTATCACATAATATGTTATATTTTAGAATACTTTGTTTCAAGTTCACGAGATGATTTTTCATAATACAAACAAATGTTCTTGCATTGAAATGATTTATTTAATTAAATTTATTATGTTTTAACATATCGTTAAATTGATTAGTTAGAAAAATCTTTTAATTACGTAAAAAACAATCAAAATATTTTAATTTGTTTTTTACGTAATTAAAAAGTTACAAATATTAATTGAAATTTTAAATTTAATGATCTGAACTGAATGATGTCCACTAGCAAGCGCGTGTAACTTCGCGCATACGCATGCTGCATGTGTAACCGCTTACTGCAGGCGCCCTTTTTTATGGATTTAATCACATCGAGCTCGTAGTAGTCGTAGAGTCTGTCATTTGTCGTTTTGGATTTAAGTTGTTTTTTTCATTATAATATGCTTGATGGTTGTAGAAAAAAATACGTTCATTTAGATGCTAACGTAAATGTATGAAAAATATTGTTAAAACCAATACCTATTTATCCAAAAATTATGGTCAATAGCTCAGTTGGTAGAGTGCTTGCATTCCATGCCGAAAGCTCGGTTTCGAATATCACCGAGGGTGTCAGAAATGATTTTCCGTTTCGGTGCTCATTTCAAGACCAAAATAAAATACCGGCGCAAGGCTTTTTCAGTCTTCACAATAAAAGACTACCAGCCCTATCGGGAGCTGGGAACCCCCCACTTCAACTGAATTGGTTGTAAAAATAAATATGTTCCACTTGCCGCATGCGACCCTTTCGGGAAAAACGAAGCAAGAAGTTTCACTATATGTGAAGCTTAGTAGCGTTCAGCAGTTGAAGCGTCTCAAAGGAAACGCTATTGGGACTTTGTTTTTGCAAAACTGCTTGGAATGGATGGCTTGATGAACTCAATATTCATTCATTCAGTGGTTTTGAGGGCCGGCGTGTAGAACGGGGCGCTGCAGGGGCGGTCTCTCATCTACATACTCCCACATACAGTCACGAACATCGGATGGCATTTTCCAATTTCCAATTTGCAAAAGAAATGTGAGGGAGGTGAATGCAAATACTGAAAGTAGGGGCGATAAATATTCGTGAGAGAACAGGGTGAGAAATATGGGTAGGGGAGAACGAATTCAGTTTATTGTAATACGTCTAGAATAGTAGACTAGGGAGAAAATTGTGCTAAGTACCCGTGCAAGGAACTGTTTTATTTTTCACTTTGAAGGGTGGGCGATATATTTTGTTAATTTGATTTAATATTGTTATGTTTTTAGGGTTCAAATATTTTGCAAATAAAAAACTGGTCTTCTTCTAGGGCGTTTATTTCACAGTTAGATTTATTCTTTGCAGTTTACATTCATTTTCACAATTCACATTTATTTATTTTACAGATGATTTAGGATCACTTTTACTGTATTAGTGCTTAGACGCTTCTCGAACAGACTCCAAAGACTTCGAGTACAACGATTATGATGATTTCTAGTGACTTCTAGTGACCTAAAACTCCCATCAACTGCAATTATAGATAAATCTACCTACCTAAATATTTTAATGCATATGCTATTTACATAACAATATATAATCTAAGTCGCAAAGAGATATTAACATTTAAAATCCATATTAAATACATGCCCACAAACAGGCGTGTGTCAGTTCGCGCTTATAAATGCGGTATGTGTATTCATAGATTAAAATTAAAACCTCAAATAAACATAAGCACTGCCACTTTTGCCGACCTTCCCTGAAACAGTGGTAACATTGGCATTTTTACAATATGGATGGTCAGCGTCATACCAATTTATAAGTGAAGAAATCAATATAAATAACTCTCAATTTCAATCTTTAATTGAATCTAATCTAATCTAATCTTATCTAAGTTGCAAAGGTATGATTCACATTAAATGCATTGTCACAAGCAGACACGTATAACTTCGCGCTTAAACATGCCGCATGTAGACTTACAATATAAAAACCCGAATCTCAAATGAACACACACCCTGCAACTCTTGCCGACCTTCCCTGAAACAGGGGGGACATTGGCATAGTGAACCATTTTCTACAGCATGCGTGGTCAGCATATTATTCGGGAAACATGTCCATATGTAAAATATAAAAATATTAACATTTTACGTAAATATTGATTTTAATTTATTGCGTTGAATTTTTTTACACAATCTCATTTCCTTGTCTTTGATGCAAACTTAATACGTTTGTTGAAATTTGTTCTGTTTACGTAGGAAATTGTTTTGTTAGTGTTTTAATGAAATCAAAAATATTTTAAAAGACAACATTTCAGAAATCATTTTATACGTGTGAAATCGGGGCTATTTTTAGACTTTTTAGTCGTTGGTTGAGCCCACGCTTTGACAAACTAATGATGCCTGGGCTGGAAGTCTCATCACCAAGGTCATTCTTGCCTACCGAATTTGGGTAATATTTGTATGAAAACTAATCAGCTGTTCACTTGCGGCCGTCTTGGATTGACAGGTCTTCATACAAATGCATCATTAGTTTGTCAAAGCGTGGGCTCAACGGACGACTGAAATGTCTAAGAATATCACCGAAAGTACAGAACTAAGTACAAAATATATGCATGAAATAGTATTAACTATTAAATAATAATGAAATGGGATGTTAGTAAAAGTAAAAGCAAACTTTATAATAAATATATACTGTTCTACATAAAAATTCAATCAATCTTTAGAATGAAGTATTTATTTAAGATGTTCAAGACCAACTTGTACCTACTACCTACCCATTGAGATCATTACAATAACTAATGTTATTTTTTTCTTTGTTCACAGGTAAGATGCATTTCAAACATTTCATTGGAAGTATGGGACACTCCTTGATTCTGAAAAAACGGTAATCATATGCTTTTAAAGTTAATGATGTCATTAATAGTCCATGCTTCACTTCCATACATCAATGAAGGTAATAAGTAGGAATAAGATTCAATAACTAGGCGAGATAATAATAATATTAAAATAATTCATTTGGTGAGCCCTGTTTTTGTGTAAATCACACCTAAAGAGGCCTCTGTGAGCTTGGACGTCGCTATAGAAAGCGCCAATTCTCAAGCAAGACTCAAATGCTGTAAGGCTGGGTGGACTTTGGTGACCGGTCTTTGATAAAGATACATGTATTTAAGCCCAGCGAAAAGCATATTTTAAAATATTAATGTTATATTTTTTGTGCTCAGCCGGGATAAGAACCCACAACCTTCCATTTACATGTCCCAACCGTTAACCACTAGACTACGGACCGGTCAATAGACTATCTCCACAATGTTACCATCTGTAATAGCAGCGCGGGCATTTTTAGGTTATGTTCAACAGATAACAGATTTTCAGGTTATGTTCAACAGATAACAGATTTTCAGGTTATGTTCAACAGATAACACATTTTCACTAGTTCTTGTTGTTAAATCAGACTTGTAAGTATTACAATGACTTATAAGCTTTAACTATCGTTTCACAATATGCGATTACAGAATATACGCTATAGCGATTAATTTGACAAAATTTTGTTGTAATAATTTCTCATTCTTTTAAAGTTACAACAACATGGACCCACCACCATTTTGTGCTATCTTTAATAATCTGTGATCTACGTTGCAAAGATATAATAACATTTAATATTCACTTCAAATGCATTCCCGCAATCTAATCTAATCTCACCTAAGTTGCAAAGATATGTATCATTGGGTATTCACATTATCTCCATTCTCACACTCATACATGTATAAGTTCGCGCTTAAACATGTCGCATGTGGACTTATAATATAAAAACCTAAATCTCAAATGAACATACACCCTGCAACTCTTGCCGACTTCCCTTGAAACCGGGGGGCATTGGAAAAGTTAACCATTTTCTACAGCAGGGTGCTCACTGGTCAGCCTCATGCCAACCTATAAGTCAAGGAATGTCTATATAAATAAATAAATAAATAACTCTAGACTATTTTCTCCATCATTTACATTGCAAGCACAACAAGGCACTGCCTTTAGTGGATTATCATGATTAACAGTTATAAACTTCCGATGGCTCACAAAACTTCAGTATCGTAAAGTTTCTCAAATATTTCCATTAAAATTCTCGGAAAACTTGTCTTCATCCACCTGCCGGGAAAAAGTTAAATTAACTTCAATATTTGAATGAAAAATGTATTCTACAGGATCTTCAGCTCGGTGAAAAATAAAACAACTGAGGCATTTTCTTTTTATTTTTCGAAAAACTTTTACAAGAAATCCAATCCACTTCTGGACACTACAAATGTTGAACTTTCTCAATTACAGTTTAGGAAATTGTTTTATTTGATCGTGTCTTTACTATCACTTCGTTTTTTTATAAAACGTCTCCTTAGTGCTTGTTTGTTTTATGTCCATCAGAGGTAATTTCACATGAGCAATTTTTTATGTCTACTGCACCAATGTGTCTTATGAAAACTGGAAATTGATCTTTTAAAAATATTTAAAACAATTCTCAAATTATCGTGTTGTAAGTTTTTTTCTTTTGAGATTGTGTAGAATGTGATTCTTAAGATAATTTCATTGAAAGATCATCTTTAAATCAAATGGAAGATTAGCCAGGCAAGCACAAGAGGAAAAAATAAATCTGTTTTTTTAGAGTTTGGTCAATTGTAGAAGAGTCTCATTTTAGCATCATCACAAGGAAGGTTTATCAACAGAAGCTTGCCAAAAAAGCCTTAAAACTCATAATCGATACCTTTAAGGTAAAACTAAATATGTTACTTATTGAGTCAACATGCACATATATATGATAAAACATTGTACATAGATATGATATAACAAGTCCAAAAAAAGTTTCTCAGGTATCTCCTCATGAGGCTGTGTGGAAGTTATCCACAATTCATGCATCATGAGGAGGTACTTCGAGAGACTGGATTTAGAAGCCTGGAAACGAGACGCAACAGGTCCCTTATGGGGCTTTCTTATAAGGTCATCCACGGCGTAATTGACAGTCCCACCCTGTAGGAGGGTTACAGGTTGTATGTGCCTGACGACTACACCCGAGGGCGACGACATGATCTTTTTCATGTACCAAAAAGCCGTACTGATGTCGTGGCGCAACACCCTGTGACTCAGAGTATTTTTACATTTAAAAAAGTACATTTCTAAACGTTTTTTTTTATGTCGTTGGATTTATTACGTTTTGTTGTTGATGTTGTTGTGTAATTAAGGAAACAGAATCGCGTCGCAAGTTTGTTGCGCGCCATTGTTGCAACAAACACCGACCGTAATTAAATCGGAAGTCGTTTGTGCTGGGAGTGCGACATTTATATCTCCCCGAACATTGGCTGGTTCTGTTGGGCGAGGCACCCTTGTTGGTTCGAGATAGATACATAAACTACCGTTTACTATCTATCTACCTTTCTCCTTCTTCATTTTATTTTATTTTAATAGATTTGTAGAAAAAAATGCAATTCACCAACCTATTTTGCCTGGCCACTTGTCTTTGTGCGAAAGCAGAAGCTTGTGTGCATGCAATGACATCTGTTGAACCAGGGTCGAAGTTATGGTAAAATGGGCCGGACGCAGATTTGAAACAACGAGTTTTCTTAAATCTTTTTTTGTGGCGGTAATTTTAAGTTATATATTTTTTTAACTTTTACAATTTAGATACAAAATTAATAAACACGCCTGATTATTTCATTACTGTCACTCTTTTGCTAAGACCATAAAGGGTAAGAAACAAAAACGGTATAAACAACTCTTAATGTGGCGATATGTTCGCCCTGTTATACAAGAAGAATGTGATTTAATGGAAAAAAAAACGAAGGATACAGTTTGCCGTTGAGATATGCTTCTTTGAAGGAGTGGATCATATAAATGGTTGAGTGCATATTGCGTCCTTGTCCCCAGCATCCAAGTGATCACTCAGCGGGTCCATATTGGAAAACAAGATGAAGCGTCCACCTTAACAAGATGAAAACACGGAGCAGAGAGAGAGACGGAAAAATGCCGGCGATGTTAGCCACCCCTTGCGCTTGCGTCCACCCCTTATGCCTGGTTCGGACGGGTAATCCTTTTAGTTGCGTAGACGGGAGAAAAACCTGATAATAATAATATTATGATGATATATTTGGTATGCACTGTTTTTGTGTAAATCACACTTCAAAAGGGCTCTGCGAGATAGGTCGTCGCTGTAAAAAGCACCAATACTCAAGCAAGACCCAGTTGCTGCAAGGCTGGATGGACCTTTGGTGACCGGTGTTTGGCAAATAAATGCTGTAAGCTAGCAAAATAGGGATTTTTCTTTGGTAGACGTCACAAAGCCGAAGAATATTTTTTAATGTTCAGACCTCCATACTGACACTAGAGAGTTGCTCTAAGGCTGGATGAACATTTGGTATCTTTGGTAAAGGTTTATGAATTTTTCACCCCAGCGCAGCGAAGAGAAAATTTGAAAATATAAATGATATAGTTTTTGTGCTTCACCGGGATTCAAAACTACAACCATCCATTTACAAGTCGGAAGCGTTGCCACTAGACTACGTAGGTACCGTTCATGTAGATCGGTCACATTTTGAGAAATGAGAAGTACCGTCTTCTTTATCGTATCATACAGGGTAAGATTGAGAGGAGAAGATCTCAGGGACGCCGAAGGACTGAAAAATCTGGTTCAACAATAGCACTAAGTCCCTGTTTCGAGCCGCAGCATCCAAGGTCAAAAACGCCATGATGATCGACAATCTTCGATTGAAGTGGCACCAAAATAGTCACAAACCGTGTCATTGGTAAAAGACAAATTGGTTAAAGGCAACTCGTCCACAGTCAGCTCATCCATCGACAAATCGGTCACACGACAGTTCGTCCACGCGACTTTTCGGCGCTTGGTCTTCCCTATAAAAATACATACACGCACACAGTCACCTACTAATTCACTGGCATTATCCCCGTGTGAACGTCCTTTTACATCCACTCATCCTGTAAATATAAAACTGTAAGTTAAAACTCAACTCTAGAGTTTTTTTTAGAAATGTAAGCAAACTAAAACACCTGCTAGAGGCGATGTTTTAGTTGCTGTAATTTTTTTGGTACACTATGATTGCGTTTAGGCGTACAGTTGTTTACTTAGGGTATATTCATACCTGTCGAGCTGAGAACGTTCCCAGAATAAAAATGCAGAGTGTTGCTTAAATATCTTCTATATTCTAGAAAGTGTCACTCGCTTTTGTTTTGTTCTTCTATAAATTATAAATTACTGATGTTGACGTGACGTAACTAAGCTACACATATAGTGTTACTCCTTGCCGCGTTCTTCCCGAAGGGTTCGCATGTGCCGAGTGGAACCTATTCATTTTTACGGGTAAAGGGGCCGGCCTTAGAACAACACTTCAGTTGAAGTGAGGATTTCCCAGCTACCGAAAGGGCTGGTACTCATTTCTTGTGAAGGCTGAGTAAACTTTGCCGGTATTTTATTTGGGTTGTTTTATTATAATAACACCGAAATAGGAAATCATTTCTGACACCCTTGGTGGGATTCGAACCCGAGCTCTTGGCATGGAATGCAAGAATTCTACCAACTGACCCATCAACCTGACTTCTTTTGAGCTGAGGCGTCACTACAAAGCGCCAATTCTCAAGCAAGACTCAATTGCTGTAGACTTATTGAGACCTGTCTTTGTGATTTTTTCAACCCAGCGTAGAGCATATTTGAAGATATAAATGATATTTTTTCGTGCTCCGACGGGATTCGGACCCACGTCCTTCCATTTACGAAGCGTTACCACTAGACTACGGAGTGGCTAGTTTTTTTTGTAAATACACAGTTTACACGATCAAAGTCTGAAAGTGAACGTGCATAAATCAAAGTAATCGACGAAATTAACAGCGACGCAATATCGACAGGTTAAAATGTTTTATTATAAATAATTATGAAACAAAGTAATAGCGTTAATTTTAACGTTAAAGTTAAACTGCAGAATAATTAGTACAGACTCGATTAATCTTGGAATTAATCGTTAATAATTGATCCACATAACAACTTCCTACCGAGAGCTAGTTAAACCATAAGACTGTTCAGACTAAAGCAGTAAAGACAGGGCATTCCAGGATTCTCCTCCACTCTCCCCTGTCCATCACCTTTGCTCTCCAGCTACTTATATCTGCCTTTGATGCATTGGGTTGATAACTTCCATCCATCGCATTTTTGGTGTTAATTTAAAATATATCTTAGCTGTAACTGTAACTCTGTCGCCATTCCGATAGGGGTGGCCAGAGCCTCTGCAGAGCTGCCTCCATTTCTTCTTATCCTTACATACCTACCTCTTTCAATTCATTCATATCCATCACCTTTTTCATGCATGTTCTTTTTTTACGCTCGCTTTGTACATCCCATTCTTTCACAATCTCCTCAATCTGATCACTCCATACTTTTTTCGGTCGTCCCTTACCTCTTTTTCCTTTCACACTACCTCTGGATACATACTTTGTCAGTCTATCATCATTCATTCTTTCCACATGCCCAAACGATCTCATCACATTATTTTGTACTTTAGCCAGCGATGTTAAGCATTTAATGTAACATTAGTGTCACCCCTGTTTCAGGGAATGTCGGCAAAAGTTCTAGGGTTGTAGTTCATTTAAGATTTGGGTTTTTTGACACACATGCGCCACTTGTCCAAAAGTCCAAACTTACACCTGTCTATTTATAGTTATGCATTTAATCTGAATTTTCAATGTAAATGTATCTTCGAAACTTAGGTGATAGATTGGCTACATTTCTTCAAACAAATTGTACCGATAAAACAACGCTTGCATTCAAGGTTCGATTCCTCCAAACTCTAGATCCTACTCCTTCGAAAACAGGCAAACTAAATCTAAATCTAAGCTGCAAAGATATACATCATTTAAGATTTATATTAAACGCATTCCCACAAGCAGAAATGTATAAGTTCACGCTAACACATGCCGCATTGGACCTACAATATACAAACCCTATCTCAAATTAACATAAGCCCTGCAACTCTTCCCTGATACAGGGGTGAAATTGGCAAAGTGAATCATTTCTCGTATCAACCTATAAGTCAAGGAATCCTCAATTGAATACCTGTAAACATAGATAAATTCCACCGAACAAGAAGTTTCTTACACGGTTACAGGTAAGTTGCATTTTTCATTGTTCACATTTTACTAGCTGTCCCAAAACACTAATCTACTGTCTGAACAGTCTATTGCTAGGTTCTAAGGCAACTGAACAATCGTGTCATTCAGCTACCCGGCTTGCGCGTGCGCTGTCAAGTCGGTTATGGCGCACTTGCAACATCATTTTCCCCGTAGGTACTTATGTTGCGGAAAATTAACATGTCCAAGGCAGTTAGTGGCCAATTCGCTTCAATATGTTCTACCGATAGGCTTTCAACAGTGGCTGTTCGTGAACGTGAAGAGGCCGGTTACAAAAGAAATCCCGTTGTTTTTAAAGAAATGTTACTTATACTTTATGGCCTTAGTAAAGAAGTGATATTTATGAAAAAATCACGCGTGTTTATTGATTTTGTATCTAAATTTTAAAATTATTTTGTTTTATATAACTTAAAAAATGACGCCACAAAAAAATATTCAAAAAAACTCTCATTTTGTTGTTTTATATTTTACCAGGGAATTTTAACAGGAAAGATGATGTACATCAGCTGACTTATATGAAACTATTTTTTTTATTTAAAGGGGAGAAATCACACTTAATTTGGAATTTTGTCTAATTGGAGTTTGGTGCAACAGGCGCCTTAGTGTAACTTCTTGCCACGATATCCCCGAAGGCTTTCGCATGTGGCGAGTGAAACCTATTTATTTTTACAGATAAGGGGGTCGGCCTTACGCCAACCACTTTAGTTGAAGTGGGGGTTATTGATTATATTTCTTAAGCGTAAGAGCTACTGTTTTCTAAATAAAAAGTTAAAACAAAAAACCAGTGCACCTGTCGCCCATGATTCTATACATGTACATGAATTTGAATATCGTCCTACCTTCGGCAGTGTTGCTGTTTTACGAGCAATGATTGAAAGTTGCGAACTGCATTCTGTGCCTGCGTTTATGATCGCCTCAATGACCATTAAATAACCCTCTTTTATATAAGTACATCACTTCATAACCCTAACAATACCGAAGAAAGTTACTGTAAATATAACTAGTCTGCAAGATTTTTTTCCTGTGGCGCTGTTTAGTCCATCGCCAATGGCCATCTCAAGGACGCCATGACTGTTTGAGTATTTTCTTCAACTGTGTTCTCTGTTTTTTTGTCAATCATTCTTTGTCTTCTTCTTTTCGTGCCGCTTCGGCATCATAGTTTTTTTGACTTAGGATGCTGCCGGTCGAAACAGGGATTAAGATAAATAACACTAACTAGGGTTCATTCTGTTTTTTTTTTAATTTTAAATTAGAATTGTGTATTTTATATTTGTTTTTAATGTATAAACATAATATTTTATTATTATTTCAAAAATGCATTTTTTTGTGTACGTTCCTTGACTTATAGTTTGGTATGCGGCTGACCACCCATGCTGTAGAAAATGGTTCACTTTGCCAACGCCACCCTGTTTCAGAGAACGACGGCAAGAGTTGCAGGGTGTATGTCCATTTGAGATTTGGGTTTTTATGTTGTAGGTTCACATGTGGCTTGGCAAGCGCGAACTTGTACGTGTCTGCTTGTGATAATGCGTGAACAACAACGTAATTAAAAAAGTTGAAAGTAAGTGAAGGGTTAAGAGCTTGAATCTGGTTGAAACCAGTTATTGCCCTCACATAGCGGTACTCTGGCATCAGCCTGTGTACTGCCAATCATTAAATCCACATCTTCATAGCGACAGCCTCACCCTCCACGCAAAGCAACTAAGCTACACATACAGACTAACTTCTTGCCGCGTCATCCCCGAAGGGGTCGCATATGGCGAGTAAACCTATTATTTTTACAGGTGAGGGGGCCGGCCTTACGCCAACCACTTCAGTTGAACATGGGGGTTTCCTTGCTCTCGAGGGGGCTGGTACTCATTCCTTGCAAAGGTTGAGTAAACCTAGCCGGTTATTTTTTATTTAAGGTTTGAAATAAACACGGAAACGGTAAATCATTTCTGAGACCCTCGGCGGGATTTGAACCCGAGCTCTCGGCATAGAATGCAAGCACTCTACCAACTGAGCTATCTTCACTGAGTAATCTTCTTTTTCTTTCGGAGAATCCTTCAATCCGCTGCCCTCAAATGTCGTACATCTGTTTATAGGTCTGTCCCCTTACCTATAAAAAGAAATAGGTTCCACTTGCCACATGCGACTCCTTCGTAAAAAACGCAGTTAGAATTTACACTGCGTGTGTAGCCTAGTAGCGATTTTTAAGCGTAAAGTTTTGAGCTCCGTGAAGTTATGCTTTAGAAAAATGTTGGCATGTGTATGTTTGATGGTATACGTCATAACTGTTACTTTATCTAGTTGCCATTCCGCTAGAGGTGGCCAGAACCAACGTAGATGCGTCTTCTGCAGTCATTCGCAATCTAGTTTATTTGACAGATACATTATTTTCTAGGTCTTCCCCTTTCATTCTTACATTTGACATGAGATTGTTAATGTTATATAAAACGTTCGATTGGTCCATAATCTAGTGGTTAAAGTTAGTCTAGCGCTTCGGACCACAAAATGGAATGTTGTGGGTTCGAATCCCGCGAAGCACAAAAAAATTGTAATTTTTTAGAGATTTAGGTATCTTCTCGAGAGAACCTCACAAATACATAATTTTGAGTATATATATTTTTGTCATGCATATTCCAATGGTCTCTTTAATAGAAATATCCCTATGATCAACATCCCAAGACAGGTCCGTAGTCTAGTGGTTAGCGCTTTGGACCACAAAATGGATAGTCGTGGGCTCTAATCCCAGCGGAGCAAAAAAGAAATTCCATTTATATTTTGAAATATGCTCTTCGCTGGGTTGATACACTTTTACAAAAGACCGGTCTCCAAAGGTCCATCCTGCCTAACAACAATTGGGTCTTGCTTAAGAAATGACGCTTTCTATAGCGACAACCAACCAATGTGATTCAAACAAAAACAGCGCTCACCAAATAAATCATCCCATTATTATTATGATAACTTAAGATTATAGATCATTACTGAGAAATCAAACAAAAATTTACTACAGCGTAGATATAAAATTATCGCCGCCCGATATATTTATCTGTGTTTATTTATTACTGAAAACATGGCACTAGATGGTACTAAAAATAATCTAATAATATTTATATTTTCACATTGGGCTGCGTCTTATTTATTTATTTGTTTAAACATTATATTTGTGTGTCGGCCACCAATTATTTGATTTTACAACAAATTGCCAACATTGAGGTCAACCTTTTCTTCTTCAAAGAAAAACCGAACTCCTTATCAGCGAATTTAAATCAATACACAACAAGTATAATATTATCAATCTATTACGCAGTTTGCTCAATGGAAGGAATATTGGTAATTAATAGGATAAAATACGGAAACTCGTAGGTTTCTTGAATTATAGGTTAGTATGCAGCTGACCACCCATGCTGTAGAAAATGGTTCACTTTGCCAATGTCACCTCTGTTATAGGGAAGGATGGCAAGAGTTGCAGGGAGTTTGTCCATTTGAGATTTGGGTTTTTATGTTGTAGGTCCACATGCGGCATGTGCAAGCGCGAACTTGTACGTGTCTGCTTGTGAGAATGCATATAATGTGAATCCCCAACGTAACATGCATATCTTGTGTGTATTGGGCCAAAGCGTCTAATGAAAACTGGAGATTGGTTTAAAACAACTCTCGAATCTATAATCTATAACCTAAGTTGCAAGGATATATTCATTTAAAGCTCTCAGATGTATGCCCACAAACCAACACGTGTAGTTCGCGCTTACAAAGGCTGAATGTGTACTTACAAATAAAATCCAAACCTCAAATGAACATAAGCCCCACAACTTTTGCCGACCTTCCCTGACACAGGGGTGACATTGGCAAAGTGAATCATTTTTTACAGTATGGGTGGTCAGCCTCATACCAACCTATAAGTCAAGGAATACGAATAATAAATTACACATAAATACAAAAAAATAAAATATTAAAAAGAAATCTATACAAAAAAAGTCAAAAATTTCCTATGCAAAAAATGTAGCAAATTAATAAACCAACATTAGAAATCAACATTGCAGATTAGCCGCCACTTCTTCCTGTCTTTGCATACTTCTTTCATTTCATCCAGAGTCATAACCTTTTTCATACAAGTCCTCCTTTTATTATGACTCTGGATATCCCATTCATTCGCTTTTTCAGAGATTTGAATTATTGTGTTTATACGTCTTGTTCTTAGCTCAAATTGTGTAGAATGTGATTCTAAAGACAATTTTATTAAAGGCTATCTTTGAATCAAATCGACGGTTAAAAGGCAGTAGGGCAGAGCGACAAAAACTAAATTGTTCAGGAGAGCAGTTTAAAGTTTGAGATTGCAGAAAGTCGCTTATGCCCTACTGCCTTTTTTTTTTTTTTTTTTTTTTTTTTTTTTTTATTTATTACAGAAAACAACAGCACATACACATGAAACAAGTAAAGATTTATAATAAATACATATAAGGCCAATAATAGTTTTCTTAAATAAAAATAATTACAATAAAAGCTTGTCTACAGCAAATGTAACAGCAAACGAAAAGAACAAAAGAAAAATAATATGAATGCGGAGGTTTTTATCAGAGAAGATTTGGGAAAATAGGATAGAAAGGACAATGGAAGGGGAAGAGGATGCCATTCAATCAGTTTTGCATTTTCTCAAGTAGTACATCCGCACCCCTTGAAGAAATGCGTTTTTGGACAAACAAAAAATGTCCAGGTGATTAAAATTTGAGTTATAACAAAACATAGCTCTCGTTAAAGTCGAGTTCCTGGCATAATTTGTAGTGTGCGCTCCCGTATAAAAAAGTGAATTTAACCTAGTGCGCCTTGTAGGTACACGCAAAGTGAGCCCCTCACAAAGAACGGTGGAGTCAATATGGCCGTGTACTATATCGTACAGAAAAGCCATATCTAATAGCGTTCGACGGGCTTCTAGGGACATAAAACCGTGATGACGGCAAGCATCATGATAATTATTAAAAGTTAAATGTTCCCTGTAATTTAGATGCTTTAGAAATTTCTTTTGTATAGCTTCTATTTGTTCCTTATAAACACTGTACTGTGGATTCCAAATAGGTGAAGCGAATTCAAGCCTACTGCGAACATACGCGCAATAGGCCATCTTAACGGCATTAGAACCCCTGAAGGGCTCACAGGTCCTTAAAATAAATCCCAGCATTTTGTAAGATTTAACGGTGGTAGAGGAAATATGGGCATCAAAAATTAATTTAGCATCCATAAAAACACCAAGGTCCCTCACCCCAGTCACAGTGTCAAGGTATTCACCCTTGAGTTGATAATTAAACTTTAAGGGGTTTGTCTTGCGGGTAAGAGATATCTTATGGCACTTAGATACATTAAGATCTAATTTGTTTTTAATACAATAATGTGTAAGGTTGTCCAAATTATCCTGCAGCTTCATGCAGTCCTGAATGCTATTAATTCCTAAGTAAATTTTAGTATCATCAGCATATAATAAACATTTTGTAAAATTAAAACACTGTTCAATGTCATAGACATATACATTGTAAAGAAGCGGTCCGAGGTGAGAGCCCTGGGGGACACCAGACGGAATACTAAAGAAGTCCGACTTGCAGCCACCAAGAACAACCGCTTGAGATCTTTTTATCAGGTATGATGCAAACCACCGCAGCAGATTCCCATGCACGCCAAGTGTTTGTAGTTTATCCAATAATATGCTATGGCTTACCCTGTCAAAGGCCTTTGAGTAGTCCGTGTAGATTACGTCAATTTGGCCACCCTTTTCCATCTCATCAAACACGTAATCTGTGAAGACTGCTAAGTTGGAGACGACTGATCTTTTTTTGAGGAAACCATGTTGGGATTTGGGTAGCTGAGAAACGAGTAAATGATATATTTGATCATAGATCAACTTCTCAAACAATTTACCAAATACGGGTAAGATGGATATAGGTCGATAGTTTTCTGCAGAAGTTTTAGGACCAGATTTGTGTATTGGAACTATGTGCGCCCTCTTCCAGGCATCAGGAAATATACCTGTAATAAGGGACTTATTGAAAATCATTGCCAGAGGGAGTGATAGTTCATTAGCGCAACTAATAGCAAAAAACGAAGGAATGCCATCACTACCCGCTCCTTTGCTAGCATCAAGTGTGTTTAAATATTTGCAAACCATAATGGGAGTAACCGCCAGTCCACAAGCAATGTTTTGATTTGTAGACAATTCACCAAAGGACGGAGGACAAGCGACAGTAGATGAATCAGTGATATCAGAAAAATCAGTGTAAACAGATCTAAAATATTTTGAAAACAGATTTGCCATACTACAAGCATCAGAGGCCACTTGCCCCTCAAATAATAATTCTCTTGGTAGTGAACTAGAATTTCGCACACCCTTGAGATATGACCAAAATCTCTTTGGCTCTTTAGACATGGATAGCTCTGAGTATCTGATAAACCTGGCATGACACTCACCCTGTACGCGTTTCTGACGAGAACGTAAGAGGGAGAATGTTTGATAATCCCTTGGATTTCCTGTTAACCTCCATCGTCTGTGAGCTTTATGTTTTTCTTTAATTATCTTTATCAATGCTGCTGAAAACCAAGTTGGATACTTATTACAATTAATCATTTTACCGGGTATAAAAGAGTCAATGCTTTCATTGATTATTCTATAAAATACATCAACACAGTCATTCACATCGCACTGATTGAGAATCAGCTCCCAATCAATATTAGACAAGAAATTTTTAAGTTTAGTATAATCACCCTTCCTAAAAAGACGTGTAAAGCGTGGGGCACTAACCAAGTATTTCTTGGGAACAAGGTCGGCAGTCAGTTCAAGTGACGGATGATGGAGGTCCTCAGGAACCAAAGGAAAAGCAGCATGTATAGTTTTTATAGCAGTATTTGAAAGAATAAGATCCAATATTCTCCCATTAGCATTAAGAATATTATTATACTGTTCCAAACCAGTAGCAGAATAGTTAAGGAAAATCTCAGCAGTGTGGCGTTCAAAGAAAATTGGGGTGAGGTGATCATTGTTGTTTTCCTCAGTCCACTTTATATTGGGCAAATTAAAATCTCCAACCACAATAAAAATATCTTTAGGGTAAAAATTAAGTAAATTTGTAAGTGTCGATGCAAAATTGAGCATCATTTCTTGGTGAGAAGATCCTCCCATCATATAGATGCAAGCTATATGTAAATCAATAGAGTTCCTGAACGATTTTCCAGGAATGGTCAACCAAACGCATTCTAGCCCCGACTGCCACTCCGGTCGCTGGTGAGCATTTAACACTCTGCGAGTTGCAATCATTACTCCCCCTCCTCGAGACAATCCTGTGTCAAGAGGGTCTCTATCATTTCTGAAGACGTCATAACGACCATCAAACAACTCACCATCCAGAATTCCGTCATTTAACCAACTTTCAGAAATCAGTAAAATGTCATAATTGTTCAATAAAACATTCTGTGAAAAAATATTTGTTTTAGTACGTAACCCACGTACATTTTGATAATATAACCTGAAAGTCATGATGTGTTTCTATTATGCATAATTAAAATGTAAAAATAATAGAAATGATATGTCATAAAATTATAAAATATTATATGAGAACTCACCTTGCGACACTGAGGCGCACAAAGAAAATAATAAATATAATAAAAGATAGGGGCAACATCCAACGTAGGTAAAAACATAATCTTGAAATGCATGGCATTGGAATTAATAAGGAGAGGGGGAAATGTGAAATAACCATAGGAGGAGAGGAAAGGGAAAGCTCTGATAAATAAAAATAAGAACAGATAAAGAAAAAATAAAAATAAGAACAAAGATAAAAACAGATAAATGGAAAAACTAAAGAAAAATAAAACTGCAGTAGGATCAATAGGGAGAAATCGAGCAAAGACCAGATTCAGCAGCAGGAGTTCATCTAATGTGTATCTGAGGGTAACATGGTGTACTACTTGATCTTGCTTACGTCTTCCAATGAACGTATCCTTATAGCTGGGGAGACATCGCTCCTTCTTACATATATTGAACAATTCCTCGTCCATACGTACAAAAAATTATGGGCCTTAGCTGCTTCTTTAGTAGCTCTAAGAATATGTTTACTTGCCGACGTTAAGTGCTCGTTGATATAAATTCTGTTTTCAACACCATTCTGTTTCTTCATGAATTCCGATGTTTTTAAGCCTTTCCTCTTTCGGATAGCGGCAATTAGTTGATCACGTGTGCTGGGATTGGAAAATTTTGCAATAATCGCTCTCGGTCTGGCGCTTTTTTCCCTGTGTGCGCTTCGTGACGCAAACACTATGTTCTCCTTGTTAAGAGTCACACCGTCGTTTAAACGTCGATATGTTTTTAGAATTCATAAATACTTCTACCTTGGTTCGGAAAACAAATCTCAGATTTGTTGTTAATAAGATGAGATTATTTGTTACGAAAACATATTTTTTCATTACGTAGCGAGCGATGAATTAACGATCGAGTTATCTATCTGAAATTACGCGTGATTATAACAAACGTAAAAACATTTGAATGGAGAGATATCGTTGGAATAATATAGCGCCTTGTGGGTCAGAGTACAATTTTTGACCTAATTATTCGTACATCGTTTATTCTATCAATAATGTAAATTGTTAAGTTATTTAAACATTGAAGACTCATATCAAATAAATAACTACAAACCGACACGTGTAAATTCACACTAATGCATAATGCATATGAACTTAAAAATAAAAACACAAATCTCAAATCAACATAAACCTTGCAACTTGTACCGTTGCTGTCGGAAACAGGTAAAGTGTGCCAGTTTTGGCAGAATGGGTGAATGCTCAAACCCTTCTTATACTCGTCCTGTTTGTATGTGTCAGAAGGAGCCACAGCTCATGGAAGCTCATGCAAAACTATATATTTTGCAGAATGGGTGGTCAAGCTCATACTTACCTTTGAGTGAAGGGTTCGTCTTAGAAATACGTATAATTGTTAGACAGAATCTGGAGAAACAAACAGCTTTACGCCCTTTTTCACACCGAAAGAATTCAGTCCGATTTGTATACGTTTTTTTTTCTATCCGGTAGAGATACGATCTCTTCATGCGGTTTGTCCGGCGATTTTATCCGGACCTAAAAACAAACCGGACAGAATTATTCCTTTGTGAAATGGGCGATACAGTTACAGCATTCTGTCAAAAGCTACTTGAGCCAAACGTCAAATAATTGATTCTATGTATATATGTAGCCTATAGGCTGACATGAATTGACTCTCCCAGCAATGGAGGAATGTTCCTACATTGGGAATGTAGTCATGCTGTCCAAGTATTTAGCATTACGTTTTAACTAATTCATAGCGTTTTACTAAGTATAGAAACTAAATCACTCACTTGAGGCAGTATTTTGGTTTCGATACACTTTTAGTAAAACGCTATGATTGAGGAAAGTTTACACTAGGGGTACTGTTCGTATCATTGAACATTCTACATTGCCAAGCCTCAAACTGACCGCTTCGTACATCAAATTGTCGAATGCTTTTCCTATCTAGGTAGTTAGAAATATACTGAATTGAATTGTTTGAATAATGTACCAATTGCAAAGATATGTGGAAATTTAAGATTCATATTAAATGCAAAGTCACAAGCAGATAATACAGTTTGCGATATAAAATAAAAGCTCAAACTTCCCGTGAACAGAAACCCTACAACTTATGCCACGTTTACCTGAGACACGGGTAACATTGACCAAATTAAGTGAAACTATTTTCACATTAATTGATGGTGACATTGACCAAAACTGAAACTATTTTCACATTAATTGATGGTGACATTAACCAAAAGGGAAACTATTTTCACATTAATTGATGGTGACATTGACCAAAAGTGAAACTATCTTCACATTAATTGATGGTGACATTGACCAAAAGTGAAACTATGTATTTTCACATAAACTGATGGTGACATTGACCAACAGCGAAACTATCTTCACAATAATTGATCAGCCTCATATCAACCTATAAGTCAAAGAATTAAGATTTTTAATAAATAAAAATGACACCCCTTCACTTATATACATATAATGCAATGCATATTTGATCTATCTATAAACTTATTGCAGATATATTAACATTCAAAACTCATATCAAATGCATGCCCACAAACAAACACGTGTAAGTTCGCGCTTACAAATGCTGAATGTGTACATACAAATTAAAATCCAATCATCAAGTGAGCATAAACCCTGCAACTTTTGCCGACCTTCCCTGGAAAAGGGGTGATATCAATTATGAAAAACAGATTAAAAAGTTTAAATTAATATGAATTGGACAAAAAACCAATACTTTCTTACTTTAAATATACTTCAAATTACCCCCAACCAGTAAAGCCTTTTTATCGTTATTTAGACAAGCTAACCGCAGTCTAAATTCTAAAGGAGATCTCCGTATTTTGATGCGACAAGTTTCTAGATTTTACCGGCCGTAAAAGCTTCTCTAAGAGCTTTTTGTTGTTGGCAATAGCGGAAGCGGAAGCTCGAGGATTTTACGGCTCTTTGGTATTAGATACCTGTGCCTGTGACGCCTCCGACACTAGCTAGTAGCTACATCTCTGCTGCTTTTACGCAACGCAAAAAACGCAACTAAGCTACACAAATAGTGTAACTTCTTGCCTGCGTTATCCCCGAAGGGGTCGCATGTAACGATTCGGGACCTATTTATTTTTACAGGTAAGGGGGCCGGCCTCACACCAACCACTTTCAGTTGAAGTGAAGGTTTCCCAGCTCCCGGGGGAGCTGGTTCTCATTTCTTGTGAAGGCTGAGTAAACCTTTAGATCGAACCCTTTCTCTCGGCATGGAATGCAAGCATTCTACCAATTGAGCTTTCGACCTTTTTACGAGTTGGTCGTCGTCGCTACAAAGCGCCAATTCTCAAGCAAGACCCAGTTGCTGTAAGGCTGAATGGACCTTTGTGACCAGTCATTGGTAAAGGTTTATGAATTTTTCAACCCAGTGAAAAGCAAACTTGAAAATTAAAATGGTACATTTTTTGTGCTCCGCCGGGATTCGAACCCGCAACCTTCCATTCAGAGTTCAAACTTGTGTTACCACTGAACCACGGACCGCGCACAAATTTGCATAAACTTGCGCAAGTTTAGTGTACAACTCGGGTTTGGCTATGAATATAAATGGAGGTGTAATTTAATTGTGAAGAACTTGGATGATTTGAGCTCAACTCAAAGCTGTGCCTTTACAGATTTGAAAGCTGTAGTCGCAATCGGATGGTAGTGAGTTCGAATTTCAGCAGTGTACCCCAATACCTACAAACCCAAAATAAAATACCGGCAAAGTTCACTCAGTCTCACAAAAATTGATGTCCAACCCCCTCGAGATCTAGGAAGCCCTCCACTTCAACTGAAGTCGTTGTAAAAATAAATAGGTTCAATTTCTCAGATACGACCCCTTCGGGGAGATCGTGACAAGGAGTGGCACTATATGTGTAGCTTAGTAGCATTAGTAGTGTAGCGTAGTACAAGAAAAAATCTCTTTATTAATAAAAATATCAATGACTTATCACCTGCATCTTATTTGAGACATTGGCTCTGAATAGCGACGACCAAATATGAAAGGGGCTCTTGAGATGCGATTCACGCAAAAACAGGGGTACGCAAATAAATAATCATTATTATCTACTTGAAAATTCAGCAAGTATTTGTTTTAAAATGACATTTGAAAAGCAACTTTAAAAAGCTCATCCTCAGTCGTCGTGGAGAGAGGGTGTCTGCTGAAGACGCTAGCTACGTCGCTAACGAAACGTCGAGAATAATGTAAGTTCTCTTATAACAGTTTGTCTAATATCCGATAAATAAAATTGAATTTTGTAGTTATTATTATTGTAAATATGTCAAACGTCCGTAATTCCAATCGAAACCTAACCTTTAAAAAGATTGAAAAACCCATTTTTCCCGATCACGCTTCCGAAAAGTGAACCTCTGGACTACGGACTTAGTTTTTCGCGTTCAGAGGAAATGTTTTGTTAACATCGAAAAAGTTATGCATTTTTGTATACAGAAGATATCTATGTATATGATAAGATATACTTGATAATTTCGCCCTCATAATTTCCGTATTGGAATATCTAAGCTATTTTTTGTCTGCGTAAGTTTTTTCTACTTAATCTCAAAATTCACGAGGCTACGCAAGTTCGTTGACGGTTTTTTATCTTGTCTTAAAAAAACATGAAATCCACTTTTATACTACAGATTTTTTTTATCTACTTTCTTTAATAATAATAAATAATCATTTCCGCAAACAAATCGATTAGAATTTCATGTTTTTTTTTTTTCAGGAAGTCATTATTTTTTTTTGTTTTTCGTAGACCAGTTTGCTGATTGCTTTTATACGGTCCGTAGTCTAGTGGTTAACATGACAGGCGGTCGCGAATTCGATTCCGTGGAAGCACAAAAAAAAATCGTTAAAATTCTAGTAAAGCTTTTCGCTAGGTTGAAAAAATCATGTACCGTTCCCAACGACCAATCATCAAAGGCTCGTTCAGCTCAACAACAACCGAGTCTTGCTTTTTATAGCGACAACCAGCTTGCAGAGGACTCTTGAGGTGTACCGTGTGATGCACACAAAAACAGCGCTCACAAAATAAATCATTGTAACTTTTTTTTTAATGTTAAACCTTCCATCTTCTTATTACACTTCCATCAAAGATCGTCGATAAAATTGGAATGAAATAAATTGAGACACAATATAACAGCTTCTTTTTTGACAGTCTTCGTTAACGGTTGACTGGGAAGTATAACAAGGGCTTTTAGCATGACCTATCCTAAAGACGTCAGTAATTTTTGTACGTGAGACAGCTCTGAAGCGCTATTCTGCTAAATTCCTTACGACCTTACGGCGACGAGATAGCGATTCGTATCCAAAAAGAATGCGTAGTGTGCTTTTTTACCTATAGGGTTCTTTCGCTAGCGCTAGCAAGCTCCAAATATCCAAAGTAAGAGATTTAGCAGAACAGCGCTTCTGATGTTCCATCTATTTCTTTTATATCGATCGCTGGCTAGAAGTTATTGAAAATATAATGATTAATGTACATACATACACGTGCCATTTCTTAATCTAAATAATTATTACATGTCCTTAGTATAAATAATTAGTATAAACAATATTAGTATATTTTTCAGTGAGTAAAAACAAACCGATCGACTTTCTTCTGACATTGAAAGTTGAACAAATGAATGCCAGATAACTCGCTCATTAATAAACGACAAAATACAGTAGCGTCTACGATTTTTTTACGTTGTTTTTTTTTTTTCAAATAAAAACTTGACGAGGAGTTCAATGCACCAGCCTACTTCCCTCCCTTTCATGGAAATTATGTATTTTTTTATACTCTGAGTAAGTACCCCAAAAAAAACAGAATTAGGTTACGAACATATAGTGCAACTTCTTGCCGCGTTTTCCCCGAGGTCGCATGTGGCGAGTGAATCTATTTATTACCTATATTTTAAGTGTAAATCTTTATTTTGAATCTAATTATTTTACCACGTAAGGGGACCAGCCTTACGTCAACCACTTCAATTGAAGTACGGGTTTCTTATGTGAATTACTGTTGAATTGAGTTTGACGTACGGACAACTTATATGTCCAAGCAAACCCTGCCCTGGGAAGAGTAGCGTTGTATCTCAGACCGGTCCGTAGTCTAGTGGTTAACACTTCTGACACGTAAATGGAAGGTTGTGGGTTCGAATCCTGACGGGTGAACAATTCATATACCTTTACCAAAGACCGGTCACCAAAGGTCCATCCAGCCTTACAACAACTGGGTCTTGCTTGAGAATTGGCGCTTTGTAGCGACAACCAAGCTTGTAAAAAGTGTGGTCGATGCTCAGTTGGTAGAATGCTTGGTTTGCAATGCTACCTGTTTTTTCTATCTATATTTCTGTATTTTGTACTAGCAGGCGCCCATTAATTTCTTCTGATAATTTCTCACTTGATGAACCCCGCGACCTGGATTTCTTCCAGAAAAACATTTACCTTACCTCGCTTCATTATTGAAGGCGCTGCTCTCGGTTTATTGCATTAGCTGGCGCTAATAAGGCGGGCTTTGATGATATTCGCCTTTCTCATCCAAGTCTCCCAGCATAAGAGGCACATCCAAAAAGTAAGTCCTATGCTCGTAAAAAGGAGTTTGTTTTATATCTCGATATACTGCGTTTTTTTTCTAGATAGAATTTGGTTGGTATGAGGCTGACCACCCATACTGTAAATGGTTCATTTTGCCAATGTCACCCCTGTGTCAGGGAAGGTCGGCAAAAGATGTAGGGTTTTTGTTCATTTGAGGTTTGGATTTTATTTGTAAGTACACATTCAGCATTTGTAAGCGCGAACTACACGTGTTTGTTTGTGGGCATGCATTTAATATGAGCTTTAAATGTTAATTTATCTTTGCAACTTAGATTATAGATTATAGATGCAACAGCGCGTGAAAGAGAGGGTTATTGTCTTTTATCTATAATATATCCATAATGTAAGTTGCAAAGATATATTAACATTCAAAACTCATATCAAATGCATGCCCATAAACAGACACGTGTAAATTCGCGTTTATAAATGCTAAATGTGTACTTACAAATTAAATCCAAACCTAAAATGAACATATGCCCTGCAACTTTTGCCGACCCTCCCTGAAATAGGTGTGGCATTGGTAAACCATTTTTTACAGTATGGCTGGTCAGCTTCATACCAACCTTTAAGTCAAGGAATGATAATATTAATAATAAGATGATTTATTTGGTGAGCCCTGTTTTTGTGTGAATCACACCTCAAGAGCCCACTGTGGGCTTGGTCGTCGCTATAGAAAGCGTCAATTCTCAATCAAGACCCAGTTGATGTAAGGCTGGAGCTTTAATAAACAAAATAAAAACTACAAAACATGCACAAAAATACATCATTTATATTTTAAAATATGGTTTTCGCTGGGTGGAAAAATTCATAAAACCTGTACGAAAGACCGGTCACTAAAGGTTTATCCAGCTTTATAGCAATTGGGTCTTGCTTGAGTAGTAGCGCTTTATATAGCGACGACAAAGCTCGTATCTATCTGCATGAGTGTGGAAAAGTAACATTAATATGCAAAATACTATAATATTTTTAATGAAATGCATACATACTAGAAGATAATTATGACGTTTACTTTCTGGATATTCCTCTGATATTATTCCCGTTTATATTTATACGAAGGTAAACAGTTTCACCCCCTCGTTTCACTCATAGACTGCACACTTACTCTTCTCCACGTCGTATAGGGCGCAAATATGGCGCGAAATTTCATCAAAATGTTAATTTCCCCACCTTGCGTTTAATGAGTATGCGCTAGGTGGTAACTAACTCCGTGTCCAACTACTTCTAACTTCGTTCCAGAGTTCTGTACCCTGAGTATGAGTTTTTTCACTTTACTCGAAGTATTGTGTATTAGAGAAAAATGTATGTGAACTTGTAAAGCGCGTCTAGCAAAAAAAGTTTCGAAACTTGTTTTGCAAGAGTTGCTTTACAAGTTCACATACATTTTTATCGAATACACAATACTTCGAGTAAAGTGAAAAACTCGTACTCAGGGTCCAGAATCCCAAGTAGGTGTAAAACTCGCGTTTAAACTTAGCCGCACCTTTTAAAAAAAAACGCTTAAAAGAGGCGCTGTTTAAGAATTAATGTATTTTTTTGATATCTTACTCCACGCCTAATTATTTATAACTTCGTTTCAAAACTCTGAACTCCAAGTAGGTGCGAAACTCGACGTTTAAAAAAACGCTTAACAGAGGCGCTGTTTCATAATTCATGTATTTATTTTGATTCACTTGGAGTTCTGAAAATTTTCATAAATTGTAAAACATAACACTTACTATGTACGAAAATGGAAAAAATTGTTAAATACAAAATACATTCAAAAATTAACATTTAAAATTCAAAGCGTTAGCCGGCAACATTGCAGATAAACCTCTATATTTTTTATTGTATACTGTACATTTCACACTGTATCCTGCCGCTATTCCACTAGGGTTAGCCGGCACCTCTGCAGATGCGTCTACTTTTTTCTGTCCTTACATATCTCTTTAGCATTCATTGCTTTCCTCATTATATACCTCATACGTACTTTATATAGAAAACAAAAAAAAAAGTTGCATTTTGCTGCATGGAAGCAACCTGGACCATTTAGAAATATGAAAAGACCGCCTGGTGAGATTCGAGATGTGTATTTGGAGAAAAATGTCCAAGACATCATGGGTCGAAATGAAGTCCGACGAAGAGGTGTTGCAGGACGTAGAAGAGAGAAGAGTGCTTATAAGTCACATTTTGAAGAGGAAAGTCAAACTAATAGGGCACTCGATTAGACATAGCACCTTTCTTAACAACATCTTCGAAGGCAAAATCTCGCGCAAGAACTTCATAGATGGAAGCGGATGGATGTGAAGGATGTGAAGCGGCTCATGGATGTCTCCTCCTATTCGCATCTCAAGAGGATGGCAACAGACAGAGACAAATGGCTGACACAACAAGGCGCTGATGATAAAAAAAACAAAAAACGATTTCAACAGTTGAGTTACAACGTAAATTTTTAAAGTAACGGTTATGAACAGGTGCAGTACTAAAAGAGAGTATTTTATGGGAACTTCCTTGCAGGCAGCTAATTCCTTAAATTTTAAATTAATTCATTTCATGTCTTGGAGGTGAAACTCGCTAACTTTTAAGTCGACTTCCCAGATAGGAGCTCTGCATATTATTTCCGCATACTTAATTGTATTATGCCTTAATTACTTTTTTATTGTTAGTCTTATTATGAAAGCCACTACTGTCTGGTCGATAGCTCAGTTGGTAGAGTGCTTGCATTCCATGCCGAGAGCTCCGGTTCGAATCCCACCGAGGGCATCAGAAATGATTCCCATTTCTGTTTTTAAATCAAACCCAAAATAAAATACCGGCAAGGCATACTCAGCTTCCACAAGAAATGGGTACCAGACCTCTCGAAACATGAGAAACCCCCACTCCAATTGAAATGGTTGACGTAAAGCCGGTTTCTGTAAAAATATATAGGTTCCACTCGCCACGTGCGACTGCTTCGGGGAAAGCGCGGCAAGAAGTTAAACTATATGTGTAGTTTAGTCGCGACTGCTGTATCTGCTAGGAATAAAACTTAAACAATTTTATAATAGTTAAAACGAAAAACATGTAAAGATCTTAATCCAATATTGAGCTTAACTGAAATTCAAAAGATGAGCCTTTAAAGGTTGAATGGGTATTTATTATATGAAACAGATACTGTAAAAATAAAAGAGACCGTAAAATTATTACGAACCGTGGTGTAGAAGCGAACGGGTCTCTCAATGTTTTGTCGGAGTCGTAACCCAACGTCATCAAAAGACGTGTCTCTTGTATACGGAAGCGACACGAACTTCATCATTTTTCTGAGGTTCCACAAACTATAGGTTAACTCATATTTTAAAAAATCGTTACTTTTTAGTCTCTTTGAGGTCATCTAATGCATACAAATTATGGTTATTGTTTTCTTTTTCTTATAAACATATTTTTTCTCTTCATACTTTTCAATCTTTCACAACATTTCATTAATCCTTTTTGTAAATACTAATCCCGCTCCTCTTTGTACCTAAAAGCTAAAAAAAATATTTTTAATGTCAACACTCGCATATCGTTTTAAATTGCAGACACTCGTATAACAAACTCGATCGTTTGTGTGTGTGAGCTTTTTTTTAAATCTCGTTAAACTTTTCAGCGCAGCCGTAAGCTCTTTTTGAAACGGCTTGAAAGTTCTAAAGCCAGGAGCATCCTGCCGCTAAGCGTAGACTCGTAGAGCCTTATCAGAATACACGGTGGGCCGCTACGCTAAGCTCTACATAAATAAACACTCTACGACGGCTGTTCACACCGAGACAATGCACAACAGACAGTAGGAGGGTGCTTGTGTTTCGAGCTTGCATATTAAATGCCAGGAGTAGTAAGTGTTCCATATTATTGTTATTATCTACACGGATTCTATTTATTAAAACTGCGATGATTTATTTAACACAATTTATTTCAGATACAGAGTCATTTTATACTTGCACAAACGGTTGATTGACTTTTAAAGCTACAGAGAGCTTTGTTACTTATTTTATAGCAAGAATAAAGATCGTTCTCGGATCATTAAGAATGGGTATACGCGATACTTTACTAGAATATCCGACCAAACACTCGAGCAATCTCGAAAAAAATATTATTCTTATAAGAACCTAACATCTATTTATTTCTAGAGAGACATCACAGAATTTATTATTAACTCCAATTCTTTAATATTAACTCATAACTGTGTCAATTTTTCGAGAATTATCCTTATTATTGCTATAAATTGTCTCCGACACTTTTTCTTATGCACATCAATGATTTACTATCCTGTGCTCCTATCCACTGCTATGCCGATGACAGTACAATACATGACGGTTTCTCTTTTACAAAGCCCCCAAATAGTTCAGCGATATCTATTGCTCGTGAATCATTAGCTTCAAAGATCAATACAGATCTCAGGGCTGTCAGCCGTTGGGGCACTGACAACCTTGTAGAGTTCAACGTCAAAAAGACTCAAGCATGTCTGATATCCTTAAAGAGGATTCCAAACAACTATCTCCCAACTTTCGACAACGTCTCCCTCTCTAACCATGAACACTTAAATCTTCTTGGTGTTTCTCTGTCATCAGAGTTAAAATACCATGATGCTATTGAGTCTCGCACAACTTCCGCTTTCCGGCGACTCGGCATATTATACAGAGCCCGTAGGTTTTTTACTTCAGCCCAGTTATTGACTCTGTATAAATCCCAAATCCGCCCCATTATCGAGTATGGCAGCCATCTCTGGTGTGGTATGTCCAAGAAGTTGAGTGACCAACTTGATTCTGTGCAAAGGAGGGCAGTGAGGTTGATCAATGATCCTTCTCTGATATCCGATCTGCAGCCGCTCCAGCACAGAAGAAAAGTTGGAATGCTCAGTCTTTTTTATCGATATTACCACGGAGCTTGTTCTAATGAGCTCCATTCATTAATCCCTCCCCCTCGCATTTCAGAAAGGGAAACTCGTAGTACGACTCTCATTCATCCCTTTGCAGTCGATCTCAAAACTATGAGAACTTGGCGTTTTCATGACTCATTCCTTTGCCAAACTGCCCGTTTATGGAATGGTCTACCAGTATCTGTGTTCCCTTCCCAATTTAATCCGGTTTTATTCAAAACCAACATCAATCAGCACTTCCTTGCAGCGCCTCACGACAGAACCAAGAACTCAAGCAACACCTCTGCGGCACCCTTTCAGGGTGACATAGACCCCCAAGACTCTCAAGAATTGGGGAGCCTCCCGCACAGGATTCCTTAAAAAAAAAAAAAAAAAAATAATAATAATAATAATAATGGCCAAATCACTTTGCAGCAAGAGAAGTCAAGCGACCGTTGCATTGGGTAGGTGTACAGTTGACTCTGCATGTGAACCGAATATCAAATAAATTGTGCAAAATTAATAACCGCAATTTTTATCAAATTGAGCCCGATAAGATCATAACAATAAAACGAATAAACCATCTGAAGATTTCAAGCGACTTGCTTTTCTTCTATACCACTACCACGTTCCACTTATCACTTGCTCTTTACAACTAACCATTATCCACTTAAAACTTACCAGATCTGTTACAAGTTTCACCGTAGAGGGCTTAGACACAAAGCTACGCCTCTGTGCTTAGCCATATACGTCTGTCAAAAGAGCAATGGACTAATGAAGTGAGCATTCCTGTTATGACTATTCTGCAATCGGGCTAATATTCGCATGGAGCTGCAATACTTTGTAACGAAAGGATTTAATAAGCATGTAGGGAAAACAAAGAATATGGGGATTTTGAATATGGAATAGAAAAACAAAATATGACAGACAAGAAAAAGAGATCAGCTCGCCTGGCTTACAGCCACAGGCTTGTGTAAATTTTGCCCGAATGGTCTCGAGCAGAAGCTTCGAATAAACACGGGTAAGTACAACCATCTAAGTACTTACACACATATACAAGTAAGTAAAAACGCACAGACACGCAATCATAAGTAAACATACTGTTATGATTTTAGGGTTCTAACTGTCTCCAAATTAAACAATGGTCTTCTTTTAGGATATTTATTTTACAGCTAAATTTATTTTTTACACTTTTACATTTATTAAGCAGTTAACATTTATTTCACAGATAGTTTGTGTTCACTTATGCAGTTAGTCTTCCCAGATATAAGGTCGCAGAATAACTCTCTCTCTCTGCAAGCTGTTCCCGCCTTATACACCCCATCGATAGAAGCTGCTAGAGGGGAATTTTGGCAGAAGCTTCTCGAAGCACATGACAATCTAGTGACTTCTTTATGTATTCGACAATCATTAACTTTACCTACCAATATTATAAAGAATTCCTATCAGCTATACCTATACCTATCTAAATATTTACATTGCATATTTACATAACAATACACATACATTAACTTATACATTTGTAACAATATCTTACGTTGCGAATACTAATAGAAATAAAAACGGTTTTTCAAAAAAAAATGTGATAGATTTTTATCCGTGTCGTTTATCATTGTTAGGATCTGTATTTTAAGTATAAAACTTATTATTCTTAACTAAATCGCTCGCTAGATGCATTGTTTCAGTTTCCATACATTATTCAGTAAACGCTTTGGTTGAGTGTAAACTTTATGTTTCATACTTGAAATACTCTTCTTCTATTGAATTCTCCGAGCGTATCTCGCGTTTTTATTTTAACCCAACAAAGATAACTGGGTCAGGAGTTTTTCGTCCGCTTCTGAAAGTTAAACTTTGAATTATAATCCTTAATCTGAAGCCGAGTATAAATTTGCTGAAAGTTATGCTCTTGCAAGAGTTAGCTTCTTCAGTTATCTCTTTGATAATAAGCCCAGTTCGAACTTTCAGTTAGATTTTAAAGTATATTCCTATAAAACACACATTCTATATCGACGGTTAAAAGGCAGTATAGGGCACAAGCGACAAAAACTAAACTGTTCAGGAGAGCAGTTAAAATTACATAACTTCTTTATTTTTTATCATATTGTTAAAATCAAAACAGCTCTAAAATTAAAAAAAAAGGTATTTATTGGCATTCCTATTAATGTGGTTTTACGATGTTTTACGATCTTTTTTATGTCACAAGCGCCTTTAGGGCAAAAAAGGCCAAAATCTTGTCGTTTACACCAACACCATACATACTTCGCAAACGCAGTTGTTTGCTTGGGCATAAACAACACAAAATGCATCGTAGAGCTATGGGAGTTAGCGCATTAGAAAGAGCGGAAAATTTCATGTAGGATAGCACTCATAACTCATTTTTGACCAAAATGTCGCCCGACTGCCTTTTAACCGTCGATATGTTCCAATTTTTCCAAAATGTACATGATAATGTACGTGATAAAAATAAATATACGTATAATCTTCGCATTTTGAGATATAGTCTTGGAATTTGAACTAAAAAAAACTAAATGACCGGTCCGTGGTCTAGTGGTTAGCGCTTTAAAAATGTATTTTGTAAATGGACGGTTGTTGGTTCGCATCCCGGCGGAGCACAAAAAATATACCATTCATACTTTCAAATGCATAACGCCAATTTTATTTTTGTTTCATTTCTCAACAATGATTTATAAATTCTATAGAATAATATTATGGATGATTTATTTAGAGAGCGCTGTTTTTGTGTGTATCACACCTCAAGAGCCCTCTGCAAACTTGGTCGTCGCTATAGAAAGCGCCGATTCTCAAGCAAGACCCAGTTGCTGTAAGGCTGGATGGACCTTTGGTGACCGGTCTTTGGTATAGGTGTATGAATTCTTAAACCCAGCAACAAGCATATTTGAAAGTATAAAGGTATAGTTTTTGTGCTCTGACGTGATTTGAACTCGAGACCTTCCATTCACGATTCTGAAGCGTTACCTCTACTGAAACATATAATGAAAAAAATAGCTAGGTTGTACCACATTGATGGCTCACATCATTAAGGAGGTGCTTTCTCTATCCTACCACGTGCGCACTCCTTTAAAAACTTCCACCGGTAATTCGCTCGTACCTACAAAGTCTTTAAAATGGAAACTTCTCGCAGTTTTCCAAGGCGGAATCACCCGAGCGTACGTACGGTCTCACGAAATTACCCAAACATACGTACGCTTCCTTCCTGTAATGACAAAAGAATATTCCTTAATTTGCCATAGTGAAAATTGACGCTTTGAAAAACTTGCGCTATGGAACTGCCCTTTGTCTCTAAGTTAAGACAAAGTTGTCCTTTGTAAGTGAAAATTATCATTTCGATAACTTGTTGTTAAAACTGAATATGTAAATGACGCTAGCAAGGGTGTCTCAGATAAATGCGTCTTTCTTCGTATATTATTCGAGGGAAAACAAGAATGATGTGTGAAAATCCTGTAGCTTAGAACTTTTTAATGAGCACTGGCTTACAATTAGTTCAGATACTATGATAAGTTTCTCCGAATAAAATATTTAATCCACGATTTCTCAAATCAGTGAATCATGTAGTACAAAACTAGTTCATTTATTATGAGAAGTTACTCCCAATAAGCTGTTTAATTCACGATTTAACTTCTTCGGTTTTACCTTTAAGGTTGCGATTTATTTATTTTATTATTATTTGATCTATTTACCTCATTATTTCTACATATAATATGCCTGGCATAGATATTTCCCGCCATGTGATGTAAGCTACCGTACTATGCAATACGCTGACTTGCCAGTATCACTCTCAGATAGACACGAGGCTTATTTTATAAACACCGATTGTGGCGTCATTCTCAGCCACAAAGAACTCTTATATTATATCTATGAACCTTATTATCATCCCATTTGTTTTTGTCAGAGCTATCTGTACTGTATCCTGCCGCCGTTCCACTACGAGTGGCCGGTACCTCCGCAGATGCGCCTCCACTTTTTTCTGTCCTTACAAATCACTTTCATTTCCTCAATATTCATCACCTTCTTCATACATACCTACTCTTCTCTTATTCTCACTTTGCAGGTTCCGTTCTTTCGCAATCTCACCTATTTGGTTTAACCATTCTTTCCTCGGTCTTTCCCTTCCACGCTTTCCTCTGACATTTCCTTTGTACACTTTCTTCGTTAGTCGTTCATCATCCATTCTTTCGAGATGTCCGAACCATCTCATTGTATTTTTTTGTACTTTCATTCTCGCTCTTTTATGCCACATTTGTTCATCACCCAATCATAACGTACTCTATCATTCAGTGCCTTTCCAGCCATTGCTCTCAGGTAATGACTGGGCGAATTTTTATTTCTCGCCTTTTGCGGAAATCAGGAGTTCGCTTTTGGTATTCATACGGAAAATAACCTTAGCATTTGTGGTTCGATCGATCCAGGAGATTTTTAACATCTAGTAAAACTAGATCTCATCATACAGGGAACATTGAGGGACAACGTACCTTCTCCAGGTAGAAGAAGAACATCTTGGTTGAAGAACCTGAGACCTGGGCTGGAAGTCTCAGCACCACGGTAATTCTAACCTACCGATTATCGGTAATGGTTGAATGAAGAACTATCAATCCAAGATGGCCACAAATGAACAGCTGATTAGTCTTCATACAAATAGGTAGGATCTACCGTTGATGATGAGACTTCCACCACAGAGTGGTTTGGCAAAAGCACAAAATCCTTCTGTTCCGCCGCAGTATCAAAGGTGCAAATCGCTATGATGGTCGCCAATCTTCACTAAAGAGGCATATGAATAAAAAGAATAGCCTAGTGAACATGACAGTGGAATTTGACTGGCGTGATTAAAATAAAATAGTGTCTGTTCAAATTCCGCCGAGCCCTTTGACAATAGCTTTAATCGCAAATTATAACCTGAAATATCATGTCTTATTTATTTAATGAAATTGATGAATTAATAATTGATAATGTAAAACCTGTTTCTATCTGTCAATCTATAATCTAAGCAGCAAAGATTTGTTAACATTTAAGGTTCATATTAAATGCATGCCCATAGACAGGCACATGTAGACTCGCGCCTTTAAATTCTGCATGCGTGCATACAAATAAACAAAACCGCACATGAACATAAACCTTGCAACCGCCTTTCCCTGAAACCGGGGTGGCATTGGCAAAAGGGAACCGATTTTTACAGCACGGGGGGTCAGCCACATACCAACCCATCAGTCATTAAAAAAATCTGTAAATCCATTTCCATTCGTAAATCATAAAAAAAAGTCTATCGGTTTAAAATGTACGAATGCATTTAAAAACATTGGAAATCAGTACAATACTTTCATCAGTATTTGATCGATTAGAATCGAGCATGGCCAGATTGTCCATATCTACCGATAGACTCATCTCCCAGTTTCCATCTGACAGTTGCATTCTCAGTCCGACAGTTGCAGCCTGGATCTGACAGTTGCATTTCTGACAGTTTCCCAGTCCGTGTTGCATCAGTCGTCAAACTCGCAGCTGTTGGGCCGCGCTCCGAGGTCGACAGGGGTGACAAACCTATACGATAAAAATATTAATATACTTCAATTTTTTACCATGTACGAAAATAGAGCCTAAAAACCTTCAAAAATAAAATATTTACCGAAAAAGTGGTACACTTTTGCCTTTACCTTTTTTCATAAAAAGAGGGTGCTTATGTTTTTAAATCGAATTAAAAATCATATCTGTTAATAGGATGCCATAGCTCTGCAGTACCTTTGAAGAGAATTCACAAATCGGCAATGAAAAAAGATCTCATTATATTAAGCATTCCATCACAGTGTGTTCTTTATAAATAATCACTTCAGAATTTTTGCACCAAGTATTCAAGCCACAACGTCGTTCCTTTTGTTACGCTACAAAACTACACATTTGGTGGAACTTCTTGCCGTGTTTTCCTCGAAGGGGTCGCATGTGCCGAATGGAACCTGTTAACTGTAACATGTAAGGGGGCGGCTTTATGTCAACCACTTCAGTTGGAGTGGGGGCTTCCCAGCTCCCAAGGGGGCTGGTACTCATTTATTTTGAAGACTGAGTAAATCTTGCCGGTATATTATTTAAGGGGTTTTAAATAAACACCAAAACGTGAAATCATTTCTAACACCCTCGGTGGGATTCGATCCCGAGCTCACGGTATGGAATGCAAGCACTACCAACTGAGCTATCGACTGGACTATATATAGTAAGCAAACGTAAAAAAATGAGCTGAAAAAAATGAACCTTGGTCAAGTCTCTGTAGGACGATTTCAAGCATTTGGGAATCATCTTTTAAATCCGATAGAGCAACGCAGCGAGATACAAAGCTCTCAGCAGATTAAGCCATTTCAAGGGTTTTAATGGCGCAAGTGACAAAAACACCGACCACCAAATTACAAAGCCAAATTTATGACCAACTCTCAGTCGAGACATTACTCTGCTTTAACTGCAGCTTTCCTTATGTTTACGTAGATTGAGTTCTTGGTGTGTTGTACCGAGAAAGCTATAAAACTGTAGCTATAACCTCAACATCTAGTCCATGTTATGGATGTCGGTAAGCAATGGATTTACTCGGTCTTTGGTTTCAATCTGATGACTAGAATTGCAGAAAAGCTTTGCATGTGTTCTAGTTTTTTTTTCTGGTCTTGGTTACCCCTCTTCAACTCTATATTCTTTTTGATTTTTAAAGCTCTTCTTTCAAGTTTTTTTATATAAAAAATTGCGCTTACATCACTGGGTTCACAAAAAAAAGAGACAACGCAAAGCAACACACTACAGCGCTGCAAAACTAATGCCCCTGCTACTTGATCAGGACATCACCTGCCACATCACCAACATCTCTGCGGCACTACAATAAGTGGCATAGACCCCAAGAGTCTCTTAAATCTATGGAACCTCCCGCACAAGGCTCCTTAAAAAAAGCTCATCTGCCCTTACCGAAGATAAAGGTCAACAAAAGTACATCCAGCCTTTCTAGAAAATATGGATCCTGCTTGAGAATTGGCGTTTCCTGTATCGACGACCAAGCTTGCAGAGGGCTCTTGAGGTGGGATTTACACAAAAACAGCGCTCACCAAATAAATCATCGTAATGTAATGTAACCTACATACATAGCATCTAATATTATGCATCTAAACTTGAATATAAAAAAAAGTAAACTTTCATACATTGTTTACATTTTTCTAGAAGACAACATCTAGCACTTATCTAGAATCTCTACAAAATACGTTTTTTTGATTTAATAAAAAATAAAGAGATTCTAAATATAATCTAGATTTTCGGCAGTAGCTTTGTGAAAGTTCATTTTAATAGACTATACCTGAAGACGGCAGGTACTGCATCTCCCCAAACTGGTCGTGTATTAAACTAATAAAACTCATGTGAATTAAAACAAAGTAAATTTTATTTTAATCCAGCTCGTAAAAATGTTGTCGACGCCTTCTCAAATTGCAGTGCAGTGCGTACAGACGGCCCCCCGGCGTAGTATGTGCGCAGACAACCTAAATTCTTCCAGCGAGCCGCTCGCAATAATGCCATGATTGTTTGGAATAATTATGAAAGCGGCTCCTACAATATTATGGCTCCCGACACTGCACTGCCAATTATCATCCACCAAATAACTATCGGAATAATTCATTTCGGATAATAATACGAGGGAAACCCTAAAAAATACCAGACTGTTAAGACGGCTCTTCTCAATAAATTGCCGTTTTTTCTTAAATAAGTTTCTCTTTGACCGGTCTGTGGTCTAGTGGTTAACGCTGCTGACTCGTAAATTGAAGGCTGTGGGTTCGAATCCCAGCGGAACACAAATGGGATACCTACCATTTATATTTTCAAATATGCTCTTAGCTGGTTGAACAATTCATATAACTTTACCAATGACCGGTCACCAAAGGTCCATCTACCCTTTACAGCAAGTAGGTCTTGCTTGAGAATTGGCGCTTTCTCCAGCGACGACCAAGCTCGTAAAGGGCTCTTGAGGTGTGATACACACAAAAACAGCGCTCACCAAATAAATCATCCTAATTTTATTATTATTATTAATCGTTATAGTCATAGTCAAAGTAGGACAGTAATGGAAAAAAAGGCGTGTTTATTGATTATTTAGCTAAATTGAAGACTACAGGGGAAAACAAGGAATGTCAGCAAAAATAAGAAAATCTAGAGGCATCTGTGTAGGTATATTTAAAGCTCTGCAAAATTGTAATGCAACATTAGTTCCTACAACAGTTTATGGCGGTATTTCCGGTTCTTTGTTACAGGAAATAACCATGATTTAAAATTTAAAATTTTTATTTACTCATAATTTTCTTCAACTGACATTCTTTGTTCTTCCCCTGTAGTCTTCAATTGCATAGGTTAAAAAAATATAACTTATAAAGTGCTACAACTAAAAACAAATTTTAAAGAAACACGCTCTTTTCACATTTTTATCGTTTTTTTATGTGCTATATTTCGGATTTCTTGTCTTCTTTATTACAGAATTATACATTATTAATTAGTCTCCAAGAAGCAACAAGCTGTACTGTTTTCAAGAAATTTAATTAATGAAATAGTTACAGTTTGTTGTCTCAAAAATACAAAAACTACATTTTTTTAAATACTATAGACCTACTTTCAATCTAATTATTTTTCGATCCCGCCTCGTACATGAGCCCAATACGTTGCGAAAACTTCGCTATTATTGCAGTTATTTAAAACGACCTTAACTTTTTTACAATCTCATTACAAACTGCTTTTTAGATCTCCACCAGGCTGAGACTGAGTCCGTAATTATAGGTTGCCGAGGTTTAGCCTTAAAATACCGTTTGTATCGGAGAATATTATTGTGATATATTTTATCTATTAAAATTGTCCATGTGCTCGTAATTACTATTTAAGCAAATTCGTGCTTAAAAAAATGTTATCTTATTTATTGGCATACATTCAAATTGCACTTATGCACTGTTATATAACCTTCAAATTATTATTTTGTAGTCGGAAAAAAATATTTTCAGTCTAAAATAGACTGTTGGTAAACATTTTTTTCTTTACCTAGTACAAGTTCCTTAACTTATAGGTTGCTATGTGGCTGACTAGTGACCACCCATGCTGTAGAAAATTGTTCACTTTACCTGTTTCAGGGAAAGTCGGTTAGAGTTGTAGGGTGTATGTTTATTTGAGATTTGGGTTTTTATGTTGTGGGTTCACATGCGGCATGTACAAGCACGAACTTATGCGTGTTTGCTGGTGAAAATGCAAATAATTTAAATCCTCAATGTTACAATTCTGTTGCAACTTAGATTAGATTTGATTTGAAGATAGAACGGTAAAAGACATGGTGGTGCCCAAACAGCTGATCGTTGTTCCATATAAAATGGATCAGCTGTTGATACGTCGTCATATTTAATTCCATCCAATCTTCAAATACATACGGTAAGATCTATCGACGGTCATCGAGGCTTCCATCCCAGGTTGGTGAATCCATTTTTTTCCACAAAAATAGTTAAAATGAAGTTAACTCAATCCTCTAGTTAAAACTTTATTCAAGAAAGAGCAATTTGTCATGTAAAGACGAATGTTTTAGCAACAATTACGTCAAATTCCTCACATGCTTTTGAAAAGACATTCGTAATAATTAAGTTAATTTAAGGAGTGAAAGCCATTAACGACGAGCGCGTTTATCTCAACTTTTAACTTTTCCCCAACGTTTATCTTAATTAGAGACAATGTTGGCCTTCATAAAGAAATAAAAATATATCAAATACGCAAGACAGAAACATTTTTATATTATTTAGATTTTGGGCAGTAACTTTGTGAAAGCACATTTTAATTAATTAAAATACTTTTTTAACTTTGTTACAATTCACTTGAGTTTTATTTTTTAAAAAACACAACCAGTTTCGGGAGAAGCAGTACCTCCCATCTTCAGGTGTAAATATCAACTAACATAAAATACAAAATTACCAAATTAAGCAAGGATTTAATTTGTAGTACTGGTGGGGGTAAGTGGGGGGCGGGGCTTAATTGGAAACAAAGAAAGTAATGGCGAAGTGTTGGGAAAGAGGATATTATTTAAGAGGTTATTTTCAGAATTAATATTTTTTTGGATTTCTAGATTTTCAAAATTGTTCATAATTTTACCTTTGTAGGGGATGGGATGAAGGAGTTTTAATGTGTGAGTGTGAAAGGAATGGTTTGATTCAATGATGTGGTTGGCGAACTCAGAGTGACTGTTGCTCGTTAGGCAACGGCGGTGTTCTTGTATTCTAATTTTTAGATTTCTTGCGGTTTGTCCAATATATTTGAGTTCGCAATCACCACAGGAAATCTCATATATGCCACTTTTCATCATCCAGTCAATTTTATCTTTTGAGTTAAAGAGGATGTTTTTTAAATTATTGTTTGTGTAGAACGCGGGTTTAATGTAACTGGGCAGTAATTTAGAAATTTTGTAAAAAATCTATTTGTACCCAATAACTCAAAACTTGTTTCCTTCGATGTTGTTAATCTATTTACAAATGTACCTATACCAGATGCAAAAAATATTTTTAATGACTTATTATACGAATCGGATTTAAGTGATGCTATTGTTGATGAAATGATGAGAATGTTCAATGTATGTACAACACAAAACTATTTCCAATTTAATGATAAATTTTACGAACAAAGAGAAGGTTTACCCATGGGTTCACCCATCTCCCCATTATTAGCTGATATGTTCTTAAGTAAACTGGAAACTGATTTATTAAATTCAAACCATCCCCTTGTACAAAAAATATTTAAATGGTATCGTTACGTAGATGATATATTTTGTATTTTTAATGGTACTGATAGGCAACTAGAATCTCTCCTTTCCCACATTAACACTCTACATCACAATATTAAATTCACACTGGAAAAAAAAACGTTAATAATAACTTAAACTTTTTAGACATCTCCATTAAAATCACAAATAATAAACTAGATTTCAACATATATCGTAAACCTACTGTAACGAGATGGATTTGTTTGTTAGGTAAAATGGAACATGAGATTTGAATTTGAATGAAAAGGAAAACAAAGGAAGGCAGAAAGAGAGGAGAAGCTTGCCTGGCGGGATAGCCACAAGCCTGTGTAATTAAGAATAAAGAATATTATTGTGCTGTGGTTAATTGTGTATACATTGTGAAAGAAATAAAAGTAAACATATTAAAGTGTGTATGTTATATTATTAATTGTGTCAATCAGCAGGAGAGAGGAAAAACCCTCACATTTTGGCGCCCAACGTAAAAGAAAAAATCTATAAACGAAATTCCTATGAAGAAAATTTTTCACAAACAAAAACAAATGACAGTCGATTTCAACAAATGACATTCAAAACAATACAATATATGAAATAATTAAAATTAGACAGATTTATGGTTGTAAAAGCATAATGTAAAGCATCAACATGACGTTAAAAGGTTGTGAAGACATCGACTTATACAATTAACAACAAGAAATTACAAGATTTGAAATGCTGTTTTGAAAATATTGAAGGTGAGAGAATTCAAACTACCTACATTACGTTCAGAAGAATGGAAATTCAAAAATCGAACGTCGCGGGAGAATGAAGAATGGATATGAACCAGTTTGTTTCAAATCAGTTTAGATAAATATATATAGATGGTGTTATATTTAATTTGTATGAAAAAAAATTTTCAATGAAATGATTTTTTTTTTAATTGCATAAATTGAAAATATACAGCAAATGACGAAATCTAAAAAAATAAATAATAAAAAGGATTTAGAAAGTAACACAATGGAGTCCATAAATTTTGATCCTCTCAAATTAAAAATATCTTTTAATGGTGAAAGTGAACCAAATGAATTTATAATAAGGTTAGAAGAATTAGCCAAAGTCTACAAATTAAAATTAGATTATTTGGTAGAGTGTATGCCTATATTTTTAACAGATTTTCCGTTAACTTGGTACAGAGCAATTAACTGTGAATTTGATTGGAAAATTTTTAAAACCAAATTCTTACAACAATTTGAAAAATATGACTTTCAAAGGAATCTTAAGTTAGAAATTTTAAATATGGTACAAGGTCATGATAATGCATCTGTTTATATTTTAAAGGTAAAATCAAAAAATAATTTATTAAATAAAAGAATGCATGATAAAGAACTTATGGACATAATAATTCATGGATTGTCAGAAAAATATGCAACTTTACTGACAACATCTGAAATTAAAAATACAGAGGAATTATCTACAATATGTAGCAAGTTTGAATCATTTATAAAATTTAATGAATGTAAAAATTTAAATGTAATGAATGACATAAAAGAGAAAAATGTAATGCAAAAATGCAATTTTTGTAATAAATTAGGACATGATGAAATAGATTGTTGGACTAAAAATAGAAAATTCGATTACATACAGAATAAATGTAGAAGTTTCACAAATAATATAGTATGCCACTTTTGTAATAAAAGAGGACATGTGGAAAGAAATTGTTTTATAAAAAATGGAAATTTTAAAAAACACACAGTAATCTGTTACTCATGTAAGCGTACAGGACATGTACAAAAAGATTGTTTTGTTAAAAATAAAAAAAAGTGATTATACAGACAAAACAAAAATGAACAAAGAAAATGGGATACTTTCTTAGATTCAGTACAAAGCATAATAAATAATACAGTCAATTTAGCAACAGGATACACACCTAATGTATTAGCAAGAGGTAGGGAGATTGTACTAAATGGTGAAATTCATGGTGAAATAGTAAATGATGAAATAGAATCAAAGGAAGAGTTAGATAAATATAGAGATATGCATAAAGATAAAATGAAGGAATTAAACACATTATACAAAATAGTTACAGAAAATTTATGGGATGCATATAATAAAAATGCAAATTATTATAATAAAGGTAGATCAAATCGTGTCTATGATCAAGGGGATATTGTATGGCGTAAAAATTTCATACAATCAAATGCAGGGAAATACTTCTGTACAAAGTTGGCTCCAAAATTTGTCAAAGCCAGAATAGAAAAGAAAGTTAGCAAGATAGTCTATGTATTAAAAGATATAGACACAAATGTTATAAATAAATATCACATCAAGGACATAATCAAATTAGATTAAAAAAAAAAAAAAAAACATATTTTCATGTGTATGAAAAATTTGAGGTGATGAATGATACGGTGAAAGTTGATATAAAAGTGATCAGTGAAAGAATGAATTATGAAATATTGCATGAATGAAGGTATGAAACATTAATTAAACAAAGTATTACATATGAAGGTAAAGTTTTTAAAAAAAATTGATGGACTGATAAATTTATTAATGAAAAATAAATTTGAAATAAATTTAAATATTGGGAAAGATGTGATACATGTTTAAAAAAAAAAAGTTATTTTAATGAATTGATTAATTAACTGGTGAATGTTTATTATGTATTGTTATTTGATTATTTTGAATTGTTGAATTAAGTATATAAAAAAAAAAAAGTTATTTTAATGAATTGATTAATAAACTGGTGAATGTTTATTATGTATTGTTATTTGATTATTTTGAATTGTTGAATTAAGTATTTAAAAAAAAAACAAATATTTGTTTATAATATTGAATATGAAATTTGTGTTAAAAAAAAATTATATTAATTTTAGTATGAAAATAATTGGTATTGTTAAAAAAGGTATTAATGACTGAATAATGTATCAGAAACAGGTTTTTTTTTATTTTCATATTTTTGAAATTTATCCTTAAAATAAAACAAAATATGTGGCGCCGGCTGAGCATTATGATACATTATTTACTCATTGAAAAAAAAAAAAAAAAAAAAAAAAATTGGGAATGTTTTTTTTTTTTATGAGAGGAAGGAGGTGTATTGTAACGAGATGGATTTGTTTGTTAGGTAAAATGGAACATGAGATTTGAATTTGAATGAAAAGGAAAACAAAGGAAGGCAGAAAGAGAGGAGAAGCTTGCCTGGCGGGATAGCCACAAGCCTGTGTAATTAAGAATAAAGAATATTATTGTGCTGTGGTTAATTGTGTATACATTGTGAAAGAAATAAAAGTAAACATATTAAAGTGTGTATGTTATATTATTAATTGTGTCAATCAGCAGGACAGAAGAAAAACCCTCACACTACCCACACAGACACTGTAATACCGTTTCATTCCTCCCACCCCACCGCACATAAATTAGCTAGTTTTCACAGTATGCTAAATAGACTCGTAAAAATCCCACTCAATAATAATGATTACTCTCAAGAATTGTCAACCATTAAACAAATAGCTTGTAATAATGGATATGAACACAAATTGATAGATAAACTGCTAAATAATAAAAAATATCAAATTCTTGTTAAAAAGTATCTTTACTCTGCACTTGATAATAATACCACAGATAAAACGTATTGGAAAAAAATTCTCTACACAGGTCCATTATCTATCAAAATTTCTAAATTACTGCCCAGTTACATTAAACCCGCGTTCTACACAAACAATAATTTAAAAAACATCCTCTTTAACTCAAAAGATAAAATTGACTGGATGATGAAAAGTGGCATATATGAGATTTCCTGTGGTGATTGCGAACTCAAATATATTGGACAAACCGCAAGAAATCTAAAAATTAGAATACAAGAACACCGCCGTTGCCTAACGAGCAACAGTCACTCTGAGTTCGCCAACCACATCATTGAATCAAACCATTCCTTTCACACTCACACATTAAAACTCCTTCATCCCATCCCCTACAAAGGTAAAATTATGAACAATTTTGAAAATCTAGAAATCCAAAAAAATATTAATTCTGAAAATAACCTCTTAAATAATATCCTCTTTCCCAACACTTCGCCATTACTTTCTTTGTTTCCAATTAAGCCCCGCCCCCCACTTACCCCCACCAGTACTACAAATTAAATCCTTGCTTAATTTGGTAATTTTGTATTTTATGTTAGTTGATATTTACACCTGAAGATGGGAGGTACTGCTTCTCCCGAAACTGGTTGTGTTTTTTAAAAAATAAAACTCAAGTGAATTGTAACAAAGTTAAAAAAGTATTTTAAGAAACATTTTTATTGTAAAAGTTTGAGGGCATGTGTATTGACATTGTGAAGATTCATTTTAAATAAATAATCCAAAATATAAAAAAAATCTTCACGAGTTGGTCTATTTTCTCGAGCGCTTTCGGCGAGTTATCACAACATAATCAAGAGATACTCATTCGTAAACGTTTTTTATTCTCTTGACTGTCCCAATTTTAATAAAAGGAAGGCAGCATCAAAAGGTTTTAATGTTGTTGTTGCTTTCAATCCGATCGATATCAAAGTTGACATGATCCATTTAGAGAAAAATTTACAAGTTTCCTGGAAATTTCGTTGAAAAGTGATGAGTGGTAGGTATAGCCAAGGAGGAGCAACTCTTCCATAGATAAAAAAATACTGAAATGAAAATCTTTGTTTTTCGATTGACATCAAACTTTACAGGAACCGTTTTTAGAATATTTTTCATGTTTTTTTTTCAAAATTTGGTCAAAATCTGATGAGCGGCTTAACCAAGCATGGGAAGCAACATTTCAATACATTTGATGTGGAAAAAACTTCATTAGTTATTCGATCAAAATCAAACTTCACAGGAACCATTCCGAGAGTATTCTACTTTTTTTTTTTAAATCGGTTGATCGATTTTATAGAGAGCACACATGCCATTTAATAATATTAGATTGGTGACAGTTGGGTGAGCTAGACATCCGTCATGTATGACCGGGGATCGACTGTTCGCCGGACCGGTCTGGTAACGAGGTCTGTCCTTATATGCGTCGAGAGGCTGCTTCGAGTCCCCGCGAGGCGAAACTAGCAGCTCGATGATTCTCGTCAATCAGTCGAAAATACAAGCTTTGCAAAGTGTTCATCAACAGCCTTGCTTCAGTAGCATTTAAGTACGTAATTTTTCAACAAAAACACACTTGTATTTTTAATTTTCTAAGTATCGACCACTTTGGATAAACAATAAACGCCCTGCTCATATTCCAGTCTTGGAGAAGTTTGCCTTTGGTTGGCACTCACGATGCTCTGACCTAGTTGGGGCACTCTGGAATTAATTAGTGCATTTTTTGCCGTTCGCGAGATTGCCTTTGCTAATGAAGCCTTTGAAGGGGCTCTAGTACAAAGGGCAACAATGTGCCACTCACGAGAACCTCGCCATTACTTCCAATCAATTACATCCTAACCCTTACAACATGGGATTTATAATAAGTTAGTTACAAACTGAATTGATAAGAAATTAAAAGATTAAGGGTTTGTGTATTGACATTGTGAAGATTTAGTTAATAATGTAAAAATGAAACGCAAAGTTTTTCTTTGCGATTTGATTTATTTTCTCAAGCGCTTTCGATTTTATTACCTAAATCATTTGTCCTTGATATGTATTTTGTCCTCTTGATAATTGTTTGATAACATCGAAACAACTCGTGAAGAAAAACTTTGTGCTTTATTTGTACATTGTGTAATATGAATGGTTGTTCATTCAAAATATCAATATTTAAACAAAGCTTGCAGTTTGGTTGTACGTTCATATTATTTATAATAATCTATGATCTAATTTGCAAAGTATAATACATATTACATGCATTTCCAAAAGCATCTCAAATGAACATGAGCCCTGTAACTCTTGCCAACCTTCCCTAATACAGGGATCATTATAATCAAGATCATTATAAGTCAAAGAGATAACATTCAGGTATATAAAAACAACAAAACCTTTAAAAAGAAATCTATATAAAAAAGTAAATAGGTATTTTAAGAAAAATATAACCTTTAATTATGAATAAATAATCCGCCAACATTACAAATTAGCCGCCATTTCTTTCTGTCATTATGATAGTTGTTTTTCATCAGGATTTTAACTTTATTAAATTTCGCCATCTACAATATCGTTTCAACTCCACCCCTGCAAATTCTGATCTCCACTGCAGTCAAGTGAGCCTGTTTTAAACGCTAGTACCACCTCGCAAGCTCGCACATGAAGTTCGTCTCTCCTACCAAACGCGTCTCCGCACCAAACCAACTCCGCGAATAAAAAACAGAGTGAAACAACACACACAAACAGTGCTAAAAAGTGAATACTCAAGTGAATAAAAAATATTCCATACTTAGAAAAGAACATAGAGAAATCCGAACCTAAATCTGATCGCTTTGTTTCTATGAATTCTTTATAATCTTGAGAAAGCGACACGCTTTCAGGGCTTGAAAAATAGAAATCAAAAACGTAGATTCCCTGGTGAATTTATTTTACACGAAAACTGATTTTGGGAAAATAATGTTACAGGAAAAATTTCAGTATTTCATGGCATTGCTTTCTGTTAAATATTTTATACTTGAAAGAGCGTGAATAAATTAGATTTCTAGATCGTTTTTAAGTGTGGAATGAAACTCGAGACACGTGTTCTACATAAAATAAAATAGTGATTCTTGAAAAATTTTATGTAGAGTTACAAAGAAATAATAAAATTTTATATGTACCTATGTCTTTTTACAAAATAAGTAATCATTAATTTTCGTTAAAATAATGGGCACATTTAAATTATGAGGGAATACTTGCATGTCATTCGGCTGGATTTCTAGGGAAAAGGCATACAAATATTTTTGTTGTTGTTTGCTATGGACCATAGTCTCACGTACGTTTATAAGTACATTATGGCGTTTGCCCGCCAAGAAAAAATATAAATGTGAAATTATCTATATTAAAACAAACAAAGTATTTTGTTTTGGTATCCATTCAAAATGATATAGTTTTGATGTTTGAGAATAATTCAGAGATCATCATCAGATTAAAGTAACGGCAGCTTTCTTTTTGCATGATGCAATCTGACTTCGACTGGAGTAATCTAAGTTTACTGTAAGGATAATTAACTGTTAAACCTGATTCATGAATAGCTACCTCTCTTTTCGTTTTTTTTTTGTTTTTCAATTTTTAATCTTGTGTTTTCCTCTTTTCTTTATTCTTTTTGAAGTGAAGTTTGACAAAAAAAACTTTTCTGTTGGCAAAGTTTTCCTGAATAATAAAATTAGTTTAAATAATTTACGAATTACTTTAAAGCAAGGTGTTCATTTGGATTTATTATTTACTTACATAAACACAAGCAAACAATAATAATAAGTTTCACAAAACTTTGATACCTTTTCAAAGTTTAAGCAATTTTTAAGTCATTCCCGTTTATTTTCCTAAGAAAGGCCGATGCGTTATAAAAATGTGCATTTGATGATATTTTTAATTATATTGTGTATTGTTTGTGTATTAACACTGTGAAAATTCATATTCAATAATTTGTTAATTTTTAGGATTCAAATTAAACACTGTTTTATTTTCACGTATACATGTTTAATTGCTCAGTTGGTAGAACGCGTGCGTTCAACGCCGGAGGGATAAGATTCAATTTCTATCCGTGTTAGTGTTTGTTTCAAAACCAAATATCAAAAAACTTATGTACTGAACCTTGAGTGGAAATAGAAACCGACCGTAACGAATGCACCGAAGTCTTCACTTCAATGGAAGTAGTTGGCATAAATCTGTTCTCCTTACCAGTAAAAATAAAAGTTTACTTTTCACTAGGTGTGTTCCTTTGAGAGATAACGCTGCAAGAAGTTGCAGTATATGTGCAGCTCAGTTGAGTTTTTTGTGATATTAAAACCTGAAAAATTTATATTTTGTATGGTTTGTGTATTAACACTGTGAAAATTCATATTTCATTCTTAGTAAATTTTATACAGCAAAAACAAGAACAGAATGAATCTTTATTCTATTTAAACACTGTTTAATTTCACTTAATTTATTAACTTATTATTAACTTAATTTATTAATTAATTTGATTACTAACGATTATCATCAGGTACATTAAAAATCCATCTATTAAATCAAAACCATCTCCTAAATCAAACAGTGTTTTGATAGAATAAAGTAATTCTGTTCTTGGTTTTGTTTTCCATAAAATTTACTAAGAACCTATAAAATTTAATCAACGAGACTGACAAGCGATAAATATATGGCCAAAAAACCTTAATATCAAATAGTCAACGACGTGAGCCATGTTGAAAGCACCGGGTCCCATAGATCACCGAAGTTAAGCAACATTGGGCGCGGACAGTACTTGGATGGGTAACCGCTCAGGTACACCGCGTGTCGTTGGTATCTTGGACCGGTCCGTAGTCCGTAGTGGCAACACTTCGGACTCGTAAATGGAAGGTTGTGGATTCGGATCCCGGCGGAGCACAAAAATATACCATTTATATTTCGAATGTGCTCTTCGCTGGGTTGAAAAATTCATAAACCTTTACCAAAGACCGGTCACTGAAAGGTCCATCCAACCTTACAACAACTGGGTCTTGCTTGAGAATTGGCGATTTCTACAGCGACGACCAAGCTCGCAGAGGGCTCTTGAGGTGTGATACACACAAAAACAGCGCTCACCAAATAAATCATCCTAATATTATTATTATTTATTATCTAATTCATTCAATTCCTTGACGGAAATTGTTTAGTGAAGGTGCGTCCGCTTTTTACTAGTTCTTTCACGAAAATTTACTTTCATACGGAAAATTCCTTCACCTCCTATCATAAAGACCTACTCTCGCATGCGCCTAACAAAGAAAAAAAAGACTCCCTTGGAATCTAAAGGCTCCGAGGGCGATTTATGTTAGCTTTATTTTGCTTCCCAAGCATAAAACGTTTTGCGTATACTCAACTTACCATGCACCAAAACTTGGATAAAAACTAAAACTCACCTCTATAGAGTGTATTAGTTTCCTCACATTTTTGGAAAAGAGCCTCGCGGGGATTCAGAAAAGTGCCTTTGTTTACTTCTTGTATACGTGCTCTCCTTACACAGATTCGCAAATGTGCTCCACTAAATCTGTGCATGAAAACAGGAATGCACGTGCAAACCTATGCAAATAAACTTGACTGTACGTTCAAAAGATACTCTACTTTTATTCATGCATTTTTTTAAATATTGTATGTCTAATCTAAGTTGCAAAGATATGTTACATTGGGGATTCATATTTTATGCATTTTTACAATCAAACACGTAATCAGTTCGAGCTTGCACATGATGCCGCATGTGAACCTACAACATAAAACCCCAAATCTCAAATGAACATACAGGTACACTCTCCAACTCTTGCTGACCTTCCCTGAAATAGGGGTGACATTGGAAAAGTGAACCATTTTATTCAGCATGGGGGGTCAGCCGCATACCAACCAATAAGTCAGGAGGAATACACAACAAATTACATTTTTTTAAATTACAAATAAAATAATATGTATAAACACCAAAACAAATACAGAATACAAAATTTCAATTAAAAAGCCCTATTCCTAGCTGCCAACATTACAGATCAACCGTCTTTGTCTCTGACGCCATGTGTTGTCAATATAATTTTCGAATAAAATTAGCAATATTATTTCGTAAGTTATTATTATCAATAACTTCAATGTTTATTTGCGATAGCACATATTTTATGACGTAAATTTCAAACGGAGATTAAAATTGCCGTATTGAAATACTCTCAAACAACATGTCGATAGTTTTGAAAAAAAAACGGTTGATAGCTTAGTTGGTAGAGAGCATGCATTCCATGCCGAGAGTTGGGGCTTGAATCCCACCGAAGATGTCAAAAATGATTTTCCGTTTCGTTGTTTATTTCATACCCAAAAGAAAATGCAGGCCATATTTACTCAGACTTTACAAAAAACGAGTACTAGCCCCCTCGGGAGCTGGGAAACTCCCTCTTCAACTGAAGTGGTTGGAGTAAGGCCGGCCCAGTTACCTGTAAAATAAAAAGGTTCCACTTGCCACGTAAAAAATAGTTAAGAATCTTTAAAAAAACAGACTTACGTTATTCACCGTCTATTTACAAATCAAACAAAAACCTCAAAACGATGATTGAAAAACGTTATTATTAAAAACAAATTTTAATTATTTTTTCTCGCTCCGTGTAATTACAGATTCATCAAAAAATCGCTTATTTACCCAACGTTTTAATTAACGACTGTAAATTTGGTGAAAGGCGAGCTAAAATTTAGTGGACTTGAAAAAAATAAACTTTGAAAGGAGGTGTCGACTTTGTTCCTCTTGTGCTGAAACTGTGTTCGGACCAAGAAGGTCCAAGTGGGGAAGATGGCCGACCACCATTTGGTCAAGTGGTTAACGTGGTTCCTGGTGTCGTCTGCTCTCGTGGTTCTATCCCATCAATTTCACGAAGAGGATTTGGCATTCCATCCATCCAACGGAAATGCTGACGGTGAGATCTTGCTTTTATTATTTCTCTTCTTGCATTCTATACCTAATCTAAATCTACGTTGAAAAGATAAATACCTTTTGAGATTCACATTAAATGCATTCCCACAAGCAGACAGGTATACATAAGTTCGCGCTTACACAATACACCTTCAGCATGTGGACTTACAACATAAATCCAAATCTCAAATGAACATAAGCCCTGCAACTCTTGCCGACCATGTAACAGGGGTGATATTAAACCATTTTTTTACAGTATGGGTGGTCAGCCTCATACTAACCTATAAGTCAAGGTATTCATATTCATAAAAAGAAATGTATCTACAATATAAGTTGCAAGGAGTATTGACATTTAAGGTCTATATTTAATGCACGCCTATAGGCAGACACCTTTAAATTAGCGCTTACATATTCTGCATGTGTATTTACAAAATAAATCGAACCTCACATGAACATGAACATTCCATCTCCTGCTGCTTTTCCCTAAAACCGTGGTGGCGTTGGCAAAAGTGAACCGAGTTTTTACAACATGAGGTTACGGTCTCATACCAATATAAGTGTATCAAAATTTACTCAAAAACTAAGACACATTTTTTCATTATATTAAAAATCTTTATATGTAGTTTGAATGATACTGCAAATAAACTTGACTACAGTTTATTGAATAAAACTAAAACTAAGTCATGAAATCTTTCACATTATTTGAAATATTGTGCGCATATACAAACTAGGATAGTACGCAGGTAAAGCAGGTAAAAGAAAAGTTTTATAATTGTTAAACTTTATTAAAAGTTATCTATTTAAATGGAAGTGATTCTCCGAACAAAGTTATGAAACAAATTTATTTGCTTCGTCAGCAAATTTAGCTCTCATCCTCTTATAGAAAAGTTACCTTTTATTTGTCGTTCAAAATTGTCTTTCACTTTTAACTCTTGCCTTTAAATTAAATGCTTAGAGAACCGATAATATTATTAGTCCTAAGCGTCAAGATAACCTATAAACATTAATAAATGTACAGTTTTTACCATTTTTAAAACACTATATATTTATCATTTATAATGTAATATTGTATATTTTTTATTCCTTGACTTATACTGTGGTATTAGGCTGTAAAAATTACTTCAATTTTAAAATCTCACCCCTGTTTCAGGGAAACGCGGCTATAGTTTCAGGGCTTATGTTCATTCGAATATCGGGTTTTTATTTTATTTGTACACATGCAGCATGCATAAACATAAATCTACTCGTATCTGCTCGTGGGCATACATTAATCATGACACTTAAATGTGAATACATCTGTCCGACTTAGATTATTAATAATTAGCAGTACACAGATTTATACATTATTTATAGATTTTGGAGTTATTTGTATTTCACCATCATCCTTGTATCTTTTTTTTAATGAAGTCCACACATTCATTGACATGGACAAAGTTATAACTTCACACGGCCAAGTTGCTAAGTTGAAAGTTTACTAATATACATATTTGGTAATCGATTGCCAAGGACCCTAATCCCATAGACCTGTGACGTTAACGCGCACAGAAAAAAAAAAACGAATTTGAAATCTCATTTATTTTGAAATTTCTTAACATTTCATCACTTGGGGTTCTCTGAAGTCCTTGAAGTGCGTTTCATTCATTATACCTACATAATTAAAACGTCTTTGAGACTCGCCAACCCTTTGATGCTCTCCAGCTCATTCCAGAAAGTATTTAAAGCTCTCGTAAAGAAGGGGACAGTAAATAATAAAACAAATTGAAATGAAGCAATTCGTTGAATTTTCGCCAGTTTCAATAAAGTCCGCCGACAAATTTCCGGAAACACAATTCGTTCAATTTCGGCAAAGGAATAAAATATATATGTCATCTTATCTAAGTTGCAAATGTATTTACATTTAAGATTCGTATTAAATGTATGCCTACAAGAAGACAGTACATAGTTAGTTCGCGTTTGTATACAGTACAGGCCACATAAAACATAAGTACTCAATTTTCAAATTAATATAAGCCCAGTCCCTGATCTAGAAGGGATATTGGCAAAGTGGACCATTTTTTATAGCATGAGTGGTCAGCCTTATATTTTCTATAGGCAATTAGGAACAAAAGTTGTGAAATACATTACTCACTGTATTACAAAAAACATATTATAAACTAATAGAGAGTAACGATAAAATTAAAAAATTAAATTTGAAAGCCTTAGTCTTACAAGTGATCTATATTTGCAACTTAGATTTTATAGATTGTAAAGTTTATTACTTCAAGCATGTACAAAAATAGAAACGTGTAAGTTCACACTTAGACATGTTGAATGTATAAATGCTTATGTGAAGAAGTATGAATATGAAACTTAGAAAAAACCTATAATATGAGTTGCAAATGTGATCTATAATATAAGTTGCAAAGATGCATTGACATTTAAGGCGCATATTTAATGCATGCCCATAATCAGTCACATGTACGTTTGCGCTTACACATGCTGCATGTGTGCATACAAAATAAACCAAATGTCATATCAACATAAACTTTGCAACTCATGCCGCCTTTCCTTACTTTACAGATTTCAAAATATGACAGCCCCACTCTAGACTTTGTAAAAATATATTTTAACTAAGTATTTTTGCAATGATATTGTTACAAAGCACTTTCTTTAACTTTGGAGCCTTTTTTACACTCTTCCGACAAAAACCCGAAGTATTAAACTTAACATTTCAACTTAATTTAAGCGTTTTTCAATTTATCTACAGAAGTTAAAGCAGCGCCTTAAGCGAACTTTTAAGTTTCCACACATTTTTGTACAAACGCTGTGGTTCAAGATTTCATTTAAGAAGTCTTTTCATCTTCTCAAGCTTCCGAGGCCTATTTTAAAATACCAAGCACTTAACTCTACGATGTTCTGGCGTTTCTCAATAATAAACGGTCCACGCATATGAATCTACATCTCATAATTTCATATTAAATGAGCTTTATAAACCAACGAGGCCACAAACTTTTTTTTTATTTTTTTTATTTTATGTCACAATTTTAAGAAAAAACTGTTATGCCATGATTTTACTATGTTTAAGATAGAAATAATGCAATTTTTGTCTGGAAATTAAGGCGAAAAAATAGTTGTATCATGTAGACCAAATCCCTTATATTTTTATACACAAAGCATTTGACCACAGCTGAATCATGGTTCATCATTTTTTTGTGTGGAAAATTCACGGTAGGGGGCGGTTGAGCCATGGATCTGTGTGTGAACAACACCGTTACAGTCAAAATAGTTCTTAATAGTTCTACACTTTTTTATAGCGCCATTTCGTAACTGATGTCACTTCAAAGGCGCTTCGTAGGAGTGTCCAACATATAACAATGTTATGTTTTGTCTTTGTGAGATGTTAATATTGTTTCAAATGTTAATTTTACCAAATTCCTTCTGGAGATACATGGTGCCTTGATAGTTCTGGACCGTCTTGTGAGATCAATAATTTCTGAATGTTGGACTTTCATATCAAAATTAAAAATATTTTTGGGCTTTCTGACATTGTCTCGTTGACTTGTAAGATGTCTATATAATCTTTGTTCTAATTTGCAAAGATATATTACATTTAAGATTCATATTACATACATTTTTAAAAGCAGACACGTATAAGTTCGCGTTTGCCGCATTTGGACTTACAACATAAAACTCAATCTCAAAATGAACATAAGCCCTGCAACTCTTGCCACGCTTCCCTGAAACAGAGGTGAAATTGGCAAAGTGAAACATTTTCTACAGTATGGGTGTTAAGCCTCATACTAACCTTTTAGTCAAGGAATATGAAGAAAGTAATGCATATACAATTTTCAGATTTCAGAATTGTGTGCAGACATGCTTGAAATCGTAGGGTTACAGTTAACTTTTCATACTTATGTAATATGTAGATACGATATACCAAAGAGATACGTAAAAAAAGCATGCGAGTCAAATAACTCAACTAGGATATTTCTAAGAAGGTTTCCCTTTGACACAAAAAACTGAATGCTCTCTGAGAATTTTCATAGTACAAAAGTGTATTTAATTTTTGTCAAAATATATACACAAACAACTGGGCTGAATTTTTGATACGAAAAATCTATTATTCAAAAGTTTCTACCCGGTATAAAGTGAGACATAATTTTTCGGTTGACATTTAAAACGTTTTTTTTTTCAGGAAAAACATTTTATAAAATTTTGTATTTCTTTCACATAAAAATTAAATTCAACTTTAAATATCTCTTATACTTTCGTTGTAACAATAACATTGAAAATTGAAGTCGTTTGAAAATGCTACGAATGGCTATATATATATATATTTATACATTTAATGTTATAAAAAAAAAATGAAAGTAAATAGGGAGAGCTACTACATACAATTTTTACGAACGGATGCGTTCGTGGGGACGTGAGCGTGAACACGTAGCTTGCTAGTGTGTGTGTCTGGCTCTAGTATAATCTATCTACTAGGAAGTATCTACCATGTTCTAGAACATGCAAGAGCCGTCTCTTTCGTATCCATAAATACGAGCTAAGATTCTGTGGAACAGATAGAGTCGCTTTGAACATTTTAACGCGAAGATTGTAGGCAGAGAGTGAAGAGTGAACACTACATTGCTGATACCTATATTGTGAAAAATACATCTTGTGAAATAATTTTTAATCGCAATTTTATTTTAAAAGAACCCTAAGTAAAATGATAACAATATTATCTATCTTACAAGGAGAGCAGAAATAAATTGGTAAATTGAATACCTCTTTAAATTTTTAACATTTAAAAATGCGTTATTTATCTATTTAACTGCTAGCATATATTTTTATAAATCAGCGACATAATTTATGTCTTTTCAAATCGGGCAAAAGCCATTAATGAAAGTAGGGACAAGTTTCTTTTCTGTGAAAACACCAGCTGCAACCTGCCATGTAGAGATAAATAGGTTTATCGATGGAGTTCATCAACACGGCTCATGTATCACACGTCATGCGTCTATTTTATTTATCTATGTAGGTGTATTTATGTTACTACAAACAGAAAAAAAAACTTTATATTATTTTATTTTTATTTTGGATATCAACAGTAATACAAAAAAAAAAAAAAAACTTAGAGAGAAAAATGTATTTTATTTACCTTATGTAGGTGTATTTATGTTACTACAAACAGAAAAAAAACTTTATATTATTTTATTTTTATTTTGGATATCAACAGTAATACAAAAAAAAAATAATAACTTAGAGAGAAAAAGTCAAAGAAAAATAATTAAGACTTTAACAAGAATACAAAATTAATTATAAGAAATAATTGAATTATACAAAAGTACGATAGTGTGATTATGGAGAGATAGGGTGTGTAAGGGTGAGTGAAAGTAAGTCTAAGTGCGCGCTTAGAAATGCTGCATGTGTACTTACAAAACAAAAACCAAAACTCAACTGACCGGTCCGTAGTTCAGTTGTAACACTTCGGACTCTGAATGGAAGGTTGTGGGTTCGAATCCCGGCGGAGCACAAAAAAATACCATTTATATTTTCAAATATGCTCTTCGCTTAGTGAGAAATTCATATACCTTTACCAAAGACCGGTCACTGAAGGTCCATCCAGCCTAACAGCAACTGGGTAGTCCGGTAGATAGAGTTGGTAGAGTGCTTGCATTCCATGTCGTGAGCTAGGTTTCGAATCTCACCGAGGGTGTTAGAAATGATTTAAATAAAATACCGGCAAGGTTAACTCAGCCTTCACAAGAAATGAGTACCAGCCCTCTCGGGAGCTGGGAAACCCCCAATTCAACTGAAGTGGGGGTTTCCTCGCCACATGCGAAAACCGTCGGGGATAACGCGGCAAGAAGTTGCACTACATGTGTAGCTTAGTTGCGTTTGAGATAAATATATATGGAAGCAGAGAATTTCATTTTATCTCACTACTATCTTCACCACAATACGTCGTATTATTAAACACACGAGTAAGTACATCACATAATGCATTCGGATAAATAGACGAGAATATGTATGAAACCCCTCATTCCGAGCGTTTCCTCTAATAGCAAGAGCGGAATAGAACCCAGTACCTTTTGTCGAGGCTTAGTTCACCCGCTATGCAGTGCCCTCCCATGGGAATGAAGCTTCAATCTTCACAGTCCACAGATATTCAAATAGCAAGAGATGCTTGGGCACTGGAAAAGGCTACCAATATACGTCTATTTATATAATCTCATATCGACGGTTAAAAGGCAATAGGGCATAAGCGACAAAAACTAAATTGTTCAGGAGAGCAGTTTAAAGTTTGAGATTGCAGAAAAATGGCATTACTTTTTTATCATATCGTTTAAATCAAAACAGCTCTTAAATAAAAATAAAGTTAAGGCATTCCTATTAATTTGGTTTTGCGATAGTTAACGTTTTTTTTTTTTGCTACAAGCGTCTTTAGGACAAAAAAAAAAACAAAATTGTGTCGTTTACACCAAAACCATACCTACTTTGAAAACGCAGTTGTTTTTTTGGGCATTAACAACAACAAAAAATATTGATGGAGCTATCATGGGAGTTAGCGCATTAGAAAGAGCGATTTTTTTTTAGTAGGATAGCATTCATAACTTATTTTTGACCAAAACGTCGCTTATATTTCCTTTTAGCCATCGATATACCAATATATAATTCTCGTTTCACTGTTTGTGGTCACACTCCTCCGAAACGGCTTGACGGATTCTTATACAATTTTGTACGCATTTTTGATAGGTATGAGAATCGACCAACAAGTATATTTCATACAGCTATATGATTAAGAAGAGAAGATTTGTTCTTTAATTTTTTTGACTAACTATTTTTTTCGTACTTTTTTATTATTTATCATCAAAACATTCATACGATCTCAAATTTTTACATTCCTATTCTCACTTTTCAAATTTTAATCGCAATTTTAGTATTTTCGTAGGAATAACACCTGATGGATAAACCTGATGGATAAAAATCCATCAGGTTTCACACTCCCCCTAAATGGCTTGACGGTTTTTGAATGAAACTTAGCATTTTAGAAAGGATCATAGTTCTAAGTTCAAAATATTAATGGAAGAACCGCACTCGATGTTTCCTGTGCCTGGCTTTGCCGTTTAACAGTTTAAGAAAATTTTCAGAAAACGTAAAAATTAACCTAGAAATGAATAGTGTGAAGTTTGGTTCCAATTGGATTTTTGTTTTGGCTCTGTTGTTGCGTAAAGGCTGCTTCTTATATGCATGAAAATAATTTATTCCATACACCCAAATGGCGTTGTGAAACACGCCGGGTACAGCTAGAATGCGTATTATACCACACATTGTAAAGTGGATATACGACGGTCATTGCATACCCATTGAAATTCAGTGAACTCCGGTCGAAAGCACAATTGTCAAAGCTTCAGATGTTTAACAAAAATATAATAACTACACAGTTAAAATTCAATTTATTACTCGGATATTTGACGAACCGTTTTAAGAGAACTGACATTATTCTCAACGTTTCTTTAGCGACGTAGCTAACGTCTTCAGGAGACACCCTCTCTGCACGACGACTGAGGATGAACCGAAAAAAGTCAATACTTACATATACAAAAAATGTAATATTAATGAATAAACCAACAGTCTAGAATCTAGATTAAAAATATCACTTTAAAATGAAAAACAACCAAGTCTCTTCAGGCGTTCTCAGATTATGCGGCTACCAAAGAACGTCTTTTATTTTTATTGATTCTTCTTTTTATTATTAATCTTGTTCCTCATTGCTGAGGGTTGTGACCTGTGTGGAAGTAACCACCCTTCTGGAGTTCTCTCTTGACTGCGCTTCAACCACCGAGTTGCCTATTACTGTCTTTACTTGATCGATCCATCGTGGGGATCTTCCTCTTACTCTCTTCCCCTGCAAGCCACCGATCACAAACAGTCGTTCCAGGCTATCGTCATTGCTACGGACAGCGTGTCCGAAGAACTGAAGAATAAATCATTTTTATTTAATAGATGGAAAAATAAATCACATTCTCTATTTCAATACCTTCAGTTCTCTCACATTATGTGGTGTGGCAATACGCGAGTATCGGGAATAGACTCTTGAATAATATCTGTGGGCACCCTGCCGCATTGTAAATCCTTCAGTCCTTTGTATTGAGAGACGACAAAAGCTCAGATGCATCGGAAAGCACTTCCCTGCACTTACATCACCGCTCGACTCTCTACAATATTCTTTCAGCGAAATTTCAGCCGCACCATATTGCATTTTCCCCTGAGAGCACTCAGTTTTTATGACAAAGGCTCTCCGCTAACCAACACTTCTTCTTTTGTCTGAAGTGATTTACAGCACAACGCTACAGATAAGGTGGATGTAAATATCTAAAAATCAGGATGTAAAGATGCAACAATCGATCTGTAAATCAGGATATGAAGATCGAACATTCAATCTAAAAATAAAATAATAAAGATAAAAAAATAAGGATACAAATATCGGGCACCGAATCGAAGTCCAGTCGATAGTTCAGTTGGTAGAGTGCTTGCATTCCATGCCGAGAGCTCGGGTTCGAATCCCACCGAGGGTGTCAGAAATGATTTCCCGTTTCGGTGATTATTTTAAACCCAAAATATCGGCAAGGTTTACTCAGCCTTCTCAATAAATGAATCCCAGCCCCCTCGGGAGAAAAAAAAGGTTCTACTCGCCACATGCGACTAGTGTCCGACCGAAAGTGTACTTTCACTTTCGGCCGAAAGCCGTAGCCGAATTTCGGCAAAATTCTACTTTCGGCAGAAAGCCGAAAGCCGAAGCCGAAAGCCGAAACTGAAAGCCGTAGCCGAAAGTATGTATATTATTTAAGTGCCTAGTTAGTTATGCATTATTTAGTTAGAAGGATATGCAAGTAACAATAAAAGGTGTTTACAATTCTGGGAACTTTTTTATTTAATGCAAAACTATATGCATTTTTTTTTTAAATTACTAATAGGTAGTACAATTATTAATAATTAAAAATCAAACACATTATAAAACTTAAAAAACTTTTCATGTTTCTTTCATCGCCTAATTAAGTTAAACAAATGCAACAAAAATACTTTATACAAGAAATTAAATGAAATGAAAATAAAACAATTATAAAAAACGGTAATAAAAAAAACTTTTCATGTTTAAGTCAACGCCCAATTAGTTATACAGGGCGTAAACGACCGTCAAGTCAGTCAATCTTCTTATTTTAAACTACATATGTTCTCCATATGTTGTGTATGTGTAGTACACGAATATGAAAGAATTTTTCAATTTATTTAAGATTTTTTAAACTTTTATTCGTCTAAAGGCCGCCAATCGCGTCGCGGCGTTCGCGTCGCGTTGCGTGCGCGCGGGTGGTCGGTTTGTCTGCCTAACTTTCGGTTGGGCCGAAAGTGACCGCTACTTTCGGCCGAAACCGTAAGTTTGCCGAATGTGGCAAATATTGGCCGAAAGGCCGAAAGCCGAAACCGAATATTCGGTCATGCGACCCCTTCGCGGAGAACACGGCAAGGCACTTTATGTGTAGCTTAGTCACATTTTTTTAGTCATACGTTTGTGTGTAGGTATGTATTTACTTATTTAGTGAAACCTCAACCCTTCTTCAGCGCTGTATACTCGTATAAGGCGAGCTTTTGCTTGAAGTAAAGGGCATTGATAAGCGAGCGAACTAGTCTCTGGATATTATATTGTTTTCAATCTAAAATAAAACTGAACGAAAAGCAATCGCCAGTGCCTTTTTTACATAGGTAGCATGAAAACAACATGCCCCATTAATGTCAGAGAAATTCATTACGTGCATAATTTTATCTATCGTTGAATATTTGGACCACACATAATTTTAATTATCGTTTTAAAACAATGTAATAAATAACATGCAATTAAAAAGTTAATTTGACAATTTTGCTCTATTTATAAACCATTTTGCGATATGTTGTCTGCATAAAAAATGTACATTTGCCTTAGTACTCACTTTCTATTAAAACAATTGACTTAATTTTTTTAATTATTGCTTTAGATTTTTTCATAACAATGCTTAAAAATAACAGTAGGTACAACACTGTGAACGTGTCTGCCTGTTTTTAAACCATTGTTGATTGGACAGGACGATTAACATTCAGGAGAAGCTGGAAAGTTACTTTCCATGATCTGTTGCCGTGGTCTGTGTGTGCTGGATCTTCCGGACGTTTCTCCCATGCCTATGATGGGCTTCTTCAGCATGAAAGTGAAGCGAAAAATATGTTGTTGATCAAAGTGCTAGACTCTTAACACTCCTGTTTGGAGATGTTCATTACATAGGAGTCTTGATTTTTTTTACTTCACGTTACTAATTATTTTATCTTCTTCTTGTTTTCAGAAGTGAAAACCTGTTCGGCCGCTGAATTCGCCTGCAAGAACGGCAGATGCATACCTCTCAAGTGGCAGTGCGACAATGAAAAGGACTGCACCGACAACTCGGATGAAGATCCAGCCACGTGCAGTAAGTTCTCTTCTTTTCCATTAAAAAATCCATCAAAATGTGGAGAATTTTATAATAACATTTGTATAGCGCTGCTGTGTGACAGTGACTCCAAGGACGAGAAAGAAAAAAGTAGATGGCAATGTATACTTTAAAAAAAACATGGAATATCGTCGGTGTTATGGCCGCGGGGATCAAGTCGTGTTAATTGGAACCGGATAACGTTGGTTCGAATCCCGCGACGATATTCCATTCCAATTCGACCCTGGTTCAACAGATGCTGTTGCATGCACACAAGCTTCTGCTTTCGCATGAAGACAACCGGCCAGGCAAAATAGGTTGGTGGATTGCATTCGTTTCCACAAATCTATTTAAAAAAAAAAAAACTCCTTCCTGTGCCTCTTCAATTAAGATTTGGCTTCATGTTAGCGATTTTCACCTTTGATACTGTGGCACAAAAGTTTAATCTTGTGCTTCTTCTAAGCCCCTCAGTTAGGTTCTTCATCCACGATGTTCTTCTTCGGCCTGGAGCTCTTCTTCTCTAAACTCTTCCATGTAGGTACGATGAAATGCAGGAGTGAATACTTCTCATCTCTCTTTGAGTTTACAAGTTCGTATTCAATTCAGTTTTACCCGAACATGCAAAACTTATTATTGTTCTGTGAATTGTATTCATTTTGCATCTTAATTGTAGCATAAAGTTTAGTAGCTGTTGCCATATATGATCTATGAATCATTGGTTTTTTTTTGTAGGTATGGTAAATTCATGTTAAGCGATGGATAAGTCTGTGGATAACACCAAATTGTGGAGTGCTTTGTTCCGGGATCTCTTGCCGTGGTCTATCGGACCTGGAGCTTCCGGACGTTTCATCCATGTCTGTTTCATTAGTTTCATCAACATCACATAATTTCATCATTATGCTGGAAAAGCCTATCACAGAGGTAGGCAAAACGTCCAGAAACTCCAGCTGCAATAGACTTAGACGAAAGAAAACACATCCTGGAGAGGATCTGTTTAATATCTACCGCCTAAGGCCCATTTCAGACACAAACCCGGATTGTCAGTGGTAATTTTGCTTTCACACTAGATTGCATTCTGCCCGGATTGTTTACCTAGCGTTTGATTGGCTTCCTGGCGGCCAGGTAGAATGGGACTGGTCTAAAAACTCCCATACAAGCCCATACACAACTGCGCACCGGGTTGAAAAACCATAGACAAATCCGAGCAGAATACGTCTAGTCAAACACCGATAAATATTAATAAGTTAACGACCTTAACTCCAGTTTAAATTTGACCAATAGTGTTTTGTTCAATTGACATTAAATCGTCGTTTGGGTAATGTTGCTATCCAGCCACTCTGATAGCGGAGACGAAATGTCCTTACGGGCACATCCGCTGTCCGGGCAGTTCGTGCATCCCGAGGTTCTGGTTCTGCGACTCGATGGAGGACTGTCCAGATGGTCACGACGAGGAGGGCTGCGGTGAGTGATGAACCACCAGGAATGCCTGCAGAATTCCGCACCAATTGTGGGGAACGTGGCGTGTGTAATCGTTTTCTGTTGCACGAAGGGTTTGTCCTGTTCTCTAAAGTATCTACGTTATTTATATCATGTAATCAATGGATTATGAATTAAATATTTATTATATTTTGTTATTCTAATGTCCATATTCACCTATTTAAATATCGCATACAATAACATATACTTTCATTCTTAATAGTATTGTCTTCTCTAAACTAGGAAAGAATTCATGATTATAATATAATGTCAGTTTTAATAAATGCTTTTACAGCTGAAAAAGAAAATTAATGCCAAAACAGGTCAACCTATGACGAGTATTTTTCCTAATGTTAATTTAACGAAAAAATATGAGATTGCAAATAAATTGTTTTGCATTCAAAATTAAAAGGTTCACAGATTTATAAGGATGAAAAAACCTTTGCGGTCTTTTTCATCAGATTTTTTAAACAAAAATCAGACTGAAACCTATTTTTCTATTGAAAAAACTTACTGTATACTGAATTAATAAATAAAACCTTTTTATGAATCCAGGAGTAACTTGAAAATCGTTTTTTAACTAACTTTATATTTCAATAAAATAAAAATTGCTTTGTTTTAATTCACATGAGTTTATTTTTGGACACGACCAGTTCCGGGAGAAGCAGTACCTCCCATCTTCAGGTGTAAATAGAAACTAACACAGAATAACTTTATATTTACTGGCGAAATTTGAAGAGTGAAATATTATGAAAATTTAACTAAAATAGTATTTTAGTTAACTTTACTATACTTGAAAATACCGGGCCTTAGGAGTAAAAAAATCTACCAGAAAACAGCATGTTATGATAATGCACCTAGAATAATATTATGATAGATTAAGTATGTCTTGTATACATGACCATCGATCAAAATAAAAGGAATAAATGTTTATTTATTGGAGCTGTTTGGGGTGCCGATTTTATAATACTCTAAGCTCCAAAATTATATGTTTTTTAGGGTTTGATGGTTCACATAGTGAAAATCTATTTTATATTAATTATAAATTACTTAAACTCTGCTTAAATTACACTTTTCAATAGTTTTTTTTAATCTAAGATGAAACGCGACTGAACAGACGTGTTCGAATCTCTTCTTTTTTTTAACCTATGGAAAAGTTGAATAAAAACTGTGTCAATAATTTATAACTTCATAAAATTTAAAGTTCAACTATAGTATTATACCAAAAAATGTAAAAAGCGCTTCAAATCTAGTGAGACTTTTTAATTCCGATATATTTTTTATAAAACGCAATGGTTGAGTTAAAATGTTATGTTTATACTGTAAACGGTGAACAAACTGATGTGTTCTCGGGCAAGCATGAGCGAAGACTGACATAGCATTACAAAAAAACTTCCTTTTATAATGGTCGATGTGTGATGACTTTCAATTTGTAGTGTATGCATTTATTGTGTTGTCTCTGTCTGTTTGCATGAAGGGGTCGTCTTGTCTTTGTTGCAGAGGCTTCCAAGGTCTGCAAGGCTGAAGAATTCACGTGTCGCGCTTCCCCAGGAGAGTGTGTCCCTCTAACTTGGATGTGCGATGGAAACAGCGACTGTTCAGATGGATCTGATGAATTATCTTGCAGTAAGGCATCCCTAACATGAAATCATCATATCCCCATTTAAAAATAACATAACCTCAATTTGAAATGACATAACCTCACTTTGAAATAACATAACCTCACTTTAAAATATCAAAACCTCAATTTAAAATAACATAACGTCACTTTAAAAATAATGTAATATCCTCACTTCAAAATAACATAACCTCACTCTTCTCAACAATTAGATTGGTGAAGGGAGGAGTAGGATTTGGAGTCAATAAGTAATGGACTATAATATATCTACCTAAATATTTAATGAATTTAGATGAGTCTTTGATTAGATTAAATAAAGCAATTTTTAAACGTGACGATGGAAACCACAGACAATTAGTGATGTCTACTACAAAAAATAAATTCCCAAAAACGTGTAGGTAGTATTAAGAAAAACTTGACAAGCATAATATGAAAAAAATGTCATACAAAAAAAAAGTTTTTTAATGGTTGTTTGTTACTTATATGAGTTAATTATTAAAACAATTAATACTCGTACAAAGTATAAAATAAATATTATCGTTTCTTTACTTAGTTATCTTACATTAAAACTAAATATTCATAGCGTTTTTTGTTCTCCTAAAAAATTCTTGCCTCCTGTAAAAGGAAAATTTTCCAAAAAAATTGTGATAAAATACATGAAAAGCGTTTGCTTTCTTACAAAAAAAAATACATCACAGAATTTATAATACCAAGGTTATGATAATGCTAAGATACTCCTACACTCAAATTAATGTAAATTTGCCTTAGAAATAATATTGTGCTTAAAGTGAAATGATATTTTATGTATTTTGTGAAAGTGCCTTAAAAATAATTAAAATTCACTTCACGGTGTTTTTACACTAGGGTGCTGTAAAAAGTTTTTTTTTAAAAGCTCTTTTCAATTTCGAGTACCTACAAAGCTACAAAATTTTTTTTTTTAATAGTTCTATTTTGCTACAAAAATTATTTTTTATAATAATTCTATTTTGTGTGAATCACACTTCAAGAGCCCTCTCGAGCATGTTCTTGGTTAGTTAGCGCCTATTTCAGCTGTTTACTTTTTGTATTAGGTCGAGAGAATGCTTTGTGGGCGGTTCATAAATATTTTATCTAAGAAAATATATTAAAATGGACTCAGAACCAATTCCATAGACAACAAATTTGTGACGTAAATCCGCTGGTTTGCTAAGGAAAAGGCAAACAATGTTATGAGGTCCGCACATGAATTGGCAGAGACGATATAGTTACGTCACTCGGCCAGGTTGCTTGGGAAACGTAAAATATTTCGTTTTGTTATTGCTTACTAAAGACGGCAGTCCTATATAAGATTTACGGTTGCCCGCGTAGAAAAAATACAAATTCAATAATTGTTAGGTTTTTAACTGTTAAGAATTTAAGTATTATAATATATTGTAAATATAAAATAATATGTTCCGATTCCATTGCTTACCAAGGCATTTAAGTATGACGTTTGTCCGCCGAAAACAAGTTTGTTATTTTCAAATTTGTGCTGAGTCAATAAATTGTTTTTTTTTTTTGTAGCTCCATTTCATAAAAATCAAACCAAACACCTTTTATTGATTATTCTCAGCCTATAGCCACTAAACTACGAGCGGAAATGAAAACAAGACTGTTTTGCACACACAAAAAAAAACTGCGCAGTATCGTCATCAATCAGGGGCTTATTTGCGAAACTCGGCGTTTTTAATATCGTTATAATCTACTGTTTCTGAGGCATTTTAATTATACTCTCTCTTCCTCCCTCTGACGAACGTCTCTCAGATCTCTTCCCTTGTCTGTGGACTTTTAAATTTCATTATTGCAAAGCAGATTGCTTTTTGCGTCCCGGCGCCCATCATTATATTTCGTAAACAATTTACTGTTGAATTTTCTGCAAAATAAAAAAATCTCGCAACCAATGGAGTTCGCACAAAATCGAAAAAAATTGTCACGTAATTAAGCCGGGATTTGTGATTTGTTCAATGGTTGCTAAGGACTTAAGTTTCCAATCAGACCACCACTGAGTATGGCTGGATCAGATTGGTGAAATTGTGAAAGAATGCGATGTAGGTACAAATCGAATGTAAAAGAAGGGAATGTATGAGAAAAAGGTGATGGATATGAATTAATTGAAAGACGTATCTATAATCGAAGTTGCAAAGCTATATTGACATTCAAAGCTTATATCAAATGCATGCCCACAAACAAACACGTGTAGTTCGCGCTTACAAATGCTGAATGTGTAGGTACTTACAAATTAAAATTCAAACCTCAAACGAACATAAACCCTGCAACTTTGCCGACCTTCCCTGGAACAGGGTGGACGTTGGCAAAGTGAATATTTGTTTACATTATGGGTGGTCAGCCTCATACCAACCTATAAGTCAAGGAATTTTTGGATCAGATTGGTGAAATTGTGAAAGAATGGGATGTACAAATCGAATGTAAAAGAAGGAAATGTATGAGAAAAAGGTGATGGATATGAATTAATTGAAAGAGGAATGCAAAAAGGAAAAAATGTAGGTAGATCTGCAGAGGTTTTGGCCACCTCTCGGAATGGCGACAGAGTTACAGTTACAGTTTTGGTGATGTCAATCATACAAAATAAAATATTACCTACATTAGAGACAGTTTACTACTATACAATATTATGTAGGTTCATTCAAAATAGTAAGTGCTACAGACTGTATTTTTTACATCAGCTGGGGGTTATTGTGTTTTTTTTGTTCACCAAAATACATACCTACTTTTAAAATTTTAGCAATTCAGCCAAATTCACATTGTAACTGTAACTCTTGACGCCATTCCGCCAGGGGTGGCCAGATCCTCTGCAGAGCTGCCTCCATTTCTTCCTATCCTTGCGTACCTCTTTCAATTCAGTCATATCCATCACCTTTTTCATGCATTTTCTTCTTTTACGACTTTCCAAACGTAACCCTCCATCTGCGCACACATACATACAGCCGGGAGTAATTGTTGGGCAATTTAAGATTCCGACGTTGCTACCCGCGTTACACACACATCGTGGAAGCTGGAACGAGGGACATCGGGCAACCGCTCTGTCCAAACACCTCTACCAGACATCCCGCGTGCTCCCAACAAGGAGAGATATCGAGGCTGGACATCAGCACTCTGTCTCCCCCATCTAGTGCTACAAATGAACAATAAGTGCTACGATAAGTGTGTAAAGAACGCTAAATGAACCTGTATGTAACAATATTTCACTGGTTGTGTATTTAAGGGCATAACAATACTTATACATTTAAATGACAATAAAAAACTATTCAAACTTATTGAATATTGGCAACATCCAGTTACGTCATTCAGCGGTGGGAATTTCGTACGCGCGGACTCCATTGTTTCGCAGATTGTTTTTGCTTTGGCATCCATCACTGTTATTTCTACAAAATAAAAATCTTGCAGCCAATTATAAAATGAAGCTACTTGCGTCTTTGCCCTTTGAACTGTCGGCTCCTTGTTATCTTACCATTGTATGGAATAGGTCAATGAATCGCTTGCACAACGCATCATGCTTGTTTTTTTGTACAAAAAATAATATATTTTAAATTATGATTACGGTCGTTAGAAATTTTTTGGAATGAAAAAAAAAACGGATGTTACTGACCGTGGAAAGAGAAGAAGGATTTTCTCTACGTTTTGTCAGAGTCAATCCGACGTCTTCAGGAGGCGTGTGGCTTCTACAAGGAAGAAACACGAACTGTTGAATTATTGTTTGCTCGAGGTCGAAGGTTGTAGGTACAATTATTGACCTTCGGTGATGCATTCATAGATGTCGCAATAGCTCTACTTGCACACGCTCCACGCCTCCTGAAGACGTCGGATATGACTGACGAAACGTAGAGAAAATCGTTCTTCTCTTTCCACGGTTATTAACATTCGTTTTTTTTTTCATTCCAAAAAAATAATATTCTTTATTTTGTTAAACAAAATGATCTCAAAAATGAAAGTGAAATTTATATTTTAACACAATGAGGTCCGCACGAGAATTGGCATAGACAATATTGTGTCATCATCCAGCCGGGTTGCTAGGGAAAAAGCTTACAAGATTTTTGTTATTTGTTGCTAAGGACCGCAGTCCCATACAAAAGTGACGTTTGCTTGTCGAGAAAAAAGTTCCAAATTAAAAAATGTTCAGACCTTATTTGTGGATAAATGCATTAAAATTAACAAGCAATAAAATAAGTACCTACTTACTAACAAAAAAATAAACCTATTAGACATATTTTATACTGGTATCCCCATGAAATTCTCAAAAAAAAATGTTTCTATTTATAAGCGTTGAGTTATGAGGTCTGCGCATTTTAGACAAAATTGTAAAGGCAAATAAATATTATGACACCGGTTGCTAAAGAACAAGATCTAAATTAAATTTTGTGCTCAGTCAATGAAAGGTTGTGGGTTCGAATCCCGGTGGAGCACAAAAAATACCATTTATAATTTCAAATAATATGCTCTTCACTAAGTGAGAAATTTATATACCTTTACGAAAGACCGGTCACTAAAGGTCCATCCAGCCTAACAGCAACTGGGTAGTCCGGTCGATAGAGTTGGTAGAGTGCTTGCATTCCATGTCGTGAGCTTGGGTTCGAATCTCACCGAGGGTGTCAGAAATGATTTCCCGTTTTGGTGTTTATTTCAAACCCCAAAATTAAATACCGGCAAGGTTTACTCAGCCTTCACAAGAAGTGAGTACCAGCCCTCTCAGGAGCTGGGAAACCTTCACTTCAACTGAAGTGGTTGGCGTAAGGCCAGTCTCCTTACCTGTAAAAATAAATTAGTTCAACTCGCCACATGCGACCCCTTTGGGGATAACGCGGCAAGAAGTTACACTATTTGTGTAGCTTAGTTGCGTTGGTTGCATTGCGGGTCTTGCTTGAGAATTGGTGCTTTCTACAGCGATGACCAAGCTCGCAAAGGGCTCTTGAGATGTAATACACACAGAAACACCAAATAAATCATCCTAATATTGTTACTATTAAAACCTGTCCAAAATTGACACTGCACTATTGGGTGTGTTCAGATGAGACGTGCCGTTCGGACCAGTTCACGTGTGCCAACGGCAAGTGCATCCAGAAGCGCTGGGTGTGCGACCACGACGAGGACTGCGAGGACGGCAGCGACGAGCGCAACTGCCAGGAGTCTGTGACGTGCGCGCCGGGCGAGTTCATGTGCGGGGCCAGCACGCACGACTCCAGGGGGTACCACTGCATCAACGCCAGGTGGAAGTGCGACGGCCAGCAGGACTGCGAGGACGGCTCTGATGAGAAGGTATGCACCATCAATATTGTTGTAATGCTAGAGTGATGTTTTCCGGGATCTGTTGCTGTGGTCTATGGGAGCTGAAGCTTCCGGACGTTTCGCCCATGTCTACGATGGGCTTCTTCAGTGTGAAGTGTGTGGTGATGATGAAGATGATCTTGATGAAAACTGTGATGAAAGTGTGTGTACACTCGGGGTTTACATGTAAAGAATATTGAGCTCTGCATACGAGTTGTGTTTTACAACAGCGACATCAGCTCCCATAGACCACGGCAACAGATCCCGGAAAACATCACTCCAGCATCATCAGCCGGCCGTGTAAGCCTCAAACTCTTATTCAATATTGTTATAGTTATTAGAGTAGCATTATAATCATTGCAAACAACTACATGCTCCCTAAGCGCGGACATGAAGACTTTTCTCCACAAATCACAGCGTAGAGAGTACAAGGGAAATGAATCACCTTGTCCATGTAATAATTCAAGCAGTATAAAGAAGAAGAAGACAACTTTGCATTTTTATTACGGCGAGTATGCATTGCAAAACCAAAAAAAAACTGAGTTCATTCTCAGTCGTCGTGCAGAGAATGTGTCTCCTGAAGACGTTAACTACGTTGCTAACGAAACATCGAGAATAATGTTAGTTCTCTTATAACGGTAATAATAATGTACGATTAATAAATTTTAACTGTGTAAGTAGTTACTTACCTATTATTATTGTAAATATAAAAAACACATGTTGTAGGATGTAAAAAACATGGCATTGTTAAGCTAATTTCTTGATGAATGAATGTTTCCAGCAATGCCTGCACCCGCCCACTGCCATGCCGTCTACCTGCATCTCCAGTGAGTTTGAGTGTGCCGACCACATCAACTGCATCCACCGCACCTTCATGTGCGACGGAGACAAGGACTGCCCCGACGGCAGCGATGAACTGCCCTCGCTGTGCCCCAACATCACGTGCAGGGCGGACCAGTTCCAGTGCAAGGACAAGACCTGCATCCCGGGGCAGCTGTACTGCTCAGGGACGGCAGAGTGCCCCGATGGAAGCGATGAAGTCAACTGCAGTAAGGATAATCTATCTAATTTAATGATACATAGTTGTGAGAGCTATATCCCAATCAATAATAACCAAATTCGAGTGATTTATTTTGTCATATTTTGACTTAAATTAATTTTGAATTTGATTAAAATCACATTAAAATGGAACTTATAAAGTGAATGAATGATTAACGTACAAAATGAATTAAAAGAATTTTGGATGTATGGGAATACAAAGAGTAAGTAATGTCAGAAAATAAGTTAAGATAACTAACTCTGTATTTAAATTCTGACAATCCCCAGAGTTTCAGTAACAAATGGATTATTCCTCGTATAAATTACTTGTACAAGCCACAAAACTGTTGTAAAAAAATACAATTAACCAATAAATATACCTACCTAAAACTTGTTATTAGCTTGTATTTAAAGGTTTAAAAAGTTTCGACTTTTGGCGCTAGATGTCTATATCACGGTACATTCAAAATAAAAATAAACTTCTTTATTCAAATTTCAGCCATCCCTGTTCAGAAGTGCAACAAGAAGACTCACTTTGACTGCGGTGGCGGGATCTGCATTCCCCTGAGCAAGGTCTGCGACAAGAAACCCGACTGTCCCAACTTCCAAGACGAACCCACGGGCTTGTGTGGGGTGAATGAGTGCGCCATCAACAATGGAGGATGCTCACAGACCTGTGTTGATACACCAGCTAGCTTCTATTGTGATTGCTTACCCGGGTTCCAACTGATGGACAATAAAACGTGTGAAGGTAATCATGCTTTGCTATCTGTTGTTGATGAAGAATTTTGGTTTCTAATTGTTAAAATATTGACAAAGCTTGGAGAGAAAGGAAGTAAGTTAACAAGGTGCCAAACCTATCATAGTTTGGCATTTCTACCTGTCAAACTCTGGTAACAATTTAAATAGACAAAAATAAGGACCATAGACATAAAACTTGAAGCTAGGTATTTGTAAGCTCCCATGAATTCAATAAAATATTTTTAAAATATCATTTTCATATTTTTACAATAAAATTCAAGACATATGTAAATCCAAATAAGTTTTTTTTTCAGCAAATAGTCCTATGGTCCTAATTTTACAAGTTCCAATGCACTTAAAATATTTATTTTATTTAAAAAATAGCTATAAAATTCAAATACCATCACTCCTAAGAATACCTTTGTGGCAATAACGTTTGAGTTTTATAGTTATTCTTTTAATAAAATAAATATTGTACTTTTGTGATTTGAAATTTGTATTTTAAATAAATTTCTATTGATTATTTTATAATAATCAAATGAGGTCAGAACATTTTCTCGGCAAACAAGCGTCAGTGTTGCCATTCATAGCAACCAATAACAAAATATTTGTATGCCTTCCCCTAGCAACCGGCCGACCGGGTGATGACACAATATTGTTTATGCCAATTCACGTGCAGACCTCATTTCTTCATCACAACTACAGGATCATACTTTAAAATACTACTCAATAAATTATTGCATAGAAAAAGTAATTTCAATTGTAATTTTTTCAGACATCAATGAATGCGACGACCCCGGCAGCTGTTCTCAAATTTGCATCAACGAGAAAGGGACCTTCAAGTGTCAGTGCAACTCGGGATACATGCGGGATCCCAAAGACTTCACCAGATGCAAAGCCACCGAGGGCCATGCTTCCCTTCTCTACGCCCGGCGCTATGACATCAGAAAGATTGCTCTCGATCATCACGACATGACGGCGATTGTTAACAACACCAAGTCGGCGACAGCTTTGGATTTTGTATTCAGAACGGGAATGATTTTCTGGAGTGATGTTAACGAACAGAAAATTTACAAGTCAGTTTCTGATCTCCGATTCAAATCCTGAAAGCCAGACTGGTGCAAGTTATTTTAAAACATCTTTGACTTTGAAATCATAGAGAATTATGTGATAACTCTTTTATTAAGAAGTTGAAATGAAGCTGATCACCCATACTGTAAAAAATGGGTTACTATTTCCTGTCAAAATAGGTTCAACTCCCCACATGCCACCCCTTCGGAGATAACGCGGCAAGAAGTTACACTATACGTGTAGCTTAGTTGCGTTTGCGTGGCAAGAGTTGTTTATGTTTCTTTGCAGCACATGGGTGCTTGTGCATTTGGATAAAAAAAAAACTATATTTCGAACATACGAGTATCTTAGCAATTTTTATTACAGTTAATGTATAAAAAAACATTTGATTTTCTCATTTTTATATTTCCATTACTTGTACCAGTCTAGCTTTCAGGCCGTGAATTTAAACTATAAGATAGTAAATATTTTTTATTTAAAAATGTATTTTTAGGGCGCCTATCGATGAAGGAAGCGAGCGGACTGTCGTTATTTCAAACCAGCTCGTTACATCAGATGGCCTCGCTATAGATTGGATCTATAATCATCTGTATTGGACTGACACAGGGAAGAACACTATTGAACTATCCAACCTTGAAGGCAACATGCGCAAGATCTTGATAAAGGATAATTTGGAAGAACCAAGAGCAATCGCTTTGAATCCTATGGATGGGTAAGTACTATATCAAACACGTTGGTATTATGAAACAATTGTTTATTTCTTTAATGGCTCTACAGCCCAATTCGAGTCTTGGTTTCCTTCAAACTCTGCCTCCAACTCCTTTTGATTTATTTGCAAGCTTGTAGGAGAGAGCCGCAGTATGAGCCAATTATTTGTTTTCACATGTAGGTTATCAGACTCCTATAGTTTACTCATTTCCCAATAATTTTAAACCTAGCTTAGTAACTTTATACTTAATTAAAATGACAAACTTATGAGAACTGTGCATGTAGATTTTGTTCACTGTGTTTAGTACCTACCTACTGTATCTTAACCATTTAGTTTGAGTGAAGATGCAAATGTTATGTTTATGAAACCGGTCGTGGATAAGTTATTATACTAATCCTTGACACAACAAAAAGTTTGTTTCATTCCTTTCTATTATGATGAAAGATTACAAAGTTAATGCATCTAAAATAAATGAGATTTTCTTGTTGTTTTCAGCTGGATGTTTTGGACTGATTGGGGAGTAGAATCCAAGATTGAGCGAGCTGGGATGGATGGAACACACCGCCAGACAATTGTCTCCTTTGAAGTGAAGTGGCCTAACGGGCTCACACTGGACCTCGTGAGGAAACGAGTCTACTGGGTAAATTTTAATGCATTCAAAATTTATAACATCACACCAAACAAAAAATACTTATGCCAATCCAAAAAGTATAAATAAGTAAATAAGACACAATTCTTTTATGAAAATGTACATTTTTGTAGTCAACCGTGTCGTTTATTCTCATATTGCAATATTTGAAGACTACAAAGCCCTATTATTTACAAAAATGATAAGGTATGTGTTTTTTTCATGATGCCACACAAAGATATTCTTAGGGTAAAATATATACAAAGCAAAATGTTATTAAAACACCTTGGAATATATTTTTCTAGCATTGATTCAAGATAAGTACTTGAATCAGTTTAGTTTTAAGACACTATAATAATAATAATATTAGGATGATTTATTTGGTGAGCGTTGTTTTTGTGTGTATCACACCTCAAGAGCCCTCTAAAACTATATATTATTTTGATGTTAATTTATATCAACGGTTAAAAGAAAACAGGGCATAAGCGACGTTTTGGCCGAAAATGAGCTGTGAATGCTATCCTACTTATTAAAAGTTCCGCTCTTTCTAATGCGCTCACTCCCATGGCTCTATGATTACTTTATTGAGGTTGATGCTCAAGCAATAAACTATATTTTCAAAGTATGGCTTTAGTATAACTAACGAAATTTTGGCCTTTTTGGTCCTAAAAGTGCTTATGGCATAAATACTCCTATAACAATAATAAATCACATTACTAGAAATGTCAATAATGCCTTTATTTTTTTTTAATTCTAGAGCTGTTTTGATTTTAACAATATGATTAAAAATAAAAAAAATGATGTCCATTTTTCTGCCATCTCAAACTTTAAAGTTCTCTCCTGAAAAATTTAGTTTTTATCTCTTATGTCCCATATCCTTTAAACCGTCAATATTTGTATCCATATTGTGTACATTTTGTCATTTTTTATTGTATTTTTTGTAGGTTGACGCTAAGTTGAACACCATTTCTTCATGCAACTACGATGGCACCAACAGGAGAGTGATCCTCTACTCCGCAGACACCCTGAAGCATCCCTTCTCCATCACCACCTTTGAGGACTGGGTGTACTGGACTGACTGGGACAAGGCGACAATCTTCAAGGCAAACAAGTTCAACGGAAAGAACATCCAAGCTGTAACTGCCCTGCACACAGTATGTCACCTTTATACTGTTGTGATTTAACTTTACTTTTACTTTTTTACTTTCTTCGGCTCATAAGCCTTGAAGGCTCATGGCCTTGCACCACAACCCTCCAGGACTCTCTGTCTTGCGCTGCTTCCCTCCATGGTCCCCTTATTCCCAGAACTTTGGCGTAGGCTTCAACGTTGTCTGCGCACCGCATCCTGAGATGTCCGCATTGTGATTAGTCCCTAAAAAACTTTGTTACTCAAATGTTGAAAATTGGCATATACATACAACGAGTTGGATTTTAGAAATTTAAAAAGGCACTTTATTAAGAAAAAGTTCCTCGCTCAATTTTCGTACAAAAATCTGATGAATATTTTTAACCTTCTTGAATACGTTTTCCTGTTTTGTTTGATCGCTATGGTAACCTTCAATTGTTAACCAAGCAATTAGTTATTAAGGATTTAAAATCTAAGTGCAGTAGTTATTATAAAATAACAAAGATAAATTTGTTGTCACTGAAAGAAAGGCAGATCTTTCTCTCTCGAATACTGCTGCAGCTCAAATTAACCTTGGCCTGCTATGTACTGTACCTCCAACTTCTTATTTCCAATGTGACAGATCAAAAAGATGAAAACAACAATATTTTTATTTATTTTGAATGTATTTTCCAGCAACTGAACCCGATGGTGATCCACGTCTACCACCCATACAGGCAGCCCGACGGTGTGAACTATTGCGCTGCCGTCAACGGTCACTGCTCGCATCTCTGTCTGCCGGCTCCTCGAGTGGGGCCCATGGCTCCTCGAGTCTCCTGCGCCTGTCCTCAGGGACTCCGACTCATGCCCGATGGACTCATGTGCGTCGAAGATGGTATGTTCAACTCACATCACCAATATCCTAATCAAACTCTAGTAAAATGTCTTTTCAGCGAAATGGTATCATCAATATTTCAACAGCATCATTTAAAGTCAATCTTACACTTGTATTCACAGACAATGCTATTGGATCTTCAGTTTGACCGGTCCGTAGTCTAGTGGCAACACATTGGACTCGTAAATGGAAGGTTGTGGGTTTGAATTCCGGCGGAGCACAAAATATATACCATTTATATTTTCAAATATGCTTCTCGCTGGGTTGGAAAATTCATATAACCTTGAGCAAAGACCGGTCACTTAAGGTACATCCTGCCTAACAGCAACTGGGTCTTGCTTGAGTATTGGCGCTTTGTAGCGACGACCAACTCGCAGATTGGATTGCGTGAAAGCTCTCATACGCGTCCATACACTTTGTGACATCCTATCCAGCAACAAACTGGATCGTATGAAAAGGAGATCGTAGTATAATTTGTGAATTCTGATGTTACTTGTGCAAGTAAAGATGAAGTAAATGCTACATGTATCTCTGAATAACAGTGTTCCGTAAAAAAACTAGGTATTTCAATTGTTTATTTTCTCATTATGAATATTTTTTTATATCTATGTTTTTAAACATAAATAGCTTCTGATAGTAAATGTTGCATGATTGTTGCAAGTTACATTTATTTATTATATATTTTTATTTATTTAAATACATACATATTTTTATCAATATTATATGAGTATATCCATTTTTGTATCCAATACCACTTGTATATAACATCGCGTAAATTCCCTATCATCCCGTAAATAGAAAAAAAAGTATGAAAACTACTTCACTCACTAGGTGTGCTGTTACATCTTCTATACATTTTAGTATTTTTGCAATGATGGGGAATTTTCGTGACATTTTACACTACAGCCGCAGTTATAATTTTTTTTTACCTACTTTTATTTTTTCTGTTTTTATTTTGTTTAATTTTATTTTTATTATTTTATTTATCCGACCATTTAGAAATAACAAAGGCAGTAACAGCCGAGCCCACCACCATGGAAGTGGCCAGTGAAGAAGTGGTCACCCAACACCGTGAGTACCACGACCCCTTCCTTATCTAAAACCTCTCCTCAGTTACTTCAATATTGTTCAGTTGGTTCAGTTATCACATCCCTTCTAACACGGCAAACGGTAAAACTTCAAGTATCCAAATCAATCGAACCAGACCCAAAGAAAATTAAGATAATGGTACCTAAATTAAGAATGGAGAACGGTACATTTAAAATGGGGTGATTTTTTTTATTTGATCATTAGTTCCAAATCTGACAACCGTTATCCTGTTATTTGACATTCATACAAAGTTATTTGACAGCTCATTTAGAGCTTATAAAGTTTTTGTTTTTGGGGCTTTTAAATACAAAAATTAGATAATTAGACCTAATAAACTGGTTAAATCTGCCAAATAATTGAATAAGTTTGCAATTTTACTCGGGTAAAATAGATAGGTACAATTTTTTTTTCAATTAGGTATTGAACATCCCTAGGGCTTTGATTTGAGTTTAATATTCTAATACGCTGAAAATTCAGCAGTGAAAACAATTAAATTTAGTAATTTCATAAAAATAAATATTATCTAGAATTCATACTGTATTTCTGTGACCCTACTTCTTTATTGACTATGGATAACGCCACTTAGCTGAAGTATATTTTAAATGTGCCAAGTTCTTTGGATTTTCAAAAACAAGGAAGCATTGAATTAGTGATGGGAAACAGCAAATAATAGAACTGCATTATGAGATGTTGACTCATGATCCCAATAATGTTTATGCTGCGCCTACGCTAGCTTCATGGGGAGAAGGACTATAGGACGCACAGACAGAATCAATATTTTGCAGATCGGGGTACGTTCATTAATCAGCAATTTGGATAGGTGGAGTTTTACTGTATTTTACTCACAAGTAGATAGAGTTACCAAGTACCCAGTACAAAACCTTACACAGGTCATGGCTCTAAAAAACTCTGAATGTATAATATATTTTTGTATTTCCGCTTCAGGCTTGATTTGACTATTAACAAAACACATTTAAAATGACTCCCTCCGATGATACTTTGATTAAATCATTCTTAACGCAGCTTTCCATTATTCATGCAGAATACTTTAACTCTTCATTGCACGTTTCATATTTCTGCGAGATCTTCTATCCATGACTTTAAAGTTTGTTATTGATTTCCATGCATGTGCATTTCTGTGGCTTCATTGTTGTTATTGGCATTGCAGGACATGAGATTCCATTAGACCCGGCGCTTCTCATTGCCGGCAATCCGTTTGACTTCAAACTGTACAAGAGCAGCATCTATAATATCATGAAGCCGGGTAGAGTGTCTGACATGATTGCCAACTTGTTCCATCAGATGATGGCGAGCGTCGGAACCCCGGAGAAAAGCGCGGCGAGCGTACAGGTCACCAAAACCACGGCGGAAAAAGGCATGAAGGTCCGAGCGCTACCCAAGGGGCTCTATTGGGAGAGCCACAAGTCACAGGCGCAAGATTTCTTTGATCTGTTCTATAGTAAAGACAACAAGTCATTTGTGGAAGCTTGGCAAGAGAACGAAGAGGTCGAACAGTTGGCCGTCGAGACAAAGTTTAATTACGATGATTTTAAAGAGATCTTTGATCCGCTTCCAGAGAATCCCGAGGTTGATGGTAATGAGGAACACATACTTTTACGTCGCTACCTTGTCTTTCTCAGCAATCGACACTTTATGTTTATGTATTTTATATCATGGAGGTTGTTTCGTCCTCATTCATATAAATAAGCATTCATTCATTGTAATCCATCAGGGTTCTGCTTCATATTTTGCACCATGCATGCCTTTCTGTCATTTGTGTCGTCTTTTTCAAAAATAACATATTGTGCCGTACTTATTTCCTTGCAAACAACAAAATATAGTCAAAATCTTTCTGGCAAGATTGACAGTCTGCACACACTGCAGCATTTTACTGTTCACACTATAAGAACTATTTGGACAGTATTTTCGTAACTTTTCTTGCCAGTTTGATCCGAATAATACAAATACTCAACTCTCCTATGTTACTACTGCAATATTTTAAATTTATTTAAATAACTATCTTTATCCTTTCCAATTCAAATAATATAAATTATTTTACTTTTTTAATTACTTGTAATATTAATTTGACATTCTGTTCTTCAATCACATTTTATAAATTTATTTCCTTATTAGCACAATCAGCCATAATTTAAATATTTTGTTTATTTAAACACTACTCCATATATTGCAACTAATTTAAGATTTTTCTGAACTAATTCTTAAAGTAAGTACTTTTGTTCCAATCTGTATTCACACAAATACCTAATAATAGCAATGACTACCCTTTCCATTTGTATTTTAATAATTACTTATTGTATCTTTTTTAGATAATTTTGATTGAATTTCAGGTGAAGGTTTTCTACATATTTGAGTCATATAGAATCAATAATGACAATCTAGTATTTTTTTTAAGTGATAAATTGCTGGAAGCACGGAAAATTATTTCTCATCATTTCCATACATTTATCTCATCTTTGTAAACAAATCCTAGATTGCCGTCTTTGATTCTGTTCCACTCATTTTGGTGATGGATTCCATCTTGTATTTTACAAATAAAATAGTTCAATTTAAATAATCAAATAAATATATTCATTTTAAAATACCCATGATGACTCCATTTCAAAAAGGCCATGTAATACATACTAGTATATGAGTATAATTTAAAAAAAAATTGTATTAAAAAAATAAAATGTTAAAAAAAGAGCACTTTTTTGTGTGTGTCACATCTCAAGGATCTAAAGTATGTATATTAATTTGAAAATTATTTGTTTGGTGAGCACTGTTTTTGTGTGAATCACGAACCTTCTGCTAGCTTAATCATCGCAATAAAAATTGCAGATTCTCAAGCAAACCTCGGTCGCTCTAAGGCTGGATGTACTTTAAGATAACTAAGGGACAATGATTTTTAAACCCAGCGATGAGCAAACTTTGAAATTTCAATGATATTTTTCTGTGCTCTCCTGAGAATCAAACAACGCCCGATTACGAGTCAGTAGCATTAACCATCAGACTAAGGACCAGTCTAAAGTAATATATTAAAAAAAAGTAAATATATTTTTTGTTTACAATTAATTAGTTGTGATTACATTTAAAAATATATGTTTAGTTCCCATTTTGTCTTTAAATTTGTTTTCAATAATATATGGCATTTTCTTTTTTCAAATATGCGATAAATATATAAACACAGGATATTATTTTCTCACCATTTCCACATATTTATCTCATTTCTGAAAAAAATCCTACATTGCCATCTATGATTCAATGCAACTTATTTGACATTTTGTTTTTATTTCTTGCAAGAAATCAATTCATGTTTAGTTACTGTATTTAATTTTTTCCACAAGTAAATAGCATTACATTCTGGTGAAAGGTTTTGTGTATGGATTTGGTGGCATCATGTTGCTGTTTGTATGCATTTCATTAATCATTTGTCAATTTGTTTCTTTTTCAAGGTGTCTCAGATTATGACAGGAACACCACCACACTGTCTTCCGAAGATACAAATCCTGGATTTGTGGCGGGTATTGCTATCGCCATTGTGTCCTGTGTCCTTCTTTTAGGACTGCTGGTAAGTTTCCTTGCACTCATTAAAAAAATATGTATTGTTATTAACCAAAAGCTGTTTTTACTGAAGGCTCAGCATTCGGATACAAAAATGAAGATCAACAACACTTTGAAGGTTTGTGAAAAGTATAAACCAGCATAAAAACAGAATGTCAACATGTTTGGATTGCACTAACTGAATGTTTCAATAATAAAAAACATAAATGTCAAGAGTATACTTAATTGCCTCCCCTTCCTTTAGTCTTTAATTTTTAAAAACAGTGCCTTCTATTGGAAAGTCTGCAAACTACAAATAAATCTATTAAGTTTCTCATTGAAGGGTTAAATAGAAATCTGCAATATAGAACATTTTGTAAAAAGAAAAAAAATATATAAAAACTAAACACTCACTAGAGGCGCTGTTGTATCTTCCATACATTTTTCTTAAAAAATAAAATGGCACCTATTACGAAATTCTATCTATTACGAAAGGGTGCAAACAGAAAATAAATGTAAATTGAAAGTGAATTGGAATCATTTTAAAATAATTATATATTCTTTTGATGGATTTATACTTTAAATAAAATGGGCATTGACGTGTGAATTACCAAACTCTAAAAAACATGTAAAATAAATGTTTTCATTGTTACAATTTTCAGATTTCCATCATGGTGTACCGCCGTCACCTGCACCGCAACGTCACATCCATGAACTTCGACAATCCAGTCTACCGGAAAACCACAGAAGATCAATTCTCTCTGGAGAAGAACGGCTATCCACCAAACAGCAAACTCTACCTCAGTACTGTCGGAGAAGAGGTGAGAGCGCTGACCAACAGGGAGTGCAATCAGCCCCATATAAGATAATTCCTTCCCATTCTGTGATCTGTCTGATCACAAAACTTACCCCATCTCTCTCCATTCATCAGTTACGTACAAAATACATTGTATAAGGACACATTCACCTACACGGTCTAAAAATGGAATGTGGTGAAAATTAGAATTAAAGCAGCCATCTTGTATTTTAGCGTGAAGTTAGCTGAGTATTTTGTTGAATTAACTGCCCTCTGCATATGAACGTATGCGATACACAAACTTTGAGTGTAGGTACCATTCTTCTACATCCCGTATCGCGTACGCGCTTGAGAAGAAATAATATATTTGAAAATTACAAACTGCCTGGCGTCCGTCTGAGTACCAAAGTCATGTCATTACAAGTCTAGACAAGCAGTTCCCCAAGGGCAGGATAAGCATTCTGTTCTTTGTTTGACGTTTTGTAATTTTTCATACATGCTCTTCAAAAGTCAGGGGCACTTAATGTATATTGTGGTTTTGATTCCTGATTATTTTTTGTCTAACCTCGGAAAGTAACCTGAAGGTAGGGGGTTACAACGAAATAATACACATTGATTTTAGCAGTTTGGAAGCCGTTAAGTCCAACAGCGCCGCCCTTTAAGTGTCAATGGCGTTCAGTTTAGGCTGTGTACATCAATATAAGGCCATACACGGCATAAAGGGAACGTAAGTGAAAGCTGTTGAGGTAGGGCGCTGTCGTCATCTAAGGGCCTACAAACTGATAAAATCAACGGTCATTTTCTTGTTTTTCTTTCACAAACTACTTAAAATTCTACAACACAGCTGACTTCTTGAACTACTCAAAGTGTCATTTTACACAATGGCAGCTGAAGTTACAATTTTCATTGCATTCTGTACGATTCATGTAACAATATACAAATCATTTAAAAGGCTTAACGATGCATCCAAGTTTATAAACATGGTATTATGGATATCAAAAGAAAGAGATTATTGTTTTTTCTATGAAATTATCTTAATTTTTGTATTTTTTATGACTGCATTATGAATGAGTGTGGTATAAATGAGAATATAAGAGTGTAAGTACAACAGATTACAATGCTATGGTTCTGGTATCGAGAAATAATAGACGATGAATGACTGAGAAAAAGAAGATACAAAGGAACTGTCAAAGAAGTGTGGAAGGGGAAGCAATTAATAAATGGATTTATCAAATTAACAAGATTACTGTGAAATGAATGGAATTTGCAAATTGAGAAAAAGAGAAGAATGCATGAAGAGAGGGATGAGTGTCGAGGAAATAAAAGAATTATTCAAGGACAGAACAAAATGGTGGCATATCTGTGAAGGTACTAGCCACCTCTAGCAAAATGATGGCTGGATACAAGCACAAAGGTTAGGAGTACCAAAAAAATACATTAAATAGTCTATGCTTTGTTACTTTATAATGTCCGTTTTGAAAATAAAATGTTTGCATTGTTTCGCCTCAAGAATTTAATTTAATTTATTTTTTCACCAAAAACATATAATCTCAACCAAATGAATTTTCCACCAAACACACATTTTGTGATCAACTCAACGTTATATTGGTATAAAAAAATATTTGTAAGACGTACCTAATCATAGAAGTATATTTAAAAATATATTATATTCTAGATTATAAATCATAGTTAGCATAATTATAATCTGTTGTCATTCTTCAAATTCATTTAGGATATTCTTCAAACCCATTTAGATATTTGTGTAAAATGTTCATTCTCTATGCACCTAACGGAAATGCCAAAAACATAATTATTTGTATAGATTGACATTATGAAAATGGGCATTGCACAAATTCCACTCACAAAGAATTGAGATGTCACTCGGCCGGGTAGCTAGAGGAAAAGCTAACTTATGATTTATTATTACATAGACCTGTAACGGTTGCCACCGAGAAAAAATCATGTTTGGAACTTCCGTTCAGTTGTTACAACAGTCAAAAAGATATGAATTAGTTGAGAAATAAAAGAATGGTCATGGAAGAACAAGTTTGAATTTACGCACATAGGAAATATATAATATTTATCAATTTGTAAATGTATAGGATCATGTTAAGTCATTAGTATGGGCCAATATTGTAAGCATTCCGAAGCCTTAAGGTAACACTAAAATTCTAATTAAATTTCTTTCATACATTTTCTTTAATTCTAGTGTTATTCTATTGTTTAGGAATGTTTATGCATAATGGTCCCATGTGTATAAAAACATCAAAACTGAAAATTTGTATTTTGTGCCAAACATTTTACCAAAGCAGTATTATTAAATATTACAATGGTAGTGATTACAAAGATGCCAAAGAAATTGTAAATATGGAAAAATGTTTACAAAACCTGTAGTTCTATGTAATTATCATAATTTGTAGAATTGGATATTGTCATTTTGAAATGCTTACGTTTCTCAATTTTTGTTACATGCAACATTGATTGAGAATTAATCGTTTTCTTTGGTAAGTTGGCAACACAGGTGTTTTATTTCATATATTTCATTGTTTATAAACATGTTGTTTTGTATATTTATATGTTATATTTTTCATTTTCAATGTGTCTATTTCCAACCCATCATATACTGGCAAGGTTTTTACATCCTTAGCAAGAAATGAAAGCCTACCCGCTACTTCACGTTTATTGGTTGGCGTAAGATTTACCCCGTAGCCTTTGAAAGTAATAAGTTTCACTGGCCACACATAATTATTAGAGGATAACGCAATAATAAGTTGCACTTTGTGTGCAGCTTAATTGCCTTGCGTTAAATGATTTAATTATTATTTTTCAACATGTTTTATTGTTTCCCAACACATTTAGTTAATTTTCAAGATATTTCTCATTCTTTTTCTTTTAACTTAGTTACATTTTTGTTGGTTTATTGTATTTCAACATAATCAATTGTTTTTAAATATATTTTCTCAACCATTTTCAAAAAAATTAATTGTGTTTTACTTGTTTCAGGCACAAGAACCACTGACAAATCCAGGAACAAACAACTTTGTGTGAGGATTCTGCAATCAGGATATTATTTAATGATGTAATTCTTAAATTATTGAAATTATCAATTTTTAAACAATTTCCCAGTCATGTCTTTTTGGTTTATTTTTTTTATATTCAGTCATCTATGTATTTTTATGAATATTTACTTTACTTAAAAGATAAACACATAAAACATTCAAATTATATTGAACATGAAATTGAATATTCAAATTTTGATTGGCAAATTTTCTCAGCTACTAAACGCTACTCAGAACCGTTGTAATTGTTGAAACATATTAATAAATGTATGTATGTATACGTCACACAAAAGTATTAATTATGTATTTCAGTATATTTTTGGTTCAAAAAGCTTATGACTTAAGCATTGCTTACTCCAAGTATAAACCATTGCGTAAATACTCAACAATCACGTAAACAGAAAAATCTATGAAAACTGAAACATGCCCTAGAGGCGCTGTTGTTTCATTCATACTTTTTCCTGTTTACACTATAGTTGAGTATTTGCGCATCGTTTTATACTCTGGGTACTGCTCTATTTTATTAAAATCCAAACTAATTTCCATCATTTTTGCAACCTGTTAAAGTCAAGGTAACTGTCAAAAGTCATTCGTAACCTGAGATTTTTTTGTCAATATGTTATGTTCCTCAAAATATATTTTTGTAACTGCTTGCATTTGTTTTTACAATTATTATTGATATTGCGGTTGTATTGAATAATAATTATTATATGTTTTTCAGTCCCCTGTTGTATTGCCAAAGGTTAACAGTGTTTTTCCGAAACACTTGATCAATAGTTTATCCACAGATCATGATTTTTTCGCGTGCGAAATTCAATTAGTCTGCGGTTATCTGTGGTTTGGATGTCTTTGAATACCACTGTAAGTGACTTGACTGTCCTAGTCAGCACTTCAGACAAAATTTTACTAAAAATCCCAGATGTTTGATCCATTTAAAATAATTTTGTAATTTATTATTTAAATTGAAGGGGTCGCAGGATTTGAACAATGGCCAATTGTTCTATGTTTATATCTTGCACTCAGAACTGTGATTTTACCATGTAAATTGTTTTTTTTCTGTTATTATGTTAATTTGTAGTCAATAAGGTTTACTACCCTTGGATTGTTTGATATTCGACTTCACTTTTAAACCGGCGAAAACCCTTTTACTTTCTTGCTGGCCAAAGGCGAAAGAAGAAAGTATTGTTTTTTTGTGATTTAAATATGGAACTTTAAAGTTACAAACTTTGAGTCTTTGAAAACTAAAAGCGGTGATTAAGGATTTTTTTCAAAATGAGCTTGATTTATTTATACAATACACAGATTATAATGATTTTATGTGTTTCCATGTATGAATCTCATTTTAAAAATAAATACTTTGATTGCCGCTGTTACTTCTGTATGACTCGAATTAAATTCTCCATGCAAAAATCAATCACAATAAGTTCAGAAGTGAAGCTGATTGTATATGAAGTATACCAATGAATGATAGGGTGGTGTAATGAATGCAAAATATAAAAAAGAATCAATCAATGATTGTATGAAGGCACAAATGAAGGAATAGAATCATTTTTTTGTTCTTCAAAGAATAGAATCAACCTTAACGAGCCAGGCATTCGGCACGATAGCTGGACCTAACAACTGAATGTTTGGCATTCAAACAAACAATTTTGGCTGACGTATTCAGAAAATTCTGATTCTTTTACAAATTACACCTCAAAAAGCTCATTTTAATAGTATAGACTAAAGCCAGTGTTCTAGGATTAAGTAAATAACCTTTTGGATCAGTCTCGAAAAGGACAAATAAAAATTTACTCCAGAGCATTTGTAGAAATCAAACAACTTCCGAGCTCTACTGGATTTGTAAACCAGATATCTTCATTTGACTTAGACCGTCATTTGATGAAAAAATTTGGCATTCACACTCATCGTTAACAGTGTAAATGAGATGCATAATGCGGGCTTTATATTAGCCTGGATTGCTAAAAAATATCCACCCAGATTGTGTGGCATTTTCAATGCAATAACTAACGATTATCCTCATTTGATATTTCAAAGCCAGAAGTAATGATTTTTAGACTGAATTGTCTGACAAATGTATCAATAAATCTAAACAAAGATTTCCATTTCTATCAAAGCTTAAATTACTGGACTTAATAATATGTCTACTAGATGACGATTCGTCTAAAAAAACTTAACTTCTAATGAGTTAAAGATTGTTGGTCGTTATGATTGATCCATTTCTTTCCAATGTATGCAAGGTATTATAAATGAAACATTCTCCCAACATCCAATGATAGTCTGCTTAACGAGATCTACATCAAATCATTGAATTTTTAACATTGTTTTTATTCATTTATTTTGAACTAAATAAACTGTTTTTTTTATTCATATTGCAAGCAAACATTTCTGTAATACCTCGTTAGAGATTTTTATTAACAATGTTGCAACACAAATAAGTGAAACTAGAAAATAGTTTTATTTTGTTAATTAATTATAGATTGCTCAATGATTTTTGCAGATCTCTAGTTTTTCATTATAATTATAACGTCCTAGCGTAATTTTTAAGTAAAATCATTTTCTTATTACATATTGTACTTCTTGTAATTTTCATATTGATAGTTCTGAAGAAAATTCACTGAATTCAAATTCTTGTAACTTACAAAGTAAATAAAAAATATTTTGTAAATTACAAGATATATTTTTTTGCTTTTCTTCCGAACTATTAATGTTCTTTATCATAAACTTCATGTGAACTAGTAGAGGCTCATTGTAAAATAATTTAAAAAATACATATTGTGTACATACTTACATAAGTATCATTATTAAATATATTTTATTTGTAAAACTAATTCTGGAAATTTTTAGATAAATTTTAGGAGTGTATTAAAAAGTTAACGAAATATTTTAATTTTCTAAATTTTTAGCACTTTGAAAAAAAATATATTAAATAGGTACTTTATTTTATTTTAATCGTCTATTGTCATTATATCTAGATATTTCTACAGTTGGAATAAATATAATAAATATTTGTTTTTTTTAAGTAGCATTTTTGTTATGATTATTTTTGTTGCCTTAAAAAATGTAAAAGGCATAGATTAAAATAAAAGATATAGTAGAAGCATCTTCATACAAACGAGGTCTTGTGATAATCAGTTTCCAGGCAACCGTCATGTTTATCTCTCTTTTTGACTTATGAATATCTTATGTCTCATTTTTAGGTCATCCACCTTTAATTCTGTTTCATGATACGTTTGTTACTATGGGAAAAAACATAGGTACCCCATCTATATCTTTTATATTGATCGACCGTAAACGGTAAACCTACATTTATAAAATAAAATTTTTGTCATAAAAAATTACATATTTCGGCCTAATAATTTTATATCTTCAGTTTCTTTACACATTTTTACTTTCTTGCTGGCCGAAGCTCCAAAAAGAAAGTCTTGCTTATCTTAAAAACCTGCTTATGTATTAAAAGAAGAATTCCATAAGCATTTTTAGGAATAAATTCTACAAAGCGCAGTTCAAATATTCACATAAAATCAAAACATTTTTGATACCTATGTAATGTTCAAATAACAAGGTAATTTTAAATGGTAAGAAAACATTTCACCTTGTTAAAATAATTAAAACATCTGAAAATATATATTTTGCGATACACATTAATTCATACTACGGGATTAACCTTTCTTTCTTTTGCATATGCCAAAAAGAAACACACATATTTCTTAAGTGATTATATAGGTCTGTTTTAAAAAATCGCTAAACAATAATAATATTAATGTGTTGCGACAAACGCAAGTAAAATATTTATTTAAAATGCATGAATGTGTTTTTAACCTAAAAATCTAGCTTATTATGGCCATCTTTAATATATCTAGTTCTAAATGTGAAATCCGGCCAAATGATAATTTAATGTTAAATTCAAGTACCTAAATATTTTTTTTGATGAATGGGTGATACAGAATCAAAGCGGGTAATCAAGGATTATTGTAAAGAATGAGATAAGTACATAAGTAAACAGGAAAACCGAGAATTTTATTTTCTATGTGTCAACACATTTATATCATTTTTGATAAAAATCCTAGATTTCTGCCTTTTGTTCTATAATTCTCAATTATTTATCATCTCAAGAATAACTGCATGTTCCTGTTGAACTGTAGAAAATGCCCGAAGAGTGGCGCGGTCGAACAAACACAAGATGAATGGCCGTAACAGAAAGCAAATTGTTACAATATTGTTGATGTTTGAGGCGAACGGCCAAAGTCGTTCCTAACTAGGTGAAAAGAGCCATATCTCTCTGCACAAGGATTCACCTTAACTCGCTGCTGGGCTGGAGTAGAGTATAATTACTGTATGATTAAGTAATTAAGGTAAAATCTATCCTTTCTGTATGGCATAAATAATTATTTTGTAAATATTAAAATAAATGGTAAAATATAGTTAAACCTTGTTTCATTTTTTTCTTAATTTTACCTCAAATCACTGCCGAATCTTTGGTGCAAGCCTTATTAATATTGAATCAGATGTTTTGCCTTGTGCTCAAGCGCTGCGTATGGTGGCAAGAAACCAACTATGATTGTGGGGCCCGCAAGCAATCAAAAATCACCATTTCTCTGTATGAGTTTTCACACTTGTGATGAATAATAATAATAATATTAGAATGATTTATTTGGTGAGCACTGTTTTTGTGTGTGTCACACCTCAAGAGCCCTCGGCGAGCTTGGTCGTTGCTGTAGAAAGCGCCAATTCCCAAACAAGACCCATTTACTGTAAGGCAGGATGGACTTTTAGAGACCAGTCTTCGGTACAGGTTTATGAGTTTCACCCAGCGAAGAGCATATTTGAAAATATACATGGTACATTTTTTTGTGCTCCACCGGGATTCAAACCCACAACCTTCCATTTACGAGTCAGAAGTGTGAACCACTAGACTACGGACCGATGAAGTGATTATTTTAAATGAAACAATGTAATAGATGAAAAATCATCTTCATCAAGCTTAATTACTTTTTTTAATCAATCAATTTTGAATTAATCCAAGCATGGAGATACATTCAATGGAGGGGCTATGAATGTGATTAAGTACCAATCGACATGATGCAACGTCTTTGACACCATACATTGTTAATAGTGCTGTCTCGCTCACGACATATTAAAAGCTTTTGTTATTTTCTATGTAAGCAATGTGTCTCTACTCCGTCTTCAATCTATGTACATATCACCATGGAAGCCCATAAAATCACTATGGTAATGTGTTTGTTACTAGTGTTGTTGAAAGTATGAAAATATTTGATAAATTCCAAGTTCAAAAATGTTCCCTCCTCATTATGTACGGGATGATTTTCACAAGTATCTATTACCGCGACCATAGAAGTTACATACTTGAAGAAGCAAGTACCTGTATATTTGAACATCACTAGTTATGTTAAGATGGTTCGGGCACATGGAGAGAATGAGTGATGAAAAATTGACGAAGAAAGTATATGTTGCTAGAATAGATGGATGTCGTGGTAGAGGAAGACCGAGAAAAGTATGGATGGATCAAATCTCTGAAATAGCGAATGAATGGGATATCCAGAGTCATAATAAAAGGAGGACTTGTATGAAAAAGGTTATGACTCTGGATGAAATGAAAGAAGTATGCAAGGACAGGAAGAAGTGGTGGCTAATCTGCAATGTTGATTTCTAATGTTGGTTTATTAATTTGCTACATTTTTTGCATAGGAAATTTTTGACTTTTTTTGTATAGATTTCTTTTTAAGGTTTTGTTCTTTTTTATATTTAAATGTAATTTATTGTTCGTATTCCTTGACTTATAGGTTGGTATGAGGCTGACCATCCATACTGTAAAAAATGGTTCACTTTGCCAATGTCACCCCTGTGTCAGGGAAGGTCGGCAAAAGTTGCGGGGCTTCTGTTCATTTGAGGTTTGGATTTTATTTGTAAGTACACATTCAGCATTTGTGAGCGTGAACTACACGTGTTGGTTTGTGGGCATATATCTGAGAGCTTTAAATGAATATATCCTTGCAAATTAGATTATAGATTATTATTATAGACTAGTTCTAGAAATGGCTGTCACTTTCGCGAACAAAATATTTCGACAAACGAAAAATTAATTTTATCAACGTAATCATATAGAATAGTGATTAAAGTGAACTATTATTCCATGTTCTGTAACACATTTACTCTCTTTTGTTGGCACGTTTAGAAAATACCCAGTTTGGCATTTATATGGATTTTTCTTCCAATTAGGTAACACACCTGTTGATAGTTGGAAGGTTACCGATAGACTGAATTTGGATTTTTGTATGATGAGTGGGGAAGCGTATTTCTAATTCGCTAAGGATTGATTTCTTAGCCCATCCAGTTCTATATATTGATGACTGCAAGTATTTATTGCTGAATTTAAATAGAGTGAGTACTCCACTAAATGGCCCCCCGATAAAATATGCACTAAGCACAAAATTTGGGAATTGATTATTTTCTGAAACGCTGAATGTCTAATCTAATCTAAGTTGCAAAGATATGTTACATTGGGGATGCACATTATATGTATTCTCATAAACAGACACGTACAAGTTCACGCTTGCACACGCCGCATGTGAACCTACAACATAAAAACACAAATCTCAAATGGACATACACCCTGCAACTCTTGCCGTCCTTCCCTGAAAAAGGGGTGACATCGGCAAAGTGAACCATCTTCTACAGCATGGGTGGTCAACCGCATACCAACCTATAAGTCAAGGAACATACACAACAAATTACATTTTAGAAATAAACAAATAGTAAGTAATATGTATAAACATTAAAAGCTAATACAAAATTCAAATTTAAAATTTAAAATTTTGAAAAATTTAAGAAAGCCTAGCCCTAGCCGCCAGCAACACTTATTTAAGGAAGCCTGTGCGGGAGACTCCCTAGATTCAAGAGACTATGGGTTTATGACACTTGTTATAGTGCCGCAGAGGTAAGTCCACTCCGTCTTCGAAGTTGAGTCCACTCCGTCTTCTTAGCTGATGAAACATTAGAAAAAATATAAAAGAGTATAAATATAAATGTGAAAGAACCTGAAATGTGCTGCTGAAGTCCTTCTTTTGAGTTGTCAGATAAGTGAACCCATAAAAGTCCTTCCATTTTCCGGTTCAAACTCAAAAGCTTGACTTTGATTAAACATACCTGGATGGAAATAATTCTTTAGGTCTCCCAGCATGTTGTTTTCCAGTGAAGATAATTTGCAACAACTGGTTGTCATCAGTGGCTTGGAGGTGCAGAGAGGAACTACCTAGTAGAAGAGAGAGAAATGTGCAGAAAAATAAGATCTTCTGGTGGTCGAAGAGCTGAATAGAGAATTACCAAGCAAAAACTGAAATATTTATCACAAAATACGAATGATATTAATTATTATTTTAAAAGATTTCAATTCTACGTATTTCCTTAATTTACGGCGAAAACGCGTGCAAAAAAAAACTTACTTTATCCTTGAAAATTAATTTCGAATGCTCTAGAGCAGGCCTGGCCAACCCAAATTGCACCCCGGGCCGCATTGATGGCCTAAAATTTCCCCAAGGGCCACACATACAAACATTTTACAAAAAAAAATTATATAAAAAAACGAAACCACAACCAGATGTGAAAAGAAAACACGCATTGAACCAACAACAAAAAATGTATTTGTGTAGTAAACAACATAAAAAAAATTCAACAATAGAAAAATATTTTAACAATGAAAATTATTAATTAACCCTTAACTTCATAGAGGAAAAAATTCTTAATTTTTCATTTCAAAACAATATTACAATAAAACCAATTATCAGGGACTTCTCCTTTCAGTGCAAGATTTGAGATTCTTTTCGCTTACTTAATTTTTCTAAATCTAGGTATTTCAATATTTGAAGTTACACACCTTAACTGGTTTTCCAGATTTACGTCTGTTATAGACGCCCTATTTTTATTTTTATTATATTTCATTTTTATTTTTCATCACACATGACCGCGGGCCGCACGTAAAGGCGCCGCGGGCCGCATGCGGCCCGCGGGCCGCGGGTTGGCCAGGCCTGCTCTAGAGTCTAGAAATAACACACTTTCATTCTCCGAGTCGCCGCGCGTGGCCGCGCGCGTTTGATCAACGCCGAAAAGCGAAATCCGCGGCGCTGGCGGGGGTATATTATGGGACCGCCCATTTTTCGCTTGTCAGTCTGCCGATATCTCTTGACCGGGTGACAGCGGATGTGTATATTATGTGTAACGTATTTTAAATTTAGCGGGAGTTTTATTCATTTTGAAATGTGCTTTTGTTTTAAACGTGTTCTTTGATCTTTATGTAAACTTAAAGTATAGAATGTATCGCGCTATTTTAAAAAATATATATATTTTTTTTTATTAAAAGTAGGAAATATTAATAAAGTGTCATAAGAAAGCTAAAATCGGAGCTAGTAGCTGGGAGCTTGTGCTGACACATTTAAACATTATTGTTTATAATGTGTAATATATTGTTTGTTCCTGTGGCAGTTCCTGAATAATGTGAGTCGTTTTGCAAAACCGGTAGGTATAATTTGAAGATCCAAATCCTTACTCGTTAGATCCGAATGTTCTTTAAATTCGTTGCGTTGGTAGCCCGATGCAATGGTACCATCATCACAAACAAAAACAAAAGTGATACCATTAGTAAGAACAAATATCCCATTTTAAGAAATCGTTTTGATTTCGTGTCACCGGCGAATTTGACGTTTCATGAAATAACAAAATATTAATTAAATAAACGCAATGGGTAAACATTAAACAATTTAAAACACAAAAAAACTATGAATGTGTTGTACGAATTATTTCGAAATTGGACTTGACCTATGTGTAAATGAATATCTTGGTTAAATTGTTGTTTTTTTGTCTAACCTATAATTTTATGTTTTCAGCCGTCTCTAGCAGTGTTTCTTTCATTCTATCCACGATCTTGGCCATTCTTTTGTTTGCCGGAATGCAGATGTACAAGGGCTGGCTGTCATCATCGCAAATACACACAATATTCGGAGGCTACATCGGCTCCATCTTGTTCCTCCTTGTTTTGACTGTATCCTTTTACCAAATCAACTCGACACAGTTTAAATGGGGTAAAATATGACGTCAATTAACTGGGCTAAAGACAAGGCAGCCAGCTGTATCTTCTTCTTTTTCTTTTGGTGCCACTTCTATCGAAGATCGGCGATCATCATGGCTATTTTGACTTTAAATGCTGCGGCTCGAAACAGGGACTTGATACTTCTGCCGAACCACTGTCGCAGGTTTTTCAGCCACGATGTCCTTCCGCGTCCCTGAGATCTTCTCCCATCAATCTTACCTTGTATGATAAGATGAAGGAGACGGTACTTCTCATTTCTCATAATGTGCTGTATCTTCAATACAATATTATGTTGTGGTTAACACTTCTGACTCGTAAATGGAGGGTTGTGGGTTTGAATCCCGGCGGAGCACAAAAAGTATACCATTTATATTTTTAAATATGCTCTTCACTGGGTTGAAAAAATCATAGGTATACCTTTATCAAAGACCAGTCACTAAAGGTCCATCCAGCCTTACAGCAACTGGGTCTTGCTTGAGAATTGGTGCTTTCTACAGCGACGACCAAGCTAACAAAGGACTCATCCTAATATAATTTTGTACGTATTAGGTTGAAAAGAAACTAAAGCGTTACTCCTTGCATATAAAACAACTGCCATCGGGGTCTATTTTACTAAACTGTTATTAAACGAAAAATCCCTAAGGATAAAAGAAAAATAGCTTTGTTTTCGATTACGTGAGTATTTATTTTTATACCACCCTGTTTACCTGGAATTCATTTTTAATTTTTCTTTTTCATCGTAGTGATTTGCACGTTCGATACTGCAGCATGAAAGAGGGATCTTGTGCTTCTGCCAAACCGCTACCTCAGGTTCTTCAACCAAGATGTTCTTCGACTTGGAGCTCATCTTGCCTCAATTCTTCCCTGCATGATGAGATGCAGGAGTGAATACTTCTCATTTCTCATCATGTAACTGAAAGAAACCAGTTTTTGCCTTTTCGTGGACACCAAGAATCCAATTTCGATAGCGCCACTAGCGTCAGTTTTAGCTGTCACGATTTTCACGAGGAAGGGAGATGGATGCATTGAAAGTAAGCAAGTGAAGAAGGGGGATAGAGAACTGAAATTCTGTTGCCAGGTGTGCTAGCAAAATTGGGCCCCAGGAGTTTGGCTCTGGTGGCAATATGGGAATTATTTATTTATAACTGGCTATACCCTGCCACCCCTTGTGGTGGCTCGTCTAGTAACTGTTATTGTATCATGCCGCTATTCTTTTGGGGGTGGCCAATATATCCATTGAAGTGTTTTCACCGTGTTGTGTCTGAGCACACTTATTTTAGTCCAAGAATTTCCCTGTCATAAGGTGAAAATAGGCATTTTTCTGCTCTCATTTCCTTTATTTCTCCAGTTTTTTTTCTACAGAAGACTATGTTGGCAAGTAGAGGGAGAGGGAGGGTCACAGGCAGTGAATTCCAGGCTTTCGGAGCAGCAATGCAAAAGGCATGATTGCCAAACACCGTCCTAGTGGCTCAGCATAACAGCTAGAGCAGATTTCTATTAGCATCTCTATTAAGGAAGGTCTGGATTAGTAGAGGTTTGGAATATATTTGTAAGTACACATTCAGCATTTGTAAGCATGAACTACACTTGTTTGTTTGTGGGCATGCATTTGATATAAGCCTTAAGTGTTTATATATCTTTGTAACTTAGATTATAGATCTCTGGATCTGAGTGACTGTCTGATTCTGACTTCCTTTTATTGAACTTAGCGTGTTTTGAAAATACTCCTTAACCTTCAACATTTAGGCCATTGGCAACATTGAGTCAACATTATTTGGCAAGTCCTTCCAGCTGAAGTATCCCGAGATATTCCTGTGTTTGATGATTTCCCTGATTGCCTCTGGAATGGTACATCGAGTCTGCACTACTACATGGTATGTATTAATTTTCATTTTGCATTCAAACAACTTTTTTTCATTGATTTTGAGTACAAAAGGGCAAACACCTCTAAATTTGCTGACAGGAGCTTTGTGGTAGCTGGGCTAGTAGTCTGGAACAAGCTCCCTGTGGACTTGCGAATCAACGAACCCTCCATCACCTTCAGAAGAGGATTAAAGAAAATATTATACTCAAAAAGTCATGGCGCCCTTAGGGTGGTTCAACAGAATCATCATCATACACTTTAAAATCCACAACTGCTTTCGGAAACATTGCGCTTGCATCATCGGATTCGCATCTGACCTTACCTCAGCGGTTTCCAAACTTTATGCTACCATGCCTCCCTAAATTTTTTTTTTTCCCCTTTGTATGTTTTATTTCTTTTTCACGTCTCCCTTTCTACGTTTTATTTCTTAATTTCTATACTAATACTACTAAAGACACATTTTTGGCGCTTCCCCTAGCCATAGCACGCGCCCCCCAGTTTGGAAACCGCTGCCTTACCTAACCTTATAATTGAAACTGGAAATTCCTGTCATTGTTGTAAAACCGAAATTTGCACCCAGACTCTGACAGACTACATTAGAGATAAAATATAGAATCCAAAATAACCATGCAACCAAAAAAGTCATGAAACAACATTTTTGTATCAGTCCCTCTTGTTAGCCATAACCATACACCCCCAGATGCCACTATCTCGACCAATGCCCTTCCTATCGCCCAAGGCGCAAGCACTTCATGAGGAAAGGGAAGGCATCGTTGTCAACGGGCAGCTGATAAACAACCTGCGGGAATTGTTGGAGATGTGTCTCTACCGAAAAATGCTTTGGATCTCTTGGCGTGATTGAGTCACCAATGAAGAAGTCCTCCAACGAATGCGCACTACAAAGGAGCTTCTGCCAACCATTAAGCGGAGAAAGCTTATGTACTTCGGTCACATTTTGAGAAATGAGAAGTACCGTCTCCTTCATCTTATCATATAGGGTAAGATTGAGGGGGGAAGATTTCAGGGACACCGAAGGACATCGTGGCTGAAAAACCTGCGACAGTGGTTCTGCAGAAGCACCAAGTCCCTGTTTCAAGCCGCAGCATCTAAAGTCAAAATAGCCATGATGATCGCCGGTCTTCGATAGAAGTGGTACAAAAATAAGAAGAAGAACGCCCAAGGAATATGGTCAGACCAATGCGCCCAATATCAAAATCGGCGCTATGGCCAAGCAAGTCAGACTCAACTAGCATATTTGAAATATAACAATGCTGGTTTGATTCACGTCCGGCCCCATGACCATAAGTTTGATCCTGGTTTAACAGATGTCATCGGTAGATATTTATCAATAATTCAGTAAAAAAATATATATATATTAATTGATAATGTGAAAACCTGTTTCTGGCCAGGTACAAATAGATTGGTCCTTCCTTTTGTTAAGCGAGTCTTGAGCAACCCGGTCATGTGGCATCACACCTTCTTTGCATTTGTGTTGACATTATTATTGACATCCAGTTTTAATTTTTCAGTTTCATCTTCTCCATGATTGGTCTGTACTACGTGAATAAGATATCGCAGAGAGTGTACGCAGCTCCCGTGCATCATCAAGCAATGCAGAGCAAGAAGAAGGGCCACAAGCAGCAGTAACTAGCAGCATTCCCAACAATCTATAATCTAAGCTGCAAAGATATGTTAACAGGCTCATATTAAATGCATGCCCACAGACAGGCACGTGAAGGTTCGCGCCTACACATTCTGAATGTGTGCATACAAATAAACAAAACCTCACATGAACATAAACCTTGCAACTCATGCCGCCTTTCCCTGAAACCAGGGTGGCATTGGCAAAAGTGAAACTCAAATATAAATCAATAATGAATAATTAATCAACTGAATTTACTTTATGATTCACTGCAAATTGATCAAACCTGTGAGTTATAATACAGAGGAGTAGAAACTAACTTACAGCATTGATACATACTACAGGGCACAGTTGTCCCCAGTTCTGTCAAACAGCATGGTGTAGTCATACATAACATGCTCTTACCTGTGAAATTATGTTTTCTTGCTTTCTTGTGCCCTTGCGGTGAATTCACAAAACGGCACTAAAAATATTGTCAGATTATTATCATTATTCTCCATTTTGTGTTTGACACCCAATAATTACACATGCCATAATCTAAATCTAAGCTGCAAAGATATGTATCATTTGAGATTAATATTAAATGCATTCCCACAAGCAGACATGCATAATTTCGCGCTTACACATGCCGCATGTGAACCTACAATATAAAAAACCCAATCTTAAATGAACATAAGCCCTGCAACTCTTGCCGACCTTCCCTGAAGCAGGGGTGACATTGGCAAGGTGAACCATTTTTTACCGTATGGGTGGTCAGCCGCATACCAACCTATCAGTCAAGGACCAACCTATCAGTCAAGGCATAATGTCTTAAAATAATGCCTTTTTTCTGTAAAAATTGACAAATTTACCTATCAAAAGATGTATAACGCATGCACACAATGTACGCTCAGGGGTGAGTTTAAAAGCTACCAACTTTATGGAAAGATTTCATTCCTTCACAATTTTTTTTTGTTACAACGAAATGATACTGTTAATGTCTTTGTTGTCTTTCTAACTAGGAACGATTTGCAGTTAAATAAGTTGAAACGGATAAAGTGTCTATTATCGTGAAAATAGTTTCTACTCCACTGATATCATAAGTCAATTGATCAATTAATTACTATTAAAATGGACGCCGCACAATAAAAAATCCCTCGGATATGTGACATTACGCATAGTGAATAAAAAAATATATTCCTGATAATAAGGGATTTTTCTATTTCACAACACTGTGTAACGGATGCAGCTGGCAGTGATTCTAAATGCAGGATGTAGTCTATGTATATTCAAACTACCTACATAATATTGTATTGAAGTTATGGCTTGACTGTCCTGTCTTTAGCCGGGTCAAGTGATGTCACAGTTTTAAACGTGCTGGGTCCATTAATTTTATTTTCTAAGAAAAAAAAAATGAATTGATTCCAAAAGCTAGCTTAATGAGGATGCTTGAATCTTGTGTGAAATCTCTAGAAGTTTTTCTTCACATGAGATGTACCTGTATTTAGTAAGTCACAAATTAAAATGATCAACAGAATAATTGTAAGTTTTTACATATTATATTATTTTATAAATAAAGATGATTTAAAAATTTAAAAGGTTTTTCTATCCTTAGTGATATAGTTGATATTTCAGATTACTGATTAACAATTTGCATTCTTTGAGTCGTATAGAATCTATATTTAATAATGTATAATCTGAGTTGCTGTGATGATACATTTAAGATTCATATTAAATGCATTTCCATAAGCAGATACCTATAAGTTTGCGCTTACATATGCCACATGTGGACCTACTAAGTAAAACCCAAATCTCAAAATGAACACAAGCACTGCAACTCTTGCCGGCATTCTCTGAAACAGCGGTGACATTGACAAAGTGAACCATCTTGTCAGCCTCATACCAAGATATAAGGTTGAACAAAGCTGTTAATATATGATTAATTTAGGAAACTATGTTATTATATGAAAACAGTTTGTGTCACTTTCTGTGTTTCAATGGTAACACATATTTATCCCAAAAGTAACTCGCGATACGGAGAACCTAAAATTTACCAATGTTTAGTCGAAGTTGTATTGGTTATAATCCAATAAGAGTTACGACATAAGCTAAAGGAGTGCCAACAAAAAAATAGCAATATGAATAGTATTAAAATGAAAGAACAGTGTGCTTCTTTATTTTTCTATTTCAAATAAAATATTTTAAGTTATTTTTGTATAAATAATGGAAAAACAGAAATTACAACCCTGTTTCATCCTTCTCTCTGCCATTCTATAACCTAATATTTCTTTGATTCACTAAAATTAAATTAAACTTAAAAATTCTAACACAAAATAATTTTAGCTAAGTATAAAAAATAAAAAAAAACATGATAATTATTATTAAACAATTAAATTTTACACATATGAGAACTTTGACAAAAATAAAAATGACAATTGGAGATAATAGATGGAACAAAAATTGTAAATATTTTGAAAAGTAGAATAGATTTAAACATAATATATTGGTTTTTCAAATAACAAGGAAGGGTTACTAGAAAACAAAATGAAAATAAATTAGAAGGATTGAAATATTGAAAAGATAAATGAAATAAAATAATATGAAATATCTACACATATTGGCATTTGAAATAGTTAGGAAAGCTGTAATAAAACTATGTTATTTTACATGTATTTAGAATTTTTCGTCTAACTGGGTTCATAAGGACATTTTATTAACTTTTAAAGAAGCCTCCTGAAGACGTCGGATATGACTGACGAAACGTAGAGAAAATCGTTCTTCTCTTTCCACGGTCAGTAACATCCGTTTTTTCATTCCAAAAAATGAATAGAGTATTTTCTTTAAGCCCCAATGATACATACATATTTATACTATTTTCAAATATGTCACATATTCATTTTATTTGCAAGAAATTTCACTTTTTACATTAATGTAACAGTTACATAAATGTAACTATTTTAATTTTGCTGGAGTGATGTTTTCCGGGATCTGTTGCCGTAGTCTATGGGAGCTGGAGCTTCCGGACGTTTCGCCCATTTCTACAATTTTTTTTGCAAATAAAATGAATGATGGAGAAGATGCTGAAGAAGCCCTTCGTAGAAATGGGCGAAACGACCATTAAAATAGAGAAAATAACATTGGAATGAAATAATCTTAAGTTGGTATCCCATTATTTTGCCATATATGGCAACATAATTTTCTTATATGAAACCAGCCACCCGTTATGACTTTAAATCAAACTAAAACAAACTTACAATATTTAATTAAATCTGATTTAATTCAAAATAAAATTAATATGGAATTTGAATAAATATAACTTAAAACTTATGCAATTAATTTACTACTTTTATGAATTTTTCAAGGCACTAATTTTGTAACCTTGTATCAAATAAAATTCTAGGTTTTACGTCACTTTAAGCACTTAAATCTGATTATGAAAACGGTTGTTTTTCAAATCTGTTTTTTGATCATACTTAAAAGTGATTTTCAAATTTATTTAATTTTTCATTTATTCCTTTCTTTTCTCTAAAATAATGTCATATACTTTTCTTACAAATGATATAGCATCAAACTTCCCCATTTCATTTTTATCTACTTTGTAAATGTGTAAAATTATTTGCAAGCCACTTTTTTGGTTTCTAAGAATATAATTAATCAGAAGGCACATGTTAGTGAAATTTAAGCTTGTTACGTCTAGACATCTTCATTCATAATATAAATTAGTATTTTTGTTTTATTTTTTCTGTAGGAATACAAAATATGAATAATACAATAAAAAAGACAATATTTATAGTGTCGTTTTGTGATAAATCACTGCAAGGGCACTATTCAACTGTAACATCTCCGAAACAAGCATGTCTTCAATCCTGACCTAAATGCACTTGCACTCTGTACAACTCTAAGATCATAGGGTACGCTATTCCAGAGGACAGGGCCGGCCATGCAAAGGGCACGATCCAATAAAATGTGACCTAAGATATTGTAAGATACTTTAATGAGTAAAGTTTTCGGTCGCAACCTTTTGGCACCTTTGTTTAGTCACAATGCGCTTAAAAAACATTAAATTTAATGCTGCTCTTACTCCTATCTCTTAATTTTCGGGAGACATAATTTCACGCCAATTTTAATTAAGTAGAAGGAATGAAAATAAAATTGTAGAATAATAACATTTGATTTCAATTGGATACTAAATTAAATCGACTTCGCCAAAATCAGTAGGTGTATGGAAGGTATAGTAGCATAACTTATGCTTTGGACATTTTGATTGTCTTCAAATTATTATAATAAAAAGGCAATGGATTGATCGTTTATGATAAAAATCTATGAATGCGTTATAGACATGTTTTTTTAAGTAACCTTTGTTGCCTGTATGGAAATATATAACCCCCACGTTTTCAAGATAAATTACAGATATGTTTTGGTTACTATGAAGGAGATTCAACATTATTTTGGCATATAACATACATACAATGAGTCAACTGAATAAAACTAAAAGATAAGATAACAATACAACTTTTCTATTTATCTCAAACAATAAGCAAACATTACAATGCTAACAATAGCAATTATTGCTGTGAGTCACGAGGTAAAAAGTTACAATTAAATTTCAGATAAGTAAGTAATAATATTAAGATTAATCCTGTTTCATTTATGACCTTATAGGATAAGAACGACATAGAGTATGCATGATTGACCTGAAATTCAAGATAAATGCAAGCAATAATAATTCCAAGCAGATGAAATGAATTACTGAGGCAACTTATTATTTTAATATTATGATGATTTATTTGGTGAGCTGTGTTTTTGTGTGAATCACACCTACCTAGTCCTCTATGTGTTACTGATATAGCTATAAAAAAGTAAATTTTTAAGAAAGATGCAGTTGCTGTAGGGCTAGATGGAATGCTGGGAGACCTGTCATTGGTAAAGGCAGATAAATTATTCAACCCATTGAGAAGCATTATTGAAAATTGAGTGTTTTTTTATTGTGCTCCATTGGAAATAGAACCCATCACTTTTCTGTGTTAACCACAAGATTGCTACAGGTCCTGCTATGCTAAAAATGGATATTTACTTAAAGCTATTAGAAATCAATTTCAAAAAGCTTTCAGAAAGTTCAGAATGCATTTTTATTATTATTCAGTACTTACTTAAGTACACATTAAAGTAAATAAAAACCAGTTTTATTTCATACTCTACGCTATTCTAGCCTCGTTGCTTATGTCAAATATTTTGTTCCAAGTTTCATATTTATAAATAAGTCACAGTAAAAAACTTTTCTAACATTGTAACACTATTTATAATCAAAGGACGGTTTAATCACAAATAGGTATTACCAAAACAATGAACACCAGTTCAGCTCTCAGTCTATCTGCTTGCATTATAAAGTACCAATACAAGAAGAAACTTAATGCAGACATTGGCCATTTCTTGTGGAAATATTGGCTTATCACCCGATGAATGCTCATCATTTATTTCGTACCGTAACTCGCTCATCTGAAATAATGCGTTAGTAAAAGTGAATTTAAAATTAGCGTATACATTTCAAAACATTAACTATCTATTTAGAATATAGATTTTTAGAACCATAATCTCAGTTAACTGGATGTTTGTCTCGTGGGCCAGAACCATAGTGTATCGTTTTGACCAGGGAGGCTTATGTTTCATCACAAATCTTGCATAACTTCTTCAGAATGTTGTCACTGAGAGAAGACTTATTAGTTTTTGTCATGATGGTGAAAATTCTTGTCAAATATCCAAGTCACGTCTCGTTCATGACAAGAAATCTAAAAGGACATCAGCAATATTGAGCCATTCACTCAGTAACAAAGCTCTGAAGAATTTACACACAGATATTTCACAAAATATAAGCCTCTACGGGCAAAAGCATGGACCACGATCAATATCTTAGAGAAAAATGTCCAGTAACATGACAGCCTTAAAATGCTTATAATCTTATTGTACAAACAACGTAAATATCTTCTTTGAAACATCCTTTTGTATGGATAGGTTACTTCTGACTAATATACACACCATTTTTAGACCCGTATGGATTCTGCAAAATACGAGGAGTGGTCTCCATGACTCTCAACAACAACTCGTCTAAATAATTCTCAAGATCTTTGACTTTCTTCTTCTGGTTATCAACTTCATTCTGCAGACTCCACGACATTACAACTAGATCCTCTCTCGTTTTTGCCTCAAACTGTTTCACAACATCCTGCGGGAGTTTACTGTAAGCTGGGTTAGCTTTGTTTTCATCAATTATTCCTTCTTCACCGATTATAATCCTCTCTCCCAAGCTCTTCTTCAATTTTTCTTTCGACGAAAATTTCTTGAAATATTTAGGGCTCTCGCTTTTTTCTTTTTTCAACTGCCTGGAGATGTTCTCCGTGCTCTTGTTGCCTTCAGGAGTGGATGCTGACTTCTCTTTATCGAGCAGGAGCTGACTTTGCACTTTGCCTTTGCCATAGAGCTTCTGCGACCATTCGTCAGTCGGTTGAAGGCTGGTAGCACGAACAGGTGGTTCAGCTTCTTCTAATCCTAATCTGATGGGTTTCGGAGGTGGTGTTTTTTCTGAAGCTCCGATACCTCCGCTGGTAGAGCGTCTCAAGAGTTCTCCGCCTCCCAAGTTCTCCAACGAGGCGTTTGCAGGTGAGGGAATGAACTTGTTGATCCTCGGCAAGGTGCTGCTGTTATTCACATTGAGGGAACTGCCAGAACTCTTATGAGACAGATCATCAAACGCAAATTCATCTTCGTCTTCACTTATGACTCCTGGATCGGCTTCCCCAGCAGCCTGTCTGGATTGGTTGGGGAAAGGATTACTGTTGACAAGTTTGCTCGTGTTTAAGCTGCTAGAACTGCCTGTGAGGGTGTTGGAATCTGTTTTCTTCTCTTTTTTATTAAGATGAATTTTAGAGCCTAAATTCTTTGCGAATTTCTTTAGTCCCTTTCTCTTCTCCAAGCTCCCGATACTCAGGAGACTTCCTCCCATGTTTTGTGCAGCCAGGGAAAGCTGCCCCAACGAAGACTTGTGTTTTTCTTTCTTGCTGAGGTCGGTGAGACTTCCTTCTTTGACTGTGAAGCATATTTTTACCTCGATTTCCCCTCTGCTTTTCCCGTTGTCTTTTCCAGGTTTGCCTTCAAGCGTGAACCACCTGTTTCGCGGTCTCTCGTAAATGTCCAGTCCAGCCAGAGGAATGGAAGCTTGACCTAAAAATTGATCACCGAGAAGATTTCTGTGTAAAACTGTTAGGACGACTTCGGCTGTGTTTCCTTGGCTCGGTATGCTCAGCTCGCATTCCTCATGCCACTCCACATTGTTGGAACTTTTGGGCTTCACGGATGTCTGAAACTTCACTTTGCCCAACCCAATGGTGACGAAACAATCATTGTAGCCATTTTTACCTTTAATTACTAGATCTTTGGCTTTTTGCACTGTAACCTGAACATGGGTCGGACTCCACATTTTGAACGCCTCTCCAATTAAAAAACTAAAACAAAAAACACTACGTGCGAATTTTGTGAGATTTATTTTCAAAACAAAGATTGCGGATCGCGTAATTTGACATTTAGAAAATGACTGATGTTATGATTTCCTGAGCTGTCATACTGATGGCATGGTGCTGTAAAATATAGCAAAGTTCCCGAAATCTATGGAAATTAAATTTAAAAATGAATGAGGATCTCACGTCCTACTCTTCGTGTTATGTACTATATACAATGTTAAAAAGAATAAATTAAATAAAGTGATTAAAAAAAATCATTTCCAAAAAAAAACCAGTATGAAAAACTTTGACTTCAAAAATTACACAAATTTTTTGGTAGCCTTTTGAGATAGAAAGTGGTTGAAAAAAGCACTTTTATTTTAAAGGCATTTAAGGTGGTCATGTGAATTAAAAACAAAACAAAGAATACGATGTGATCAATCTTTCACAATTTTTTTTTAAATGTGAGGAAATTTAGAACTTTTGCTTCCAGCTGTCAGACTTTCTTCGCATTGATTGGAAAATGTGTCATCCGCATTCTTGTTTGCCATATAAGAAAATATAATTTGTCATGCGTGGCAAATTCATAGATCAAATAGCAAAACCAAGGTTGGCACAACTGAAATGTCTCAAGGTTATCCGTTTGGCGGTAAATTTAATAGTTATTTGAATATAGAACTTCGTATTTTTTTCTCACTTACATTTTTCTGAGAGTATTTTCTTCTCTTTTAACAATTGATACAGAATTGCCTTTTATCTTTGTAACTTCTAGTATCCATTCTGCTAGAAGCGGCCAGTACCACCGCAGATGCGTCATTACTTTTTTCACACATACTCTTCTCTTTTCTTATTCATTGTAATGCATTTATTACAGATTATTCATACTTTAGAGAAAGAAAAATGCAGTTAAGATCTGAACATTAATTTTATTTCATAATCTGGGTCAGAAAATCATAAAGTCGTTTTTACATTATATATTTTTCCCCCTATAATACCTATACAGTATAAGTAAACACTTTAAATCATTTGAGTGCACAAAATATTAAAATAATCCGTAAACAAAACATACTATTTATTTTAAATCCAATCAGAAATCATTTTCAAAGCATAAGCATAAAAATATCTTATTATTTTCATGATCTTTGACATGCAAAGTATTTTTTATTCGTATTTTTTATGATTGCAAAACTCAAAACATTGTGAAGACTAATTATGATTTTCTTGTTAGTTCTCTAAGTGAACAAACGAAAATAAAATAAAAGAATCACCGAAAAAATAGCACAAAAAATTAAATACATAATATCTACTTTGGTTTTATGTAATTCGAAATATTTAGAACCTTTTTATTCTTACTCAAATAAATACATAGAATTGCTAAACCTTAGTACATTACGATTTAGTAACTATTAATTATTAATTTTTATTTTCAATTTTAATTGAAAGTCGATTGACGAATTTGAATTTTATCAACTATTGCTAGTATTAAAGTTTATTTAATTAATATATTTTTTCAATATTAGCGTAAAAAATAAAAACATCGTTACTATTTTATACTTATTATATACTCTAATTCTTTTAGAACCACAAAAGGAGTAGGTACTTAAAATAATGTACAAATCTATGAACAAATAAAACAAGTTAGGATATCACATTTTATAATTATTAATTATAGAGATCATAGATTCTACGTAGATATTTTATTATTAGGTTAACTTAGTAATTACTAATTATTAAATTAAATGTAAATTATCTTTGAGAATTCGTCAACCTGACCTATCTTTTTTATAGATACATTTTTTTACTTGACTTGACTGAAAGGAAAATGTTTTTTACAAATTTAAATAATAATGGTACCTACACAATTTTGAATGTCTTTATAAAATCTCTGTATTTTACTTTAATTGAAAAGACAAGGATATTTTTAGGGTTATGTAAAGGAAATGAAAAAAAAAAACTAAAATTATTTCCAATTATTTTAAAAGCTCTCACTCTTTTTTTTTTTTTTTTAAATAATATATACATGCCATACACTTCTTAAAATGTAGTTTTATTATCCATATATTATATTTATTACAGAGTACACATTAAAAATAATTAAAATTATGAGTGATTTTCAGAATTATACACAAATTGAGAAATCTTTGTCAGAAAAAAAGGCATAATATCATGTGGTGTGCCGGTCAATCGTCTCATGAAGTAAATAACGTAAAAATAAAAATAAAAACGTTTTTTTCGCCAGTTCGTTTATTTTCTCGAGCGCTGTTGGTGTTATCACACCGTTTTTTAGGAGAACAAATCTAAAAAATACAAAGTTGATTCCAGAACACACGCTCACCTCATAATGCATTAATTTTCGACTCGTCTAAACTAGGCATTACTCAATGATATCTAAGGCATGGATCATCCGCCGATCAAAGTGTATTTTGCATACAAAACAACAGATCTCAGGATCATACAAAGATTAAATGTATATAAATGGCATGGTCTCAGCACATTTAAATTGGTGGAAAAATATTTATTAATTCGGCTAGGTTCACTTTGCCAATGTCACCCCTGTTCCAGGGAAGGTCATCCAAAGTTGCAGCTCTTATGTTCATTCGAGGTTTGGATTTCAATTTGTAAGTAGGTACACATTCAGCTTTTGTAAGCGCTAACTTACCTACACGTGTTTGTTTGTGGGCATGCATTTGATATGAGCTTTGAATGTTAATATAACCTTGCAACTCAGACAGGTTACTAAGGAAAAGACAAGCAATTAAAACCGTAGTAGGTACGTATAGATTGTGATGTTTCCTCGCCGAGAAAAAAATCTAAATTTGAATTTATGCCGAGTGCATTATGAAAGTTTAATCTACAATTAATTCTGAATTACGCTGTAGAAATTCGTGTATCATTAAAATGATTTTTCCTTTTTGTTAAAATAATATTTTGTATCTAATACATTTTATTGATACCTACGAGTAACTATTATTTAATGATAGTGCCGATTTATGTATGTCCTCATATACTTTTTAGTTACGTGATATATTATTTTTAATGAATAACAGTTATTATTTTAATTAATGTATTTACAGAGACATAAGAATCCGACTCCATATTCTGAAATGTGTAAATTTTTTCTATGTTGCACATTTCATATATAAGACAGCGATTGAAAAACACAATTACAAAAATACAGCCACTATTAAAGAAAACAAAACTTAATATCCCAATATTTGCACTTTTAAGAAGTAAAATACATTTTACAAACAAACATTGACAGAAAACAAATTCTTGGTTCTTCACGAATTTGAATCTGTGAGGCCCGAGTGCTTTCGACCCTTAAACGCTCAATGTTCGAAATTAAATTTTCGTAATAATAGTAGAATCAAGCATTTCTTGACGACAGATTTGCGGTAAATTAAAAAAATACATATTTGTAAAATTTAATTAGTAATTACTTTAAAGGAATTTTGATAACGAACGACCTGATAATTTTGCTATTTTAACGATTAAAAAAAACATATAATATAAATAGAAGCTAAGGATTTTTTTTTTCGAATTTTTGAAAATTCAAATAGTACCTGTTATTAAAATCGAAAAATACGTTGTGCGCCACTGGCTTTGGAGATTTTAAATTAAAAAAACTTCTACAGGCTAGAATTTTTTCATACTAAAAATAAAATACTTTTGTATTTGTGCTATAGGTAGGGTAGGTATGTAAGAATACTATTTGAAGGATGTATTTAATGGGTTTATTTTATTTGCTAATTGCTATTCGAATATTATTTTTATATTTTTTTAATACACCTACTAATAATCTATATCTTAATTTATTAGTTACATTAAGCTACTAAACAGATTCACAGGTACCTAATGACTGAGGGAAAATACAAAAAAATAGTGATTCAAAATATATTGCTTAAATTATCGAATAAATATTTTTTTTTTAGAAATATTTGTTACTTAATGACCTTTAATAAAATTATAACAAATCAACAAAATGAATTAAAAGTCTAAAAAAAAAATCTTTGGTATTTACTAATGAAACAGCTATAGCCGATTGTGGCCGATATGGCCTTTGTCGGTGTTATAGCCGAGGGGGCCAAGTGGGCTGATCTTTCTAGCGTGTTTGCAACAGAACGACGTACATAGGTTCGATCCCCGCCTGGGTCATTTGACCATAACTTTGACCCTGGTTCAACAGATGTTATTGGGTAATTATTAATTAATAATTCATTAAAATAAACAATAATGATTTTTTAATTGATGATATTTATACCTGTTTCTAGCCAGGCAGAATGGGATGGTGAATTGCATTCCTCTTCACAAATCTATTTAAAAAAAAAAACAGGCGAATCTATAATATTAAAACCCCACAAATTATTTATAAGCATTTTCAAACTTAAGAAAATGAAATGAAATGTTACAATCCAGTTTTTGAGTATAAGAAAAGTTCAGAATGACTAAAATTAAATTAATAGAATAAAAAAAATCAAGTTTTTCTTGATTTTTTAAATAATTTTTAATTCAACTATAGTTTTATGAATAATCTTTGCCCACTGTTAAAATAATGATAAAGCCTTTATTATAATTTATCCTGGAAACTTAATGAGAAACGAAAACAAAACGTCTACTCCATGTAATCATACCAGGAAATATTGGGAGTTGATATTGAAGGACTTCATGGCTGCGGAAGTTACAAACCTATATTTAGAGCTTCAGCATCTAAATTAAAACTAGCTACGATCATTGAACATTTTAGATGGATGTGGAACAAAAAATGGAAATAGTGGAATTACAGGGGTAGTTAAAAGGAAAGAATGAAATTAAGGGATGCATCTACAGCTACGATTCCGTTAAGGTTAAGGAGGGGTTTACAATTTAGCTATCACATAGTCTCTAATAATTGATTTTCAATCATGAATTTGACCAACGACTAATTAATACTTGATCCCTTTTCCATATGATTTTTTGTTATCAAAAGATAACTCGTTAAAGAAACGATTTTTGTACAAAATTAAACAAATGCTTAATTGACTTTCTAAGAACGTGTATATCAATTATGTTAATTCTAAGAACGCGTTTATCAATTCAACTTATTCTAGGAACGCGTTAATCAATCACGTTAATTTTAAAAACGCGTTAATCAATAATGTTAATTCTAAGAACGCGTTACTCAACCACGTGAATTCTAAAAACGTAAATTTTACTACTTAAAATAAATAACTATTTTTCAGCTTTAAATACTTTGAGATTCTATTTTTTTGCATGAATTTTTAATCAAATTATTATCTACTTTGTCGTTTTTATTTCCGAAATGTTTTTTTTATTCATATCTATGTCAATATTTAAAATCTAGAATATAGATATATGTACTTTGTATATTTATTTAAATTTTACAAATATCTTACATGATTAATTAACCATAATAAAATAAAATATTTTATAAATTCGTTATTATGTTTTAATAAATAATTATTTTTCTTCATGTACATATGCTTAGAAGTATTTTATTCTAATTATTTATTACAAAGAAAATGTCTAGACTCATAGCCGAAAGTATACCTACTACAAAAACATTCAAATAATAATAAAAAAAACAGTGTACAGTGGTACACAGATCTTAATGAAAATAGGTGAAATTTAAGAGAGAACGCGTAGGTGATACTTGAGGAAACCACTTGATAAAATTAAGTAGCATAATTCAGATTTTTTTCATTAAAATCATAATCAAAATACTCCTCCGGTCCATGCCGTGAGCTCGGGTTCAAATCCCACTGAGGTTGTCAGACATGATTTCCCGTTTCGGTGTTTATTTCAAACCCTAAAATCTAGTTCTGACAAGGTTTACCTATACTCAGCCTTGACAAAAAATGAGTACCAGCGTAATTTGATCATTTTTTCTTCTCCCAACAATGTGTATTATTAATTTTGGAAGTCTGAAAATAAATTCTACGTTTTTAATGAAAACTGACTCTGAAAAAAACATTGGAAAATATTTTTTCAATTGAAAAATGATAAGATTATAATAATAATTAAATACTACAAAATATTGGAGTATTCTTTTTAAAGATTATCCTATTAAAAGACTAGATTTTAATTAATTTTTGTAATCTTAAAAATAATTTATTTTGCGTAGGTACATATAAATATATTTTGGTGCATTCCTATTACCATTCAATATTTAAAAAAAACTAAGAATAAAAAACAAAATATCTGACAAAATGAAGTACGCAGATTTCTGTAAGGAATAGTTAAGATTTATTAAATCAATAGTTTTGTCATTTAATCTTTGATTTTTTTTTACTTTATTTGAAAAAAAACCTTATTTTAGAATAATCTCTGATTTTTAAACTGCTATTAAATAAATTAAACTCTAACGGCCTTATTCATTAGATTGGTTGAACCCAAAACCGGAGTTAAACCAGCTTATTACTATGGGAAAACCGACCTTATACTGGTTTAAAAATTAAAACCTTTTTATGAATAAGGCGGTAAAAGTAATTTTAAATCCCAAGAAACATATTAAATATTTCTACAATACTTTTGTAGTAGGTGCATATATACCTACTTCCAATAAACAATATTTTTTTTATGTAAAAAATTAACTGTAAAAGGTCGAAAATATTTTTAAAATGATCTTTTTCTACTGTTTATTCTTTTATTTTTAAAATAATTATTTGCAAAATAAGTAAAAAGTTATTTCATTAAAATAAAGGTGCGCCTGAATACAGTTGAATGCAATTTGCACAGTTATTTTTAAATTGCAGTGTACACAAAAATAAATTATCGTAAAAATGTATCAAAATTAAAAATGTTGAATTTTCTTGGAAAAAATCTTCTCATTTATTCTTACAGAAATATTATATTTTTTAGTTATTTTCATAATATTTTGTCATCCTATTAAGTTTATTGACATTCATTTTGAAAAACTTGAAATAAAAAGTAAGAACGTAAATAAAAATGTTTTTTGGTAATTTGTTAATTAAGTACCAATTGTTTCTTATAATTATTTAATTCACTATCACTCAATACACATTTTGTAAATGTTTATATATTTTGCATATGTTTTCATGTCATTGCCACTTCATTATTTATATTGTTATCAGTTTTTCATTTCACTTGTCAATGCAGTGATGATGAGTGAATTCCAGGTGTGATGAAAATTTTAGTGACCATAATGAATTATTTAAGATGACACAAAGATAATGTAAGTGATATTGAGTGAATTTCTGGGTTAGCGAGTGATTTCAGGATTAGATGGACAATGAAGGGATGTTTGCCCTGATTTAGTAAACCTTGAGGCTAGCTTGAGTGATGATAAGTAAAAGTAAGTGATGGTGAATGTTTTGAGGATTAGATGGTCATTCTAACGGGGTGTTAACCCCAGTTTAGAGAACCTCAGAGATAGTAGAATAATATACGTAAGCAATAATGAAAGACTTCCACTGAGGATTAGTGAATCCAAGTTTTTTGAAGATTAGAAGGACTCAGCTTGGAGATCCTCAGAGAATGAGTGAATTCAAGTTATGACGAATGATTTGAAGATTAGATAAAGATTCTGACGGGGTGGTTGACCCGGTTTAGGGACCCTCAGAGGTAGTTTAGGATCTTTCACGATGATGAGTGAATCCAAGTGATGATGAGTAATTTGGGGATGAGATGGACACTCTGATGGTGTAGTTAACACGGTTCAGGGAACTTCAAAGGAAGTAGAGGAGTCATCAAGATGATGAATGAATCCAAATGATGACGAGTGATTTGGGGATTAGATAGACACTCTGACGGTGTAGTTGACCCGGTTCGCGGAACTTCAGAGGTGGTAAGAGAAATTTTCATGATGATGAGTGAGTCCAAGTGATGACGAGTGATTTGAGGATTAGATGGAGACTCTGACGGGGTGGTTGCCCCGGTTTAGGGACCCTCAGAGGTAGTTGGGCCGCGACATACAGCACAGGAGTCCCATGTTCTTGTACAGGGAGCCCCGCCTGGCTTTGTTGGGCCACTGACCGTTTGTTTCATCTGCCTGCAGAGCCACACCTCGTTCTGGAAATAAAAATAAATAAGTAATATGATATGATTGTTTGTGTTTTTTATGTTTTGTGTACTAACACTCTGAAAAATTATTGTTAATTCCTCCTTAATAAAACTTAAAAAAAATAAGTTTTTTATTTATTTGAAAGACTGTTTTTTCCACTCGTTTATTTAATTTTTTATTTACAAACGTTTTCGGTCATATATTGACCGTCATCAGGTATTAAAATATGTCAAAAAAAAAACTCATCAGTTGCTGTTCTGGTTGTTCTCTTGAAAATGATGTCATTTTAGCGTATTTGGAATAGAATAACGCTGGTCGAATGGGCTGATCATTTTAGCGCATTTGGAATAGAATAACGCTGGTCGAATGGGCTGATCATTTTAGCGCATTTGAAATAGAATAACGCTGGTCGAATAGGCTGATCATTTTAGCGAATAGAATAACGCTGGTTCGATCCCCGGTTGCGTCATTTGACCATAACTTTGATGTTGTTTCAACAGATGTTATTGGGTAATTATCAATTAATAATTCATAAATATAAACAATACTGAATTATTAATTGATGATATTAATACCTGTTTTTGGCCAAGCAGAATTGGTTTGTGAATCGCACTCCTTTTCACCAATCTATTTTTAAAAGAACTTGTATTACCCAAGTGGTTTTCCTGCTGCGGCATGTACTCCTGCAGGTCCTGCAGGATCCTGGTGATCTCCTGGGAGTCCTTGGTGATACTGCACAGCTCCTCCTGGTTGAAGTCGGGCGTGATCTGCTTGCACAGCAGGATCTGGCTGATGACGTTGCCAAGGTTAGAAGGACCGGCTCGATTCTCTGAAACATGAAGAAAGTGACTGTAAGCCAAAAATAAAATTCCAGCAAGGTTAACTCAGCCTTCACAAGAGATGAGAACCATGTCACACATAGGAGCTGGTAAGAAGCCACGTAAGAAGTAGCACTATGTGTGCAGCTTAGGTGCGTAATTTTAACTTGCTATTATTCTGCTAATATTAGGTCCTTACATATGAAATTGGCGTTTTGCCATAATGGCCACTTTGATCTTAAATATCTCCTCTTTGGTTAAGAATTCTAACTTCATATTTTTACAGCTATTTACTCGTACTCATGTATTTGTGTTTCGAAAACTGTTATTCATTTATTTTGTTCGTAACTTACATAATTGTTTTTTTTTTGCGTCACTTATTTTACAAAATGGAAAACTTGAAATGCCACGTTGTTTACGAGTACGAGTTCCACCGTGGCACTAGTGCTGCAGAAACGGCTCCAAGGATTAATGATGTGTATGGCAACGATATCGTAAACCACGTAAATCACGTCCGCAAACCACGTCCGAGTTAGCTGTAGGCTGCAAAGTTAGTGATAAAACTGTTTTAATCCACTTGAAGCAAATTGGACAGGTGAAAAAGCTTGAAAGGTTTGAAAAAGCTTGAAAACCTCACTAATTTAGTGAAGCAAATCAACAATCGCGCGTGCTGCCGCGTTGCACAAAAGACGGCTACCAGATTATGGGAGATTTAATTGGAATGTTTAAGACATCCCCCGTACTCCCGGACCTTGTTCCAACAGATTACAATTTTTTTCGAAATTTGGATAACTTCTTGCAAGGGAAAAACATCAACTCCGATGGGGCAGTCCAAGCCGCCTTCAAAAATTGTATTGATTGCCATCCGAATGGTTATTTTTTTAAAGGGATCAATTTACTACCCATAAGATGGCAAAAGTGCAAAGATAGCTATGGTATATATTTTGATTCAATAAATATATTACCTATATTTAAAAAAAAATACTTTTTGTTCCTCCCATACAAAACGCCAATTTCATATGTAAAGACCTAATATTTCAATAGATCTATAATATCTATAATCTAAGTTGCAAGGATATATTCATTCAAAGCTCTCAGATGTATGCGCACAAACAAACACGTGTAGTTCGCGCTTACAAATGCTGATTGTGTACTTACAAATAAAATCCAAACCTCAAATGAACATTAGCCCTGCAACTCTTGCCGACCTTCCCTGAAACAGGGGTGACATTGGCAAAGTGAACCATTTTTTACAGTATGGGTGGTCAGCCTCATACCAACCTATAAGTCAAGGAAGAATAGATGTATCTTCAATTTTCTTTGTAATTATAAATACTTATTTAATATTGTATTTTATTTCGCTAGATTCTCTTTTTAATTAAAATGCCATAACTTATTTATACAGATTTTATTTTTCACAATTTATTTCACAACTTGACAATCACTGTTTTTTGGTGTTTTGCGAATTGCTCTCTGCCACTCTACTGTCCGTACCATTTTGATCTCTTATATAAGGAACCAGAGGGGGTCTTTCTCGCATTCACTAGATCATTCTTCACCAGAACGTCATTCCAACGCACTAATACATGGACTACTCCTAAATGGTTGTATCGTACGTGTATAGGTGTGTGTAGTCACTTTGCTTTCATAGTCTGTCATACAATGTATGCGTGTATAAGCGCTTATAATATAATAAATACGTATGTGCGCACGTACGTATTTCAAGTTCGCGACAATATCCTTAACGCTTTACAGGGTTATTCACAGCACGTTTGATCCATAACTGATACAAAGATCATCGTTTTTTAATACGGATAATTTACAATAGGTGGCGGCTGAGCCATGGATTCGCTGTGTATGAATACCAGCGTCTACAAGGGAAGATATGTATGGTAATAAATATTAATGTCTACGAACACCGCTGTTAGCGTAGACTAAAATTCCTTGGTTCATCTATGGAATAAATGTCTTTAAATAACACTGTTAGTATTTACTAAAATTGCTCCTTGCTTCATCTGTAGAATAAATGTCTATGAATAACACTGTGTTAGCGTGGACTAAAAGTGAAATTAAATTACAATAACGACGTATACTTTGTGAGGGTATTTCTTCTGTCCTGCTGATTGACACAATTAATAATTAACAGCCACTTTAATATGTTTACTTTTATTCCTTTCACAATGTATACACAATTAACCACAGCACAATAATATTCTTTATTCTTAATTACACAGGCTTGTGGCTATCCCGCCTGGCAAGCTTCTTCTCTCTTTCTACCTTCCTTTGTTTTTCTTTTCATTCAAATTCAAATCTCATGTTCCATTTTACCTAACAAACAAATCCATCTCGTTACAATACACCTCCTTCCTCTCATAAAAAAAAAAACATTCCCAATTTTTTTTTTTCTTTTACAATGAGTAAATAATGTATCATAATGCTCAGCCGGCGCCACATATTTTGTTTTATTTTAAGGATAAATTTCAAAAATATGAAAATAAAAAAAAAACCTGTTTCTGAGACATTATTCAGTCATTAATACCTTTTTTAACAATACCAATTATTTTCATACTAAAATTAATATATATTTTTTTTTTTTAACACAAATTTCATATTCAATATTATAAACAAATATTTGTTTTTTTTTTTTTAAATACTTAATTCAACAATTCAAAATAATCAAATAACAATACATAATAAACATTCACCAGTTTATTAATCAATTCATTAAAATAACTTTTTTTTTTAAATACTTAATTCAACAATTCAAAATAATCAAATAACAATACATAATAAACATTCACCAGTTTATTAATCAATTCATTAAAATAACTTTTTTTTTTAACATGTATCACATCTTTCCCAATATTTAAATTTATTTCAAATTTATTTTTCATTAATAAATTTATCAGTCCATCAATTTTTTTAAAAACTTTACCTTCATATGTAATACTTTGTTTAATTTATGTTTCATACCTTCATTCATGCAATGTTTCATAATTCATTCTTTCACTGATCACTTTTATATCAACTTTCACCGTATCATTCATCACCTCAAATTTTTCATACACATGAAAATATGTTTTTTTTTTTTTTTTTTTTAATCTAATTTGATTATGTCCTTGATGTGATATTTATTTATAACATTTGTGTCTATATCTTTTAATACATAGACTATCTTGCTAACTTTCTTTTCTATTCTGGCTTTGACAAATTTTGGAGCCAACTTTGTACAGAAGTATTTCCCTGCATTTGATTGTATGAAATTTTTACGCCATACAATATCCCCTTGATCATAGACACGATTTGATCTACCTTTATTATAATAATTTGCATTTTTATTATATACATCCCATAAATTTTCTGTTACAATTTTGTATAATGTGTTTAATTCCTTCATTTTATCTTTATACATATCTCTATATTTATCTAAATCTTCCTTTGATTCTATTTCATCATTTACTATTTCACCATGAATTTCACCATTTAGTACAATCTCCCTACCTCTTGCTAATACATTAGGTGTGTATCCTGTTGCTAAATTGACTGTATTATTTATTATGCTTTGTACTGAATCTAAGAAAGTATCCCATTTTCTTTGTTCATTTTCAACAAAAATAGCTAATGTGTATCCTATTGTTCTATTATATGTCTCTACATTATTGCACATGGGAGTATATAAAGTTGTATAAAATATTTTCTGTACTCCATATGAGTACATAAAATCTTTAAATGCATTTGACTTTAAATTCTTTCCATTATCTGTTATTATCGTTTGCGGTACTCCTTCTGTTAAAAATATTTTATTTTCTATTAATTTTACTATTTCTTCTGTAGTAGCTCTTCTTAAAGGAAATAACCAACAATATTTGGTAAAAACATCTATTATTGATAATATATGTATATAGCCCGTACTTGATTTTGGTAATGGTCCTATCAAATCAATACTCAGCATTTTTAACGGTCTATCCACTCTTTTTCTATTTTCCATTTTTCCTGCTGGAGGTAAATTATTCGGCTTATACATTTTACATTTTTGACATTTATTTATAAAACTTTTTATATCTGCATACATATTTTTCCAATAGTAACATCTTGATATGTATTTATAAGTTTTAAAAATACCTACATGTCCATTATCATGATGATTCTTTATTATAGTTAATCTATTGTCTATAATAGGTATCTCTTTCCAATTATATTCCTCTGTGAAAGGATTATCATCATTTATTAGTTTAAATAATTTATTATCTACCATTTTGAATTTTTTGTATTTGTGTGGTGTTTTTGTACATCCTTCTGCGATATTATTATACCAAGGATCTGCAATATTTGAATTTATTACTTCCATTTCTTTAGTACCAGGAATCCTAGATAATACATCTGGCACTGTATGTTCTTTCCCTTTTCTATGCTCAATCTCAAATTCATACTGTGAAAGTCTCATGGCCCATCTTGCTAATCTACCTGTTGGATTTGATATTTTATTCAAGAATTTTAATGCCATATGATCAGTTATTACCTTGAATTTCATCCCATCTAGATAAGATCGAAAATGTTCAATTGACTCTACAATGGCAAGAAGCTCACGTTCTGATGTCGAATAGTTTTGTTCTCTAACTGTCAAACTTCTTGAAAAATATGCTATTGGCTTTTCGGACCCATTGATATTTTGGTTTAATACTGAAGCTACTTGATTTTTACTGGCATCAGTGTGTAAAAAAAAATCTTTTGTGAAATCCGGACATATTAATACAGGGGCTGTGCTTAAGGCTAATTTTAAATTATTAAATGCATCCTCAGATTCTTTTGACCAATTAAAATTGTTCTGACCTTTTTTACCTCTCAATAATTTATTTAGTGGATATGATATCTCAGTGCAGTTTCGTATAACTTTTCTATAAAATCCTACCAAACCTAAAAACATTCGTAGTTGTTTTACATTTTTCGGTGAAGGATATTCCTCTATAATCTTGACTTTATTTGAATCTGGCCTTAATCCATTTTCATCAATAATGTATCCCAAATATTTTAAACTATCTTTGCAAAATTCACATTTTGAAAATTTTACCGTTAACCCTGCTTCTTGTAATATATTTTTAACTTGTTTTAATGAATTTAAATGTGAATTAAAATCTTCATTAATAATAATTAAGTCATCGATATAACAAAATATGTTAGTATCAAATTTAGGTCCAAATAACTTGTCTAATAAACGCTGTGTTTCAGAACTTGAATTTTTTAAACCGAACGGCATTTTTGTGAATTGAAACAACCCTCTATTTGGTACGACGAAGGCAGTTTTTTCTTTGGACGATTCTTCTAGTGGAATTTGCCAAAACGCCTTGCTTAAATCTATTGAAGAGATATATTTGGCATTTCGTAAATTTGCTAAAACTTGATTTAAATTTGGAATGGGATAGTTATCTCGTTTTGTTACTTCATTGAGTCTTCTAGAGTCCAAACAAAATCTAGGCGTTCCATCCTTTTTAATTACAATCACAACAGGACTGGACCACGAAGATTTGGATTGTTCAACTATACCTTCTTTTAACATTTTATCTAACTCTGTGTTAACCTGTCTCTGTCTTGCTGGACTGAGTGGATAATACTTTTGTTTTATTGGAGGACCTTCTGTCTGAATTCTGTGTTCAATGAGGTTTGTGCATCCTAAGCCTATTTTTTCATAAGAGATGTCCTTGAAATCATTTTCTATTGTTTTTAATTGCTGTAATTGGTTATCTGTTAATTTAGTTCTATTTGTAATTTTACCTAATTCACTAATATTTTTGCTATTTGAATATGTAATTTTACTTATTAAACTCGGTTCTAATTCAAATTTTATCCAAAAATCTATTCCAAAAATTAAGTCTTGTTGTAAACCTTGTAAAACATAAAAATCTACATGTTTTATTTGATTGTCACATTTTACCTCTAAATTTATTTTACCAAGTATTTTTATATTTTTACCATTTGCTAACGAGATACTTTCATGGGTTTTTATAATTTTGTAATTTCTTTGTAAAAAATAATCAAATGTTTTTTCATTGATTGCAGAAATAGATGCACCTGAATCTAGTAAACCTGTAAAATTTTTGTTCTCAATATTTACTGTTAAAAATGGTCTTTTATCAAATTGTTTAGCAAAAATGAGTGGTGCAATTTGATAATTTTTATTAAAAATTTGAATGAAATTAAGCCAGCTCTTCATTTCTGATTTTTGTGTTTGTACTGAAGGCCGACTATCTACAAGTTTTTTGAATTACTATTGTATGTCGTATTTGTTCTGTTTTGTATATTTATATTTCTGTTCATTTTTGTTTTGTCTGTATAATCACTTTTTTTATTTTTAACAAAACAATCTTTTTGTACATGTCCTGTACGCTTACATGAGTAACAGATTACTGTGTGTTTTTTAAAATTTCCATTTTTTATAAAACAATTTCTTTCCACATGTCCTCTTTTATTACAAAAGTAGCATACTATATTATTTGTGAAACTTCTACATTTATTCTGTATGTAATCTAATTTTCTATTTTTAGTCCAACAATCTATTTCATCATGTCCTAATTTATTACAAAAATTGCATTTTTGCATTACATTTTTCTCTTTTATGTCATTCATTACATTTAAATTTTTACATTCATTAAATTTTATAAATGATTCAAACTTGCTACATATTGTAGATAATTCCTCTGTATTTTTAATTTCAGATGTTGTCAGTAAAGTTGCATATTTTTCTGACAATCCATGAATTATTATGTCCATAAGTTCTTTATCATGCATTCTTTTATTTAATAAATTATTTTTTGATTTTACCTTTAAAATATAAACAGATGCATTATCATGACCTTGTACCATATTTAAAATTTCTAACTTAAGATTCCTTTGAAAGTCATATTTTTCAAATTGTTGTAAGAATTTGGTTTTAAAAATTTTCCAATCAAATTCACAGTTAATTGCTCTGTACCAAGTTAACGGAAAATCTGTTAAAAATATAGGCATACACTCTACCAAATAATCTAATTTTAATTTGTAGACTTTGGCTAATTCTTCTAACCTTATTATAAATTCATTTGGTTCACTTTCACCATTAAAAGATATTTTTAATTTGAGAGGATCAAAATTTATGGACTCCATTGTGTTACTTTCTAAATCCTTTTTATTATTTATTTTTTTAGATTTCGTCATTTGCTGTATATTTTCAATTTATGCAATTAAAAAAAATCATTTCATTGAAAAAAATTTTTTCATACAAATTAAATATAACACCATCTATATATATTTATCTAAACTGATTTGAAACAAACTGGTTCATATCCATTCTTCATTCTCCCGCGACGTTCGATTTTTAAATGTTCATTTCTTCCGAACGTAGGTAGGTAATTTGAATTCTCTTGCCTTCAATATTTTCAAAACAGCCGTTCAATATTTTCAAAACCGCCTTTTAAAACTTGCAATTTCTTGTTTTAAATTGTATAAGTTGATGCCTTCAATAGCTTTTAAACGTGTTGATGCTTTCACAACCATAAATCTGTCCAATTTTAATTATTTCATATATTGTATTGTTTTCAATGTCATTTGTTGAAATCGACTGTCATTTGTTTTTGTTTGTGAAAAATTTTCTTATAGGAATTTCATTTACAGATTTTTTCTTTTACGTTGGGCGCCAAAATGTGAGGGTTTTTCCTCTCTTTCTACCTTCCTTTGTTTTTCTTTTCATTCAAATTCAAATCTCATGTTCCATTTTACCTAACAAACAAATCCATCTCGTTACAACTTGTGTGAAATAATTAAATCAGAAAGCAGTCAAGTTTCAAAATCATCGCGAAAACGGGAACTCTCGTCCTATGTAGGTATAATGTTCTATTCGTTACAACGGGAGTGATTGATAGCTTTATAAAAGCCATTCACGAATACGTTATCCATTTATTCCCACCGTTATATGTAATATCGCGAGCGTGTTACCGTATGAAATATATATTCACTTAAATGTTCGTTTGTATTTTATATGAAGAAAATTAACTAAGAATGGCAACGAGTATTGAAGGACGTGCAAGATTGGATTTAATATTCGTCAGTTTTTCGATCAAGCCCCAAAACCGCTCTACTTTTTTTTTTACCGTCTGTTTCCATTAGTGTTATGATTTGAAGGTTCAATTTAACTACAACTTCGGTGAATTTATTTTAAGACTTCACAGAGTTAACTTTTGTACTGTATTGCTCGCCGGCTCCGATACAAGTCTCCCTCTGCAAAGCATCTCGGGCTCTATATTATATTATATAGGTGCGTAAGAGTTATTCTGGCACACTCCAGACCGGGCTATCTATAATCTATAATCTAAGTTGCAAAGATACATTACATTTAAGATTTATATTCATGTATTCCCACAACCAGACACGTATAAGTTCGCGCTTACGCAGGGCGCATGGGAACCTAAAATATAAAACCCAATCTCAAATAAACATAAGCCCTGCTACTCTTGCCGACCTTCCCTCAAACAGGGGTGACATTGGCAAAGTGAATATAAGTCAAGGAATGTCAAATGATCAGATGATCTATTGTAGACATTGACAACTCTATGATTGTAGATGATACATTTCAGTTCAATGGGGGGTTCCCCAGCTCCTTATTTATTGTGAATTTGATTGCTTTTTCGGTTCTGTATTGATCCGGAGCAGTATTGTTCCTATGTTGTTTATGTTCCTTGACTTATAAGTTGGTATGCGGCTGACCACCAATGCTGTAGAAAATGGTTCACTTTGCTAATGCCCCCCCTGTTTCAGGGAAGATTGGCCGAAGTTGCAGGGTGTATGTTCATTTGAGATTCGGGTTTTTATATTGAAGGCCCACATGCGTCATGTTTATGCGCGAACTTATACGTGTCTGCTTGTAAAAATGCACATAGTGCGAGTCTTTCATGTTACATATATTTGCAACTTAGATTAGATTAGATTAAATTGTCTCCCGCAGAGCATTGTTAAAAAAAATGTTTGTTTTCTAGTTCTCTGTATTTGGGGATGAATTAAATACACGAATATCGGGTTTCCACTTCGGCAGAAAGGGGAAGATAATTGTTTTCCTTTTCTTGTAAAAGTGGAAGGAAAAAATACTGATTGGACTGAAAATGGACTCGGTTTTTTTCTCCTTTATCTCTTCATACTTTTCTTTGAGTTACGAATAAGGGACAACAAAAAATCAATGACATCGCAGAAAGATAAACCCCCTCGAGAGCCAAACAAGCACTGGGGGGACGATATGCAGTGGATGCGTCTCGAGGTCACAGTAACAGTTTCTCTGCCATATACTCGTATCTCTTACTTTACACCGCGATTGTTTTTTCATGTTATTTATTTGCGCCGGGTTTTTATGGGTGTTTTGTCTCGAGTTGTGAATTATTGGTTTCTGGAAAACGCAAAGGAGATCAAGGTGCGAAATTTATAATGATTTATGGGAACTTATTGGGAGGCTGGAGGGCGCCACAGGAATATAAATTTTAAACGAAAATATTCAAAGTTTGTTATGATGAGAAAAATTTTCCAACTTTTTTTTACCAATGGAATGGTATTTTCTTGTATCAAGGATCTGATATTTTGCGACCAATACTTTCTAACTGGTATTTTGTACCTGGCTTATCTGATATTTTGTACTTGGTATATCTGATATTTTGTAGCAGTTATTTTGTATCTTATATTTTGTAACAGGTATTTTTGTATCTAATATTTTGTAAGAGTAATTTTTGTATCTGATATTTTTCATGTGATATTTAGTAACTGGTATTTACAGGTGATGTTGTAACGAGTATTTTGTAGCTTGTATTTTTTTTATAACTGATACTTTATTTTTATACTTCTACCTTCTGCCCAATTTTTCAAGTACATACGTATAAAACAGGCTCGCATAAATTTTAAAGGTAAGCATTTTGAATGAGGTTGTAGCATTTTTGAATTCGAAACTTATTATCTCGGCGAGCAAACGTCAGTTATGTATGGGACTGCAGTCCTTTGTCAACATGAAAAACAAATGTTTTTCTTTTCCCAGCAACCCGGCCGGGTGACGATAAAATATTGTCTATTCCAATTCAAGTGCGGAGCGGTCCGCAGTCCAGTGGTAACACATCAGACTCGTAAATGGAAGATTGTGGGTTCGAATCCCGGCGGAGTACAAAAAATATACAATTCATTTTTTCAAATATGCTCTTCGATGGGTTGAAAAATTTATAAAACATCCACCAAAGACCGGTCACTAAAGGTCAATCCAGCCTTATAGCAACTGCTTATGGCGCTTTGTAGTGATGACAAAGCTCGTAAACAACACCTCTGCGGCATTGCAACCAGTGTCCTAGAACCCTAGAGCCTCTGAAATCTAGGGAGGCTCGCGCACAGGATTTCTTTAAAAAAACTGAAATTCTTCTTAAATGTTCTACTTTAACATTTTCAGTGATATACCTATTTATTTATTAATTGAATATTTTTACATAAACATAAATAAAAATAATCTTGAAGGGCACACTGGTATTGGAATTATCAAAAGTCATAAAAAAATATTACTTAAACGTACTTGTTTCTTATGAAAAAAAAAAAAACTGAAATTCCTTGATTAACATATTATATTAAATGAAAAAATCATATTTTTTTAGATTAAAAACAAAATAAATATGTATTTAGGTGTGGTCATAAATTTGTGCTGATAAATATTTTTTGTTTCGCTCGAGGCCAGTTTTTAATTGAAAATGAAAATTTTCATTTGGAAATTAATTAAATATCGGTTTTTTGGTTCTGGCTTCTTGGTGAAACGTCAAAACATCAATGTTTATTTTGTGTATTTTTAGAAAAATATAAATTAAAAAGCTATTTGATTATTTGTCAACGGATTTTTGATTGAAAATAAACATTTTATAAAATTGTAAATAGTAATTTTTACATGAAAATGTACAAAATTTATCTTTTTCTATGGATTGAAAACATGACTGATGCAGATTATTTCAAATTAAATATTCATAGTTTATATTATGTACATAAAAACTTTTAGCGTGCTTGTAATGGCCACTATATCTATAAGCTAAAATGCAAAATAGATATTCAAACGTTTGCAATTCGTACGCAAACTTTGTGTAAGTACACGCTTACATATACCTTACAACTTTTGCCGACTTTTTATGAAACAGGGGGGGACATCGGTAACAATGTTGACCAATTTTTAGTTGAGTTTTGGGTAAATCCCCCATTCAACTCTTTTCGACTTCCCCTGAAATGGGAAAGACATTGGCAAAAGTGAACCAATTTTTTACATTGGTCAGCGTCATAACAACATTTTTGCTGTACTTTGCTGCAAATCGAACCCACTTGCAACTCTCCGATTACGAGTGCAAAGCGTTGACCATCAAACTACGGATCGATTTCTGGAATCAATGGATATACACTGACAAGGGGGGCAGCTTTACGCCAACAATTGACCTTGAAGTGGCGGTTTCCCTGTTGCCTTGGGAGAAGGTTTTCTGAGAGTAAACCCACCTTAATATCCTGACATGTCCATGGAAACTAGTAGCACCAGATGATGACACTTTGCTAGCTTCCTGAAGAACAATTGTGTCATAAAGAACAGGAGGTGCAGGTGGGGGTCTCCCTGCTGCCGAGGGAGTAGGTTTTCTAAATGTTAACTCACCGTAATATCCTGACATGTCCATGTGAACTAGCTGCACTAAGCGATGACACTTCGTCAGCTCCTTGAGGAAGAGTTGTGCCATGAAAAACAGGAGGACCAGGTCGGGCTTTCCCTGCTACTGAGGGAGTAGGTTTTCTAAATATTAACTCACCGTAATATCCTGACATGTCCATGGGAACTAGCTGCACTAAGCGATGACACTTCGCCAGCTCCCTGAGGAAGAGTTGTGCCATGAAGAACAGGAGGACCAGGTGGGGGTTGTCGACGGGAATGCCTTCAGCTATTGTGCTGGAACAAAGAAGAAGAAACCTTTAAAATGCTGTGATGCAATTAAGAAATTAACTGTTAAGAAACTGTAAAGAGATTTACTGTTACGAAACTGTGATATAATAAAGAAATTAAAACAAACAAAACTGTGATGCAAATTAAGGAACTGTAATACAATAAATAAGTTATTTGTCATACAATAAAATATGTGGTTTAATGAAGTAATGTTTATGTGTGTATCTATATGTAAATGTTGATATATAATTAATACATATATATTTGTATTTATACAGTATTTGTTAACCAAAATTATTGTAAAACCACGGACTACCCATATCATTGTGCTTGCAGATCTTGTCCATCCTAAGGTTGTCTGTAAGATATCGCCATGTGCGATAAGACCGCCCATTGTACACATGTCTCTTTTTGTTTATAATATTAATGTAATTTATTTGTGGTGTACAATAAAGTTTATTATTGTTATTAATATTATTATTAACTGCTAAAAAACTATGGTACAATGAAGAAATTAACTGTTAGGAAACTGTGCTACAATGAAGAAATTAACTATTAAGAAACTATGGTACAATGAAAAAATAACTGTTCAGACATTGTGGTACAATGAAGTAATTAACTGTTCAGAAACTGTGGTTCAATGAAGAAATTAACTGTTGAGACACTGTGGTACAATGAAGGAATTAACTGTTAAAAAACTATGGTACAATGAAGGAATTAACTGTTAAGATACTGTGGTATAATAAAGGAATTAACTGTTAGGAAACAGTGGTATAATGAAAAGATTAACTATCAAGAAACTGTTATACAGTAAAAAAATAACAGTTTAAGCAAATTTGATACGAAAAAATAATGTAAAGAGAACAGGTTTATACGAAAAAAATACATAAGACATGTAAACCAATTTGTAGGCAAACGCTACGGACTCATCTATTGGTCGTGGGTTCGAGTCTTATTTTTCTAACCAACATAATAATTTTATTCGATACGAGGTATGTACAAGTTCGGCTCAGTAATGTAAGGGGTTTGATTTGAAACTCAATTGTTTTCTTTTATTTGGATGTAAGCCTATCAAAATATAATGCCTTTGTAGTTCAGTACTACAAGTGAAAAACATTAAGTTTAATCTCAACCATGGAGCTTCCAATAAAATATATGAAAACTAAAATAGCGTTTCTGGCGAGAGTTTTAGTTTATATCAAATTTTGGTGAAAGGTTATGGTTGAATTGAAGAGTAAAGTTTTATTTTTGTACTTGGATTAGAGACCGTTCTACGATAAAAAAAAAACTCTTATTAAACGCGTTTAGCTTTATCAGAAAATGTATGTAAACTAAAATAGCGTATCTAGTGAGAGTTTTAGTTTATATGAAATTTTGGTGTAACGCTATGGTTGCATTGAAAAGATAGGTTTTGTACTTGGCTTGCAGAAAGTTCTACGATAAGAAACGCTTTTTCTGTAGCTGTTTTAAATTCTAAGCTCGTTCACGTTTAGCTCTCTCACAACAATCAAAGTAATTTCTCACGCGTCAACACGTTCTCTCACTTTACTTTGTGTTACTCGCAGTCAATTTCTGTCGTAAAACCTTTTTTCCAGCTTCATTCACTGCCGATTTACAAGTGAATAAACTGAATAAACATGAAATGCTTAAAACCCAGTTGAGCTGGACTTAACGCTTGGAACTCTAATTGTTCGATTTCTGTTGAATTAAAAGTGAAGTATGTGGATAAAAAGAAAATGTTAAAATGTGGAGCAGTGGTTAACGCTTCGGACTCGTAATTGGAAGCTCGATTTCTGGCAATGCATGCAAATATCATTAATGATTGTGTGTAAATTTACGCTTACAAATAATATTAGGATGATTTATTTGCCGAGCGCTTTTTTTCATTGAAATCTAACTCCATGTTATTTTTGACTGAATCACACCTCAAGAGCCGTCTGCGACCTTGGTCGTCCCTAAAGAATGCGCCTATTCTCAAGTACGACCCAGCCGCTGTAAAGCTGGATGGACCTTTGGTGACCGGTCTTTGGTAAAGGTATAAGAATTTTTCATAATTTTATAGCATATTTGGAAAAATTTAAATGAAAGGTAAATGTTTTGTGCTCCACTGGGATTCTAACTCACAACCTTCCATCTACGAGTCCGAAGCGTTACTACTAGACTACGTATCGGTCATGGTTATCATAATAAATAATATTAGGATGATTTATTTGGTGAGCGCTGTTTTTATGTGTATCACACCTCAAGGGCCCTCTGCGAGCTTGATCGTCGCTGTAGAAAGCGCCAATTCTCAAGCAAGACCCAGTTGTTGTAAGGCTGGATGGACCTTTTGATGTCCGGTCTTTGGTAAAGGTTTATGAATTTTTCATCCCAGCGAAGAGCAAATTTGAAAATATAAATGGTTTATTTTTTGTGCTCCGCCGGGATTCGAACCCACGACCTTCCAGTTACGAGTCCGAAGTGTTACCACCTGGACTACGGACCGGTCTGAACTATCATATCTATAACTAAGGTGTAACTTTATCAATTGCGACTATGACTTTGAATAAAGATTATAAGCCCATTCAGCATGTGCAAGCACCAACATACTGCATAGGTAATTAACATAATAAAATCCTAAATCTCAAATGTACATAAACTCTGCAACTCTTGCAGCCCATCCTTGAAACCGGGTTTACATTGGTAATGTGAACCAATTTGTGCAAAATGTGTGGTCACACCAACTTACAAGTCAAGGCACGTTGAATTGTATAGTTTAGTTGATTAAATTATTTCAGAGTAAATATTATTATAGCTCTATAACCCTTGTATAAAACTTAACTATTTTACCGAAAATGTATGGAAATTAAAACGATCATTAGAGGCGCTGTTTCAGATTGTATACATTTTCTCTGGTAAACGTTACGATTGAGTTTACAAGTTATGTGTTATAGTTGGAATACTGAGCTAAATATTTCACTTGTATGTAGGCCGCACACGACGTTACTTTCGCTATAATAATTTCTCCGCCCGGCATCCAAGGTTCACCCCGTATTCATTGTTTACTCCATCCCCTACGCCGCTTTCATTTCATTCATGAGGGAACCTACACTTGTAAGTTTCTCTTTAGCTATTTCACTTTGAATTTACTCCTTTTCACTCGATTTACTCAACTTTCTTTATACCTTTTTCATTATGTTTAAATATTTTGTTGTTTAGAATTCCTTGACTTGTAGGTTGGTATGAGGCTGAACATCCATAGTGTAAAAATGTTTCACTTTGCCTATGTCACTCCTGTTTCAGGGAAGTCGGCGAAAGTTGCAGGGTGATTTTGTAAGTACACATGCGGCATTTGTAAGCGCGATTGTACACGCATGTGGGCATGCATTTAATATGAATTTGAAATGTTAATAAATCTTTGCAACTTAGTTTATAGATTATAGATAAAAGGGTTTTTATGTGAGAACTGTTAAAAAAACGTGTCTGAAAATAGTTTGGAATAAAATAGTCGATAGCTCAGTTGGTAGAATGCTTGCATGCAACGCCAGAGAATTAGGGTTTAATCCCTATCAAGGGTTTTAGAAATAATTTCCCGTTTCAGTATTCATTTCAAACCAAAAAAAAGATACCAGCAAGGTTTACATAACAAGAAATGTGAACTGACAGGTGAGTGTAAAACTGGCCCCTTTTCTGTAAAAATTAATAGGTTCCATTTATCCCCATTGGGAGAAGTTGTACTACATGTGCAGCTTAGTTGCATTTTTAATTTGACCAAGCCATACTTTTCGCGAACTTCCCTTTTCTTTTTATTTGTACACATTTCCTATTTAGGAACATTCTGTTAATTAAAAAAGAAAAAATGCAACAAATACAACCCTATTTATGTTTTCATATTTTTGTAAATATGTACGTCGCGTCGCAACATATATTTTCATATGATTTTCATTACTTCGGGCTACACAACAATATTGTACAGAATGCGATAATATTACATTTTAGCATGTGTATGCACGAACTTCCACGTGGTTGGGAATCCATTTCATTCTGAAGAACCTGTAGGGAAAATAATATCAAATGGTTTGCCGCGTTTACAAAAATATACTCCGTGTGTTGCGCTCAGGCCTGGATTTAGGGCGGTTCGAAATGTTTGATCCCCAGTCTAAGAACCCCCCAAAGATTGCGAAATATTATTTGAACATAATTCTCTTCAGACCTTGAGGAATATAAATTCATTTAAATTATTTGAGTGCTCCTATTTTATCCTAGAAGTGCTATTCTTAGATATTTTAGTCGTCCGTTGAGCTCACTCTTTGACAAACTAATGATGCCTGGGCTGGAAGTTAAGAAGTTTGGATTAAAATATTTTCATACAAATGCATCCTTAGTTTGTCAAAACATGGGCTCAATAGATGATTAAAATGTCTAAGAATAGTGCTGTAGTTACTTGGATTTTTTTTGGACCAGACGAATCAAAAACAATATTTTTAAGCTATTTTATTAAGATTTCAAAAAACTTAAAAAAGGTCAATAGGACCAACTCGGAGAAACCAAAATTAAAACATGAATTGCTATTTTTGTACCTACCGAATTGACTTAATTAGAATGCCAAAAAGGTTAATAAAAATATGCATAGATGTCAGTACTTCTTGTCAAATATTTGTAAAATATTTGGCAAATATATTGAGTGGAGGGCCCCACACCTTCCATTGTTCCAGGACCCCCGGTGGGCTTAATCCGCGCCTGGTCGCGCGTCTGTTGAAGAGCATGTTATGAAAAATTCTAACCATACTTCGAGGCTACTTATGTATATATGTTATTGTGAATGTATGAAAATCGACTTCATCTACCAGTCCTGGATTTTTTTTTTAGTATTATCAAAATACTCAATCTGGTCCGGTTATCGCTTAGTTGGTAAAATACTTGAGCTCCATGCCCGAGGGCTAGGGTTCGGAACAAATCGGTGAGAAGAAGATCTATATTTGCAGCTTAGTTTTTATTGCATTAAATTCTCATTTCCATTTTATCTCATTTTAAAGTGCTCCCAATTCTACTGATGTGGTTGGAGTAAGTCCGGCTCTCTAATCTGTAAAAATAAAATGGTTCCATTCACCACATGAAACTCGTTCTTCGGTAACAACGCGGCAAGAAGTAACGCTATATATGTAGTTCAGTAAAATTGTGAATTGGAAACTTTTTCTGCAATCATTTAGGAATTGAAAGCAAAGGTTAGGAAAAATGTGGAATAAAAACTTACGTATACTATTGTTGCGAAAATGCAGGGTTTTGTGGTTGTGTTAGTGTAATAAAAAGTCTCTCAAGAAGTCTGTAGACGCTTAGGTATATACTTTGTATTTTATATAAAGTAATTTGTGTTTATTTGAGATTGGTTGAATCGAATGTTCTGTTAAAAATCTAATAAGGTAGTATGTAGCAATTCTCCATGTTTCGAGAATGATCTTTATTTTTAGTGTTAAGGACCAAATGAAATTAAGGACCAAAATTCCATGCAGTTTGAAAAATATCTCAACCGTCGAACTATACTGTGCAAATGTAACTTTGAACCGAAAGCGATAAAACAAATTGTGTGAAATAAATAAACAGCGGTTTTAATGAAATAGAACCCGCTTACAAACATAACAATATTTTAGATATTTTTAAGCGTATGTCTGTTAACAAAGTAAAGTCCATTGTATTATTTATAAATTCAATGGGAAAAACAATGTTTTAAGTTACTTTTATTTATTTGTTTGCTCAAACGTTTTTGCCTAATAAGGCATCATCAGGAGCATCATTGTTACAAATGTTTTCTATAGATATGATATAGATCAAAACAAAAATTCATAGATGCAATTTTATTCAATTTCAAAATGGATAATTTCCTTATTTTTTTTAACATTTTTAATATTGTAGATATTTTTTCCAGACATTGTTTAAATTTCCTTGGACTTTTCTAGGAGGAATCTGTTTTTTTTTTCATACATTTTCGGTGGCGTCTTCGTCAAAACATATTTCAAAGAAACCCGAACATTGGTACGGCGAAATGTTATGATTGGCTGAATGAAATAATATTCTGTATGAGAGATATGTGTATATATTTTTTGAGAGTCAAAGGCGGATATGGTATGAAAGGCGCCTAAAGGAAACATCAAACAATGTTCTGTTAAACTTAATAAAACGCGCAGGGTTTTTGTTTTCATAAAAAAATTCAGGATGTAAAATAATGGTAGGGTAAAGAAGTTTTTTTTGGGAAAGAAAAATATGTTTGTAACGAACTGTATTTGAATAGTTGATTTAAATAATCAATAAACATAATTATTTATTACTTAAAAATTCAAATGGATAAAAAATTCACTTATTTTTTACTTTTTTTGTGTTCGAACATTTTCGCCTAATTAGGCATCTTCAGGAGCAGAATGGCTACAATATATAGTTACATAATTATTTATCTTGTGTTGTATCTGTTGTAGTGCCGCAGAGGTGTTGTTTACGAGCTAGGTCGTCGCTACAAAGCGCCAATACTCAAGCAAGACCCAGTTGCTGTAAGACTGGATGGACCTTTAGTGACCGGTCATTGATAAAGGTTTTATGAAATTTTCAACCTAGCAAAGAGCATATTTGAAATTATAAATGGTATATTTTTTGTGCTCCGGCGGGATTCAAACCCTCAACCCCTTCCATTTACGAGTCCAAAGTGTTGGCACTGGACTACGGACCGGTGTTCCTTCTGCGTTCTGTAAATATTCGTATTTGTTGATTCGTATTTGATCGGTCCGTAGTTCGGTGGTAACACTTCAGACTCAAGATTGTGGGTTTCGAATCCCGGCGGAGCACAAAAAATATAACATTTATAATTTCAAATTTGCTCTTCGCTGGGTTGAAAAATTCATAAACCTTAACCAATGACCGTTCCCCAAAGGTCCATCCAACCTTACAGCAACTGGGTCTTGCTTGAGAATTAGCGCTTTGTAGCGACGACTACCAAGTAGAATGCTAGCATTCCATTCCGATAGCAAGGTTTACTCAGCCTTCACAAGAAATGAGAACCAGCCCCCCCGGGAGCTGGTAAACCCCTACTTCAACTGAAAGTGGTTGGTGTGAGGCCGGCCCCCTTACCCGTAAGAATAAATAGGTCCCGAATCGCTTCAAGCGACCCCTTCGGAGATAACGCAGGCAAGAAGTTACACTATCTGTGTAGCTTAGTTGCGTATTTGTAACGCGGGAAGTCCATGATTCATTGTGGAGAGAGACTCATTATTAATTAAAGCTGAAACTGCCGCGGTTTGGAAATGACAATTGGGCGCACTCACAACCAAAGTAATGTGGCATAATATTGCCACTAACAAAAGTGAACTCTCTCAAAGCAGTACTGCGAGCATTGAACATTAAGTTTGTACCTTACCATCGCGTTTACCACGTAATATGTTCATGTAACTTACAACAGCGCGTACCGTAGCGTTATAGTTTCTGTGTATTTTTTGGAAAACGCCATAGTTGAGCTTGAAAGTTGTGTTTTGTACTTCGAATACAGTATGGTCATTAATCAGGGAATTATTGTATTGTAGAAGTACCTTTCAAAATCATTTGTCCACTGGACACAATGCCAGTTCTCTGAATAAATTTATGTAGGACAAATTGTTTTTGTTTTCTTTCGGGTTGGAACTAAATATTAGGATGATTTATTTGGTGAGCGCTGTTTTTGTGTGTATCACACCCCATGAGCCCTCTCCAACTTGGTCGTCGCTGCAGAAAGCGCCAATTTTCAAGCAAGACCCAGTTGTTGTAAGGTTGGATGGACCTTTCAGTGACCGGTCTTTGGTAAAGGCTTATGAATTTTTCAACCCAGCGCAGAGCACATTTGGAAATATAAATGGTATTTTTTTGTGCTCCGCCGCGATTCGAATCCACAACCTTCCATTTACGAGTCCGAAGTGTTGCCACTGGACTACGGACCGGTCCAAGAAATGCCAACAACACGCGGTGTACATGATCGGTCACCCATCCAGGTAGCATTCGCGCCCAATGTTGCTTAACTTCGGTGATCTGATGAGAACCGGTGCTTTTAACATGGTATCGTCGTTGACAACATAATCTATGCCAACAAAATCTATTTAAAGCTTCTTTATCTGCCGACGTTTCGCTTTCTCAAGCAACAAGCATTCTCAAGGCGAGTTATCAAACGCCGTGGTGGTCTACGTTGTCTTCGCGTTCGTTCGTTGATGCTATAAAACAAACAAACAAATACCATAGAGGGAAGCAGCCCAAGAAAGAGAGTCCTGGAGGATTGTGGTACGGGGAGCCCTGAGTCTTCAAGGTTGTGAGCCGTAGAAAGTAAACGGAAAACAAAGATGATACCACAGATCACGGAATATAAAGTTGATACATTCCTATCTAAGTGTAGGTATGAGTCTGACATGCTGTTAAAAATTGGTTCACTTTTGCCAATACCGCCGTGACCGGTCCGTAGTTCAGTGGTAACACGTCGGACTCTGAATGGAAGGTTGTGGGTTCGAATCCCGGCGTAGCACAAAAAATATACCATTTATATTTTCAAATTTGCTCTTCGCTGGCGCTGGGTTGAAAAATTCATAAACCTTTACCAATGACCGTTCACCAAAGGTCCATCCAGCCTTACAGCAACTGGATCTTTCTTGAGAATTGGCATTTTGTATGACCAAGCTCATAAAAAGGTCGATAGTTCAATTGGTAGAATGCTTGCATTTCATGCCAATAGCAAGGGTTCGATCTCAAAGCTTACTCAGCGTTCACAAGAAATGAGAACCAGCCCCCCCCGGGAGCTTGGAAACCCCCACTTTAATTGAAAGTGGTTAGTGTAAGGCCGGCCCCCTTACCCGTAAAAATAAATAGGTCCCGAATCGCCACATGCGACCCCTTCGGGGATAACGCAGGCAAGAAGTTACACTATATGTGTAGCGTAGTAGCGTTGCGTTACTTCAGGGAAAGGCGTCAGGAGTTGCAAGGTTCATGTGAGGTTTGGTTTATTTCGTAAGTACACACGCAGCATAACATGTCTAAGAGCGAACTTAGACGTGTCTGCTTGTAGGCGTGCATTAAATATAAGCCATAGTAATATATCTTTGAAACTTGGATTATATATAGACACATTTCAACATAATTTTTTTCTAAAGGTATATCTACATTGTAACATTTTTCAATCATTAATAACTCTAGCTCCACATACTAGTTCGGCATTGGAAGCTGCATGCCTCTACAGGCAGACCGCCGCTGCACGGAACCTCTTAAACAGTGTGCAAGTGGCAACTGGCAAGTGGGAAGTGAACAAGAGTTCAAGTGATCAGACAACTGGATTCAGTACGTCTTTAGTGTCTCATTAAAAACATTCGTTTTTATACATTTTTTGCTGCCACTTATTGCACTCACTTATATGACTGTAGTTGCATTGTAACTTTGTTTTTTTGTACTTCAGAAACTCTAGTTTATGGTTGACTACTTACTAGTTTAAAAATGGTTCTCTTTGTTCGCCTATCGTATACAAGGGAGGCAAGAGCTGCAAAGGTTAATTTTCATTTCAAATTTAGGTTTCAATTTTTTGAGTACACTTTTAACACGTGTAATTGCGCACTTACACATGTCTGGTAATAATTTTTTTTTTTATTAAATAAGAATCTTTAATGTGAATGTATCTTTGCAACTTAGACTATGGATTATATATGCAACGTAAGCGCGAAATCTTACGTGTCTGCTTGTGGGCACGCATTGAATATGAAACTTAAATGTCAAAGTAAAAAGCTATAACTATTGTTGCGAGATTTTAATTCCTATCTTTAATATTCCTTGACTTATAGGTTGGTATGTGGCTGACCACCCATACTGTAAAATATGGTTCACTTTGCCAATGTCACTCCTGTTCCAGGAAGGTCGGTAAAAGTTGCAGGGTTGTTTATGTTTATGTCATTTGAGGTTTGGATATTAATTTGTAAGTACACAATCAGCATTTGTAAGCGGGAACTTACACGCGTCTGTGGGCATGCATTTGATATGAGCTTTGAATGTTAATATATCTTTACAACTTAGATTATAGATCTTAGAAAATAATTTTATTTAAGAGAACGTATTCTTTATTTTTAATTTTATTCAAATATTTTTTAAAGCCACCTTTAAGGTGGCGATAATATTATATATACCACTGACCATTTGTTGTAGCAGGTATTTTGTTATAGGGCACAATATCCAGCGCCCCTAGTTCCATACACTGAGGTGAAGTGTGCGCTCCAATTTGTCAGGCAGGGTGGAACACGAGTGGTCAGTGGTAAGAGACGAGGGGTAGGTGGCAAGAATTGAATGGCCACGTTTGTGTAAAACTTTTCTCTACGATTGTCGGTCGTAGCAGAGAATAATGATTTTCGTTTCCGAGCAGACCAACAAGTTTGACCAGTCCCGTAGTCTAGTGGTTAACTCTTCTGACTCGTAAATGGAAGGTTGTGGGTTTGAATCCCGGCGGAGCACAATAAATATACCATTTCTATTTTCAAATATACTCTTCGCTGTGTTGATAAATTCATATACTCGTACCTTCACCAAAGACTGGTCATCAAAGGGTCCTTCCAGCCTTACAGAAACTAGGTCTTACTTGAGTATTGGCGCTTTCTATAGCGACGACCAAGGTTGCAGAAGGTTCTTCAGGTGTGATTCACACAAAAACAGCGCTCACCAAATAAATCATCCTAATATTAGTATTATTATTACATCTTTATTTTTTTTTGTTTCCATACATGCACTAATAAGAGCCGCTTTTGTATCTTCTATACGTTTTCTTTTCTGAGAAGCATTACGCAAAGATTGATTATTTACGTTTTATACTTGCTTGGGGTACTGTCCATGGTCCGAATCCTACAAAACGCTTAAAGCAATTCTGAAAGAGCAACTCGACATTGGCATGACAAAACAAAGCCGATAGGGAAGAAAATAAGTCGAGAAGGACAAAAAAACACCGATAGGAAACAAAACCGATAGGGACAAAACAAAGCCAATAGGGACAAAACAAAACCGATAGGAACAAAAAAAACGATAGTGAAAAAATAAAGCTAATAGGGACAAAACAAAGCCGATAGGGACAAAACCGAGCCAATAGGGACAAAAAAATGATTAAGACAAAATCAAGCCGATAGAACCAAAGAAAAGCCGATCGTGACAAAAGTGGGAGCGAGTTGTCTACCCAATAAGGCGATAATTGTCTCAAGACACACTCAAAAGAAACAGATAAACCAATCAATCTAAAAGTTGTTCCCACTAAGAAGTCATTGTACGTTTTTAATTGGAAAATAAACAAGTGATCGAGTTTTTTGTTGTCTCTCGTTGTAGGCGGGAAAGAAATGGCTCAATTGTTTGTTTTATTCAAAGGACTTAAATGGTTACAAAGCAGCACATAATGTAAATGTTAATGGAAGACGTTTCTTTCTTCGGGAACTGGTACACGTGTCCGCTCGACCTAGATATGCGACTGTTGACGGCTTGTTAGGGAAGAAGAAACATGTTTTTTTAGCACCTACATGGAGTGCCCACAAAGTTTGTAAACTGATCTTGGTTTGAAATCTCTACGGGCGTCGGTAGTTCTTACCGTACCTATTTGAATATTTGACGGAATAAAACATAGCGGTGCCTGAACAGCTGCTCATTATTCCATATAAAAAGAATCAGCTGTTGATGAGCTGCCATGTCCTATCTTCCTATCCTTTAGAGGGGTGGAAGTCTAAACGGGCGTCAGTAGATCTTACCGTATATTTTTGAAAATAAAACGTAACAAAATAGCAAATTACGAAACGTAAAAATTAAAAGGTAAAAAATTAAATGTAAGGATTGTGAGGCTATGTATATTGGTGAGACAGGGAAATCGGTACGCACAAGATTTAAAGAACATTCCAGAGTACTCAGAGGCTTATCTGCATATTCTGAGATGGCAAATCACTGCATTGATAGTAACCATACTTTTGATTTACCAATGTAGAGGTAATACACTCTGAGTGTGAAGTGAGGAGACTGATGGCTCTGGAAGCGTTAGAAATCTATAAAAATAGAAATAAAGATTTGGTGAATGTGCAGATTCCTTATGTTTCTTCAATTTTTCAATATACATTTTTTTTTTTTAAATTTGGGTTATTTGAATTAATTAATAATAAAGTTTAACACATTAAAGAATTGATCTTGCATAAGTAATTTATATTAAAAAAAAGACTTGTGTATATGATTCGATTATTTAAATGATTACAAATGTCGTGGTTTTTTTTTAAATTGTAATTATAACGTAACACATTTTACGTTTATTTTATCAAAAATGTTATACTGCAACAACTGCAACTAAGCTACACATATAGTGTAACTTCTTGCCTGCGTTATCCCCGAAGGGATCGCATGTGGCGATTTGGGACCTATTTATTTTTACGGGTAAGGGGGCCGGCCTCACACCAACCTCTTTCAGTTGAAGTGGGGGCCTATCCATATATATACCTATCCATAATACATTTTTAATCATATATTTCTATAAAATTTTGTCCATGAATTTTTGTTTAAAAAAAAATGTTTTAAAAATTATTGTGTTAAAATATTTGTTAAAATTCTGCTCCTGAAGATGCTTTATCATGTGAAAACGTTTTTGCAAGAAATACCACATTTTTTTAGAGAGGTTTGAATTTATAGAAAAGTAAAAGTAAAACGCAAACGCAACTAAGCTACACATATAGTGTAACTTCTTGCCGCGTTATCCCCGAAGGGATCGCATGTGGCGAGTTGAACCTATTTATTTTTACAGGTAAGGGGGCTGGCCGTACGCCAACCACTTCAGTTGAAGTGGGGGTTTCCCAGCTCCCGATGGGGCTGGTACTCATTTCTTGTGAAGGTTGAGAAAACCTTGCCGGTATTTTTATTATGGGGTTTTAAGTAAACACCGAAATAGGAAATCATTTCTGACACCCTCCTCGGTGGGATTTGAACCGGAGCTCACGGGGTAGATTGCAAGCACTTTACCAACTGAGCTATCGACCGGACAAGTGTAAGTGAACAACAATTTTTCATTTAAAATAAAAGCACCGTTTCAAATAAATGTTTTTGAATTATTAGATCCCGTCTTGATGCGTTGCGAACACACCTTGTATTTTTCGCCCCGCGGAATGAAGAAGGCCGTTTTTAAGGGGTAAACAAATTGGACGGTCTATCTCTTTATTTCCAAGCGACTCTTTCTTTTTTTCCCCTTTCTTCTTTTGTCACAATTACTGGCGGAGTAAGCACACAGGAAATAACGAGAAACACAAAGATGTCAAGGTCGCTTTCATTAACATGGAAAACAATACATTTTCTTGAATTGCTCCTTTTGTTTTGTCGTGCCGTTGCTTTTACTTCACGGGAAGGCCTTCCGCCACTTATATATATAGCTAAATATATAGCTTTGCATGAGCGTTCATGTGCTGTGGGTCCTTCTGACACATATATACAGGACGGGTATAAGGAGGTTTTGAGAACGCTCCTTCCATAGACATATTTTTAAAGTTTCAAAAGATTTTTGTGAAACACTGTGGAAATTCATTTTTAAAGATTGATTATTTTTTAATGAAGAATTAAAAAAATAAAAGAAATTAGAACTTTGTGTCATTCCATTGTTATTGATTTTTTTGAGTATAAGTTACAAATATTTTCGGAATCACTTCCATCATCGGGTAACCAATACCAAATCGGGAAAATTTTATATAACGTAAAATTTAAGAGTGTGAATAAAAGATACATTTTCCAGAAAAAAAAAGTTTACAGCTTCACATAAAAAACAAGACATGCTGATTAATGTTTTATGGGAAATTCCTCGAGAAAAACGCGGGAATTTTACATTCCATAAATATTTCCAAATTCTCCGAGACAGTCCTTGATTACTGATATAACTGCCAGCATTTATTATCTTAGTGATTTCTGGTAGAGGCAAAACATAAACAACTAAGTGAAAACTGATGTTCAAGAGCGAACATTGGATAGAGGCAAAGAGCCGATAAAAAAATCATTTGAATTGAATATGCCATTAGGGCAGAAACTGTTTTTGGTTTTTGTTTTGGAGTAGGAACAGGAGACGGTTCTGGAGGGACCATGTAGACCGCATGAACGAAGGAAGGATAGCCCGAGTCGTGGCACAGGAGATACCGGACGGCCAGCGTCTACCAGGTCGCCCTCCCAAAAGGTGGAAGAACAGCTGGTCTTCTGCACCACAGGAGGGAGTTCCACAATAAACAGATCAAGGATCTATCACAAGAGGAAGAAGAAGAAGTCTTGATTGAGTTTTTTTGCATCTATGCAGAACACAAAAACGCAAAAAAACGCAACCAAGCACACATATAGTGCGATTTCTTGCCGCGTTATCCCCGAAGGGTTTCGCATGCAGCATGTAGAACTTACTTATTTTTGAAGATAAAGGGTCGGCCTTACGCCAACCACTTCAGTTGAAGTGGGGGATTCTCGGCTCCGGGGGGGCTGGTACTCCATTCTGGTGTAGGCTGAGTAAGCCTTGACGGTATTTTTTTTTTGAGTTTTTGAAATAAACACCGAAACGAGTCGAACCCGAGCTGTCGGCATGAAATACAAGCACTCAACAACTGAGCTATCGACCGGGTCGCAGATGGTATTTATAAAAAAGTAACTAATCTGCACACATAGGGAAACTTCTTATCGCTTTGTTCCGGAGTTAGTGAAATTGTAAAGGTATGGGATATAGTGAATGAAAAAAAAGAATATTGATGAAAAGAGGTATAAAATATAATGAACTGAGACAAGTATTTCAGGATAGGAATAGATGGAAGAGACTTTGCAGAGATTCTGACCAACCCTATTGGAACAGCGTTACGCTTACAGTTCGGATGGTATTGTAGCCCCTGTAAATTTAGTCCCAACAGTGCTTGTTTGGCTTATCTACCATTCCAAAGAAGACCTTTCAATCAAATTGTATTTAATAATCACATTTTACAATATCTGAGCTAAGGAAATAACGTAAAACACGATAATGTGAGAGTTGCTTTATGTATTTTGAAAAAAGATTTCCAGTTTTCATTTAAGACATATTGGTCCAGTACACATAAAAACATTGCTCATGTGAAATTCACTCTGATGGACATAAGACAAATAAATATTAAGGGGATGATTTGCTAGCTAAGGACCTCACTAAATAAAAAGTCTTTTTTGTATTTTTTTTAAATTACTTCATAGCTTACCGGGTACAAGGAAATAAAATGGTAAAAAGAGAAACTCGATTTCCCCTCGTTAATATTTAAACTTGCCCGTAAAGTAAGAAATTCTTTGAACTTGAGGTAAATTACGCTGGAAATTTACCTGGCGAATGGAATAAACAGGCGTATTGCGTTAGTGCAGAGATTCCCAAAGTCTTGTAATAAATTAAATATAATAGCGTCCTAGGGGTTCTGAATCTAAATTTAAGTTGCATTAATAGATATTATTTGAGATACATATAGGTATGCTCAAACCCTCCTCGTAACCGTCCTGTATGTATGTGTCAGAAGGACCCACAGCACATGGACGCTCATACAAAGCTATATATTTTCTTAAGGCGTATTATAAAGCTAAATCCGCCATTTTTGTTTCTTACACTTTATGGTCTTAGCAAAATAGTTACAATAATGAAAAAAATCAAGTATGTTTATTAATTTTTTATCTTAATTATAAAGCTTGAACAAAATAGTATTGCCACCACAAAAAAATAATTAAAAAAACGCGTTTTTTTACATTTTTAGCTTTTTTTTCGTGTGTGCTGTATTTTGGATTTTTTTTTTTGCTTCTTAATTACAGAATTATACATTGTTAAGGTTCCGTGCTCAACATATTTTTTATAATGTCAATAGTTTTTGAGTAAATATGGAAAAACTGAAACTACTAAATGAATTAAATTTTAATTAAATCAAAGAACACAGTTTTTCCATATTTACTCAAAAACTATTGACATTATAAAAAAAAAATGAGTACGGAACCTTAACAATATATGGTTCTGTAATTTAAAAGCAAAATAAAAATCCAAAATACAGCACACACGAAAAAAAAGCTAAAAATATAAAAAAACCGCGTTTTTTTAAATATTTTTTTGTGGTGGCAATTCTTAAGTTATATATTTTGTTTAAGCTTTATAATTAAGATAAAAAATAAATAAACATGCTTGATTTTTTTCATTACTGCAACTATTTTGCTAATACCATAAAGTGTAAGAAACAAAAATGGCGGATTTAGCTTTATAACACCCCTTAAGTGGCGGAAGGCCGTCGGAAAGCGTGAAGTAAAAGCAACGGCACGACAAAACAAGAACCTCTAGGTCAGAGGCCCATGACTCTAAAAGTATCTAAATGGTTCGATGCTACTGGGCACGTATAAGTTCGCGCTAACACATGCCGCATGTGGACCTATAATATAAAAACTCAATCTCAAATGAACATACGCCCTGCAACTTTTGCCGACTTTTTCTGAAACAGGGGGGACATGAAAACAAAAGTAAAACAAAAATCATGAAAACAAAAGTTAAAAAAAAATGGTTTATAAAGTTTTTGAAATTTGACCGGCCCGTAATCTAGTGGTAACTAGTCTAGCTTCGGACTCGTAACTGGAAGGTAGTGGGCTCGAATCCAGGCGGATCACAAAAATTCTGTATATATACCGTTACCAAAGATCGGTCACCAAAGGTCCATCAAGCCTTACAGCAACTGGGTCTTGCTTGTAAATTGGCGCTTTTTATAGCGAAAAACAATTTGCAGGAGGCTTTGATTTACAACACAAAAACGCCACATAACATAACAGTCTATTACTTATTAAAGGGGGTCTACGAAAGTAAATGTCTTGTAGTCAGTTTTAGTTCCGATAATAATAATAACAATAATAATAATATTAGGATGATTTATTTGGTGAGCGCTGTTTTTGTGTGTATCACACCTCAGGAGCCCTGTGCGAGCTTGGTAGTCGCTGTAGAAAGCGCCAATTCTCAAGTAAGACCCAGTTGTTGTAAGGTTGGATGGACCTTTCAGTTACCGGTCTTTGGTAAAGGCTTATGAATTTTTCAACCGAAGAGCACATTTGGAAATATAAATGGTATGTTTTTGTGCTCCGCTGGGATTCGAATCCACAACCTTCCATTTACGAATCCGAAGTGTTGCCACTGGACTACGGACCGGTCAAAGAAATGCCAACAACACGCGGTGTACCTAGCGGTCACCCATCCAAGTAGCATCCGCACCCAATGTTGCTTAACTTCGGTGATCTAATGAGAACCGGTGCTTTAGACATAGTATCGTCGTTGATGTGCTAGGGATCTGTGAAAATGGAATAAATGTTTGGGATCCATCACATGTAGTCTAAGATGATAAAGAGTCTGTGTTTTTGATGACCAAGGTTGTTTTTATTATTCTTATTCCTTGACTTATAGGTTGGTATGAGGCTGACCACCCATACTGTAAAAAAAAAGGTTCACTTTGCCAATTTCACCCCTGTTTCAGGAAAGGTCGGCAAAAGCTGTGGGGCTTATGTTCTATTGAGGTTTGGATTTTATTTGTAAGTACACATTCAGCATTTGTAAACGCGAACTACACGTGTTGGTTTGTGGGCATACATTTGAGAGCTTTAAATGAATATATCCTTGCAACTTAGATTATTGGTTTATTATTGAAGGGGTCTGTGAAAACTAAAATAAAATCTATCAGATGTACGCAAACGCAAACGCAACGCAACTAAGCTACACATAAAGTGTAACTTCTTGCCGCGTTAAGCCCGAAGGGGTCGAATGTGGCGAGATTAACCTATTTATTTTTACAGGTAAGGGGGCCGGCCTTACGCCAACCACTTCAGTTGAAGTGGAGGTTTCCCAGCTCCCGAGAGGGCTGGTACTCATTTCTTGTGAAGGCTGAGTAAACCTTGCCGGTATTTTATTTTGGATTTGAAATAAATACCGAAACGGGAAATCATTTCTGACACCCGCGCGTCGGCGGGATTCGAACCCGAGCTTACGGCATGGAATGCAAGCACTCTACCAACTGAGCTATTGACCGGACGGAGATGGCCGGCCGGTCAATAGCTCAGTTGGTAGAGTGCTTGCATTCCATGCCGTAAGCTCGGGTTCGAATCCCGCCGACGCGCGGGTGCACTCTACCAACTGAGCTATTGACCGGACGGAGATGGCCGGCCGGAGATGTAGCTGGGAAAATTGGATATTAGTCACAAGAGACGGAGGATTGTTTGTTTTGGGGTCTATGGCAAAAAAACAATCGGTAAAGGGTCGAAGAGGTTAAAGAGCTTGGGAGCGTCCGGTGTAAGGGAAATAAAAAAATGGAGTCGACGTTTTATATTCTCTCAAGAATACCAAAAGTAAAGATTGCGTCAATTTGTTTTTATTTTTGAAATTATGTAAGTTTACCCATTTGAATTTATTACAGGGGTAATTCCTAGTTGCTAACGAATTTTGAAAATCTCTTTTACGCTGTCAGAATTATGTTTATGTTTATAATTTTTTACCTTCAACTGTATCCTGCCGCGATTCCGCTAGAGGTCATTTGCAATCTCACTTATTTGATCAATCCACTTTGTCTTCGGTTTTCCCCTTCCACGCTTATCTTCGACATCACTGGTCCGTAGTCTAGTGGTTAGCACTTTTGACTCGTAAATGGAAGGTTGTGGGTTAGAATCCTAGCAGAGCACAAAAAAAAAACATTTATATTTTCAAGTATGCTCTTTGCTGGGTGAAAAATTCATATATCTTTACCAAAGACCGGTCACTAAAGGTCCATCCAGCCTTACAGCAACTGGGTCTTGCTTGGGAATTGCTTTTTACAGCGACGACCAAGCTCGCAGAGGGCTCTTGAGGTGTGATACACACAAAAACAGCGCTCACCAAAGAAATCATCCTAATATTATATTATCACACTCTTTTTGTCAGTCGTTCATTGTCCATTTGTTTCTAGATGCCCAAATCAATCTGAGAACATTATTATGCTCCAAATATGTGTTTTCTTGGCAGGAAAATGTAACAAGGGTCCTAAAGAACCAGAAAATTAAACATACATTGATTATTAAAGAAACCGAATGAAAATACACATTTTAGAAAAAATGAGAGGGACGATTTTGTACACTACAATTATGTGGTTAGCTTTTTAACAAATTGTAAGTCTGTAATCTAAGTTGCAAAGATACATTAACATTAAAATTAATTTAAATGCATGCCACCAAACAGACACGTTTGAATTCGCGCATACAAATGCGGCATGTGTAGGTACTTAGAGTTTAAATACGAAACCTCAAATTAAAATGAACCCTGCAACATTTCATCCCCTTAATGGTTGTTTGGCGTATAGACCATTTGATTCAAAGATGACCTTTCAATGAAATTGACTGAAGAATTAGATTCTTTAAAATCTGAAATAAGAAAAAAAGGTAAAACACGATAATGTGAGTTGTTTTCAATAATTTTAAAACACAATTTCCAGTTTTCATAAGACACATTGGTTTAGTACACGTTCAAACATTGCTCATATGAAATTACCTCTGACGGACATCCGAGGGGACAATTTGCCATCCTTCACTGAAACATAGGTGACATTGGCAGAGTGAACCATTTCGCACAGCATGGGTGGTCAGCCTTATACCAACCTTAAGTTAAGGGGTTGTCGTTGTAGAAAAAAATCAAAGTTTTTTTCTCAAGAACATTACTTAGAAAGTAAGACAGAAATCTGTAATAGAAATTTCAATTAAACCTGAAACACTTGGCAGTTGATAATTTTCAATAATTAATTAAGATTTCCCGAGGAATAAAATATGATATTACAAAACGTTGAAGCACAAAGGAGTCTGTTAGCGAACTGTTGAAGATATATTAATTAACCTGCAGCCCTAGTACACAACATCATTCAGTTTTAACTAAGCTCAGGAGTTTAATGAAAAATATACAGAAATGAAAACATCGCCACTGGTGAGTGTTTGGTTTTCATACATTATTTGGTTGAGTTAAAAAGTTAAGTTTGGGTACGTTAAACTAGAATGATTAATTTTAAGTAATTTATTAACGACAGTTAATTGCAGCAGTAAGTCTGGAACATGATATTACATATTACATTTGTAATTATTACAATTTCTAACGAAGACAGTGTCCTTTGTAATCTAATACGTAGATATATAAATCATGACCAAAACAGTCTTAACTTCTTCAACTTGTAAATAAATATTACGCTTTTGTTTTTCACTTTCACTTTGTCAATGTCCCCCCTGTGTCAGGGAAGGTCGGCAAAAGTTGTATGGCTTATGTTCATTTGAAGTTTGGATTTTATTTGTAAGTACATATTCAGCATTTGTAAGCGCGAACTACACGTGTTTGTTTGTGGGCATGCATTTGAAAACTTTAAATGAATATATCCTTGCAATCTAGATACATACTATAGCCCACATTTGTCTCGGTCCTGTCAAACGTTGCAGTGGTAAAATCATACGAAATACGGCCATTTGGTCCAAGTACATTTTGTGTTTCGACACCCAATTGTAGCGCACGCCATAATGTCTTAAATAATGCATTTTCCTTTAAAATTCGTCAACTTTAGCGATCAAAAGATTTAAAACGCGTGTTTTCTGTCATCTGGCGCCATTATTTATCGCAATAATACCAAGTTTCTAGGAACATTTTACATTCGCCCGAGTTTTTTTTTGTACACACGGAAATGCAACTGCAAAGTTCTTTGTTCTCTTTCTTACTAATGACCATTTTCGTGAGTAAGTTGAAACAGATACATGATTTAAGAAAATTTCAATAGGCATATCTGTTATCATCTCCAAGTTTCGACCTCTTGGTCGTAGCTTGGAGATCAGAGATAAGACTGTGTTCCAATATTCACCTTTACGTTTTAACTACATCATAGTATTTTACCAAAAGTGTCTGTTAAACTGAAAAGCTCACAAGATCAATTATTATGCTCGCATTAAACGCAACTAAGCAGCTAAACATATAGTGTAACTTCTTGCCTGCGTTATCTCTGAATAAGTCGGAAGTGGCGATTCGAGACCTATTTATTTTTTACGAGTAAGGGGGCCGGCCTCACACCAACCACTTTTAGTTGAAATGGGGGTTTCCCAGCTCCCGGGGGGCTAGTTCTTATTTCTTATGATAGCTGAGTAAACTTTGGGATCGAACTCTTGCTCTCGGCATGGAATGCAAGCATTTTACTAGCTGAGCTATCGACCGGATTTTTTAAGATCTTGGTTGTTGCAACAAAGCGCCAATTCTCAAGCAAGACCCAGTTGCTGTAAGGCTGTATGGACCTTTTGATGACCAGTGTTTGGTAAAGTTTAATGAGTTTTTCAACCCAGCAAAGAGCGAATTTGAAAAAATAAATGGTATAATTTTTGTGCTCCACCGGAATTCGAACCCACAACCTTCCATTACGAGTCAGAAGTGTTACCACTGGACTACGGAGCGGTCTTATTAGTTTTGTATAAATATTTTGTTAACGCTTTGGTTGAGTCAAAGCGTAAAGTTATATACTTGGGATACTGTTTTTGAACGAGGGCACAGGCCTCTAAGTCCCAAAACTTTGAGGATAATACAGAGTGTTTGATTCAAATAAGGCACTAAGTACCAAAATATTGGATTTTAGCCAATGTATGAAATTTGGTTGTGACCATTTGATATTCGCATTCCTTGACTTTTAGGTTTGTATGAGGTTGACCACGCATCCTGGTAAAAATGGTTCAATTTGCCAATGTTTCAGGGAAGGACGTCAAGAGTTCCAGCGTTTATGCTCATTTGAGATTAGGTTTTTATGTTGTAAGTCCACATGCGGCATGTGTTAGCGCGAACTTATACGTGCCTGCTTGTGTCTATCTATAATCTATAATCTAAGTTGCAAAGACATGTTAACATATTTTAAAGCTCATATCAAATGCATGCCCACAAACAAACACGTGTAGTTCGCGCTTACAAATGCTCAATGTGTACTTACAAATAAAATCCAAACCTCAAATGAACATTTACCCTACAACTTTTGATGACATCCCCTGACACAGGCACAGGAGTGACATTGGCAAAGTGAACCATTTTTTACAATATGGGTGGTCAGCCGCATACCAACCTATGTATAAGTCAAGGAACTTTAAATAAAGGTGCAATTTCGGCTTATGTTCATTTGAGATTGGGGTTTTTAAGGTGTTAGTTCACATGTGGCATAGGTAAACGCAAACTCATACGTGTCTGCTTATGAGCATGAATGTTATATGAAACTTAAATGTTAATATTATAAAAAAGTGAAGTTACCCCACATATTTTCACGTGATTTGTTTGATAATGCTTTGTAAGGAGCGGACGTGATGTTTGAGTGATTTTCAATTCGGTTTAATGGTCATGAAATCATTAAATTCTGCGGTCACTGTGTTTCTGACACATATCAGGAAATCGTAAATTTATTTTGACCACTTTTTATAAAAAAAAAGTGAAACAAGCAAATGAATAAAGTGGAATTAAATCCATTGTCAAATTTATAATCTAAGTTGCGAGGATATGCTTTTTAAGGCATTTAAGGCTCATGTTAAATTAATGTCCACAGACAGGTACATGTGGGCTCGCGCCTACAAATTCTGCATGCGTGTGTACAAATAAAAAAGTAAAAATCCTCACATGAACATTAATTTTGCTACTCCTGCCGCCTTTACCGTAAACGAGGGTGGAATTGGCAAAAGTGAAACAATTTTAACCTATCAGTCAAGGATGGCCCCTCTGTTTTATATAATGTCGACAAGAGTTGCAGGGCTTATGTTAATTCGAGATTGGGTTTTTGTGTTGTTAGTCCACATGCGAAATTTGTAGGCGCGAACTTATACGTGATTATCATTCATTCATTATTTTTGGTAGAAAAAAATCCGATAGAAGAAAGTTTTCTCTTGGATAAATGAATAATTGATTTTTGTTAGGCACTCAGTTTATTAATAATAGAATTTACGGTGTGTTTTACTGTATTGGAAGGATTAATTGGGAGCACTGCTATGGGGTTCCTTCCTTGCTCCTTGTGTGGATATTTTTCGCTATTATTCGCTGGGGGAGTATTCAAATGTCTTTGTTCCGTTCTAAGGTTTCGACCGCCACTCTTGCCTCGTTTGCGGGGTTTTCTATTATCCTCGCGATTTAAGTTTAAAGTTGATAATTTCCGGATCAGGCTATCTTTCATCGCATTCGCAGGTAGTTCCCTCATTAGTAGTAGTTGTTGTAATGAATATTGTGACACGGAGGACTCTACACTTTGTGCGTGTGGAGCTCAGCAAACAATGGAGCACCTGCGGTGTTGTCCCTCCTGTCCGACAAGCTGCTCCATGGATGATCTCTTTGCGGGAAACCAAAGAGCTGTAGACATTGCTCGTTACTGGGCCAATACGGTGTGAAGCTGACACGAATAAGAAGAAGAATAATAGAATTGTTAAAATATTTCAAATTAAATATTTCTTTTTAAGCTTACCTGGATTTTGGAAACCGAATACCAGCGCGGTAAATGTCAGTTTGTATATAAATATTACACGTTAAGCACTAGACTACGGACCGGTATTATTTTTAACGAATTTCAAACAATGGGCAAACAAAATTATATCTGTCAGTTAATAAAATTTCATTTAAAACAGAAAAGTAAGAGTTATATACATTTATTAAAATAAATTAAATTCAAAGTATTACTGTCTCAATTAGTCTCTTTATTGCTTGTTTGTCTAATCTCCATCAGAGGTTATTTCCCATGAGCAATGCTTGTATGTGTATTGGAGAAATGTGTCTCATTAAACTGGATATTGTTTTTTTTAAAAATAGATTTGAGGAAAGGAATGCAATCCACCAACCTATTTTGCCTGGCCAGTTGTCTTCATGCGAAAGCAGAAGCTTGTGTGCATGCAACAGCATCTGTGTAATCAGGGTCAAAGTTATCGTCGCGGGATTTGAACCAACGTGATCCGGTTCCAAATAACCCGACTTGATCCCCACGGCCATTACACCGACATTGATCAAAAAATATTTAAAACAACTCTCTTATTATCGCGTTTTACATTATTTTCTTAGCTCGAATTATGTACAATGTGATTCTTAAGAGAAATTTATTAAGAGGTCATCTTTGAATCAATTGGTGGATAAGCCAAACAATCACTGGGAGACAAATTGTCAGAAACATCCGTTACAAAATTCATCGTAGGAGGAAAACCAAGGGAGGTCTTAAGAAAACGCGCTTTTGTTTTCCTGTAAGAAAAGCCAAAATGCAATGGCTCGAAAAGGTTTTCTCTAAAACAATGCATATCGTAAACAAACCCTTCACTCTCGGAGCCTTATCGGGAATTGGAGATTTACTTTGGTTCAGTAAGGTTTTTGGGAAAAATTTCAAGTCTTTTCAAGCCCCACATTGTGTTTGGGGGAGGGTATGTTTTTGTGATGCCCCTTCTTCGACGTCATATTTTTTTTCGATGGCCAATAATGGTAATAATACAAAAACCACGACGGCAATCTCGATTTGTTTTATAAAATGAAATAAAATATTATCATGAATTTGAAAACGCGGAAACACATTTTCATATCTATAATCTATTCATAATCGAAGTTACAGAGATGTATTGACATTTAAAAAATCATATTAAAATTTAATATGATTTTTTGTCTGTTTGTGTCTGTTTTGTGGGCATGCATACTTGCACAAAAAAAAAACTTACATGAACAAGCAAAATAAAATCAAAACCTCAAAAGAATAAGCCTCTCAACTTTTGTCGACCTTCCCTGAAACAGGGGTGACATTGACAAAGTGAACCATCTTTTACAGTATGAGTGGTCAATTTATACATGCTGCATGTGTACCTAATAATAATAATAATAATAATAATTTATACCTACATACAGTATAAACCGGACATCACATTAACATCAACTTTGAAACTCCTGCCGTCTTTCCCTGAAACCGGGGTGACATTGGCAAAAGTGAATCAAGTTGTTACAGCATGAGAGGTCAGCCTCATACCAACCCATTAGCTAAGAAACAAAAAAAGATCGGAAAGTCAAATAATGTAGGTATCGTAGTATTAAATGAGTCGCTTGGCGAAAGTTTAGGATATTTTTAAAAAAAACGACAAAAATAGATTGAAGGAATAAATTAAAATTTGACGGAATGATTTTCAGTGTCATTTGTATCAATTTTTTGAACAAAAAATGTCACTTCTTTTTTTATCGGAAAATCCATTTGTAAATGAAAAAAGTATGTCTTGAATTCATATAAAAAATTAAAATACTTTAATAATGATGTCTTAATTCACTCAAAATTTCTCCACGGTAAACTTAATTACGTCGTTTGAAAAAAGTTGGATCGTTTATTTTGAAGTAACCTCGAGAGGAGAAAAAATGTAAACAAGGTAGGGAGATTCAGTTTGTTTTTAAGTAGGCCACGTAATTAATAACAGCCGTGTGTTTCACCTCGCCGGCATAAATTAACTAAGATATCAGGTGCTAGCTTATCCACCCTCTTCTATACACATATTTTGTACTACCGTCATTGAGTTGTACCATTAAAGGAGGTGAAACTAGTTTACGTCATTGAAACATATGGGACCAACCTGTCATCTTAACCTGTAAACTACGAAGCTGTCAAACACCACATGATACTTACGGCCTGTTGCGCCTAACTTCACCTAATTTGATTTTTGTCTGATCGGAGTTTGGTGCAACAGGCCCTTAATAATCATTTGAAATTCTATGTTTTCATGCTTTTTCCATCTTGTATTTCGACACCTTATAGTTCTTTATGACATTGTATTTCATAAAAATGTTTTATTTTCTTTCCAAATTGACAAATTCACCGACTAAAACAATTGAAACGCGTGTATTGTATTGTACCCTGAGTACGAGTTGCAAAACTTGAATAAAGTAAAGTTTACGGAAAGTATTAAAGAGTCGTTTCCTCCAAAATCTGCCGTTTTTGTTTGTTTGAACTTGATTTTCTTCATCACTGTAACTCTTTTGCTAAGACCATAAAGTGTAAGAAACAAAAATGGCAGATTTTGGGAAAAATCACTCTTTTATACTTTCCGTAAACTTTACTTTACTCAAGTGTTGCAGCTCGTACTAAAAGTACAGAAGACATTTTAGTAATTCCAACAATGAACAAAAAAATCCAACATCTGTCACAGTTGCCTGTTAACTATGAGGTCACACTCGTTGCATCTTTGCTCTCTTTCTAACTCAGTACGATTTGTTTTGAGGTAGGTAGGTTGCAACGGATATAGCATCTTCTTGCGTTAAAATAGTTTGGACTCCACTATATTATAACTCAATGACCACCGTACACTAAGACGAAGCCTTACGTTTTAAATTCTCAGGCACGTTTATAAAAAAATGTACGAAAACTTTAGCAGCACCTCTACTGGAGGGTAAGATTACATATATTTTTGTTTTCAGGCTACGGTTGAGCTTGGTGGTGGAGTTTTATACTTGAAGTAGTGTACATTTATTTTGTATACATCTCGGACGATCAGTGGAACAGCGAGTCGAGTACTCGAATCTGTAGAGTAATATATTGACATAGAGAACCTACGAATGATATTATTTGTCGGCATTTTTATTATTTTTTTATGTACCGCCACAGATACATTTGGGATAGAGACATCTAGCGCCAGATGGATTAACTTATTTGAAAATTATTGTTAGGTATGAAACATTTGTAGACAACTAGACGGCTTAAAATTAAATAAAAATGTATAAACCTAGTTATCTTGTTGATAATGGTGAGGTAGTATTGTCATCGTGAAATTATAAAAACACAATTAAAGTTTTTTTTTTTGTATTATCAAGAAAATTAAAAGCAACCCAATTAATAAGAATTCAATAAAAAATCCCCCATGCTAAATTTCACTTTGTCTTTTTAGCATTCGATGTTAAAATAGTTAATAATTTGCTCAATTAATAAAAATATGTACCTAACTGTCAAAGAATAAGATAATAATTAAAAATGTATTTAATGTTTAAAAAACAGCATCTTCAGTTAACTCCCCTAATGCCTTGAATGTTGCCTCCTCCGGTGTTAGACCACTCGGACCTCCAGGATACAGCAGACAGACGATGTAGAGGCAGATGCGGAAGTTCTGGGAGTGAAGGTACCATGGAGGGAAGCAGCGCAAGCAGCGAGTTCAGGGCTGGAAGTCTCATCACCACGGTAATTCTAACCTGCAGAATATCGATAATATTTGTATGAAGACCTGTCTATCCAAAATAATCGCAAGTGAGCAGGTGATTAGTCTTCATACAAATATAATATTACCGATATTCGGTAGGTAAGAATTACCGTGGTGATGAGACTTCCAGCCCTGGAGGATTCTGGTGCTAATCATATCTAATCTATTTGTAATCCTACCTGAGGATGACCATATAGGTCGAAAACGTTTGAAGATTGTAATTCAAATAAAATTGGTATCGTGTATGAAAATAAAACAGTGTTTGAATAAAAAATTGAGTTTTTGTAAAAAACATGAATCAATCAACATGAATTTTCACAGTGTTAATACACAAACCATAAAAAATATAATCTAATCTAAATTGCAAAATATATGTAACATTAAAGATTCACATTATATGCACTTTCACAAACAGACATGCACAAGTTCGCGCTTAAGCATGCCGCATGTGGTCCTACAATAAAAACACATGAATCTCACATGAATCGTGCTTTCCGGTTTGCGGGTCCAATGGAGTGGAATAGACCACCACCTATGTTAGGAAGGCAAAAACTGTTGGTATTTTTAAAGGAGCACTGAAGACGCATCTTTACAAAACACCTTATCCGTAATTTGAGACGGCCCTTGAGGTGTGACACACACAAAAACGGTACTCCTTAATTATGTGTACCTTAGAAATAAATTATTCTTAATAAATAATAATATTAGGATGATTTATTTGGTGAGCGCTGTTTTTGTGTGCATCACACCTCAACATCCCTCTGCGAGCTTGGTCGTCGCTGTAGAAAGCGCCAATTCTCAAGCAAGACCCAGTTGTTGTAAGGTTGGATGGACCTTTCAGTGACCGGTCTTTGGTAAAGGTTTATGAATTTTTCAACTCAGCGAAGAGCACACCTATTCGAAGTATAAATGGTATATTTTTGTGCTCCTCCGGGATCCGAATCCACAACCTTCCATTTACGAGTCCGAAGTGTTGCCACTGTACTACGGACCGGTCCAAGATATTGTATACACTCGTATAATATATTAAATTTGAAAGTGTAATCTATGCGATTATTACCTCTTGGGCCGGCCTTATCTCAATCTAAGTCACGTGTGAGAGCGGTAGGGACTAGCAAGGATTTCCCCGTTCCCGAGAGATTAGGTACGAAGTTTTGTACTCGGCCGTACAAACAACTTCTTAACCAAACAATTGCAAAGACCAAATGATTAGCTTGGAGAGCGTTTTTCCAAGTAGTTTTTTATTATGCAAATTGTACTAACTACATCGAAAAAACACATATTTAGTTTCACAGGTAAAAGAGCCAGCATTACGGTGCTATTCACACATAACAAATCCATAGCTCAGCCGCCACTTATCGTAAATTATTCATACAAAAAAACGATGATCCGTGGATCAGCTACGGATAGAATAGCCCTGTTAGTCAACCTTTGTCGTCCACTGCTAAACATACGCCTCTCACAAATCTCTAATCTTAGCATTTAGTCACCAGCAACTATGCAAAAAACGCAACTAAGCTAATCATATAGCGTGACATTTTTCCGTGGAATCGCATGTGGTGAGTGGGATCTATTTTTTTTTTTATCTAGCACACACGGATGGATGTCGTGGTAGAGGAAGACCGAGAAAAGTATGGAAGGATCAAATCTCTGAAATAGCGAATGAATGGGATATCCAGAGTCATAATAAAAGGAGGACTTGTATGAGAAAGGTTATGACTCTGGATGAAATGAAAGAAGTATGCAAGGACAGGAAGAAGTGGCGGCTAATCTGCAATGTTGATTTCTAATGTTGGTGTATTCATTTGCTACATTTTTTTGCATAGGAAATTTTTGACTTTTTTTGGATAGATTTTTTTTTTTTTTTTTTTTTTTTTTTTTTTTTTTTTTTTTTTTTTTTTTTTTTTTTAAGGAATCCTGTGCGGGAGGCTCCCCAATTCTTGAGAGTCTTGGGGGTCTATGTGCCGCAGAGGTGTTGCTTGAGTTCTTGGTTCTGTCGTGAGGCGCTGCAAGGAAGTGGTGATTGATGTTGGTTTTGAATAAAACCGGATTAAATTGTGAAGGGAACACAGATACTGGTAGACCATTCCATAAGCGGGCAGTTTGGCAAAGGAATGAGTCATGAAAACGCCAAGTTCTCATAGTTTTGAGATCGACTGCAAAGGGATGAATGAGAGTCGTACTACGAGTTTCCCTTTCTGAAATGAGAGTTCTTTTTTATATTTAAATGTAATTTATTATTCATATTCCTTGACTTATAGGTTGGTATGAGGCTGACCACCCATACTGTAAAAAATGGTTCACTTTGCCAATGTCACCCCTGTTTCAGGGAAGGTCGGCAAAAGTTGTGGGGCTTATGTTCATTTGAGGTTTGGATTTTATTTGTAAGTACACATTCAGCATTTGTAAGCGCGAACTACACTTGTTGGTTTGTGGGCATACATCTGAGAGCTTTAAATGAATATATCCTTGCAACTTAGATTATAGATTATTATTATAGACACACGAAAAAAAAGCTAAAAATATTAAAAAAACGCGTTTTTTTAAATATTTTTTTGTGGTGGCAACTCTTAAGTTTTATATTTTGTTTAAGCTTTATAATTAAGATAAAAAATTAATAAATACGCCTGATTTTTTCCATTACTGTAACTATTTTGCTAAGACCATAAAGTGTAAGAAACAAAAATGGCAGATTTAGCTTTATAAATAACACGCCTTAAGAGGGCCGACCTTACGCCAACCACTTCAGTTGAAGTGCCGGTTTCCCCGCTTCCGATGAGGTTGGTACACAATCTTGTAAAAGTTGAGTAAATAATGCCGGTGTATGCAATGAAAAAGGCAAGGAAAATAAGAAAAGGAAGAAATAAATATGTGAGTAAATAATATATAAAACCAGTTTTACAATGAGTACCTAATTGTAAATAAGACAGATTCTTTTATTTTGGAAATAACAGTTACACGAAAAATTACAAAGTTAAATTGACAGTTGAAAAGACCAGTCTAATCTAATTTAATCTCAGTTGCAAAGATATGTTACATTGAGGATTCAAATTATAAGCATTCTCACAAACAAGCACGTGCAAGTTCGCGCTTGCACATGCCGCATGTGAACCTACAACATGAAAACCAGTAAATTTTCCAATTATTGATTTAAAGCAAAACATTTTTTTTTTGTTGTAATTTCAATAAAATATTTCATGTTTTCATTTTATACACGTTCATCATCATATTTGAGAAGTTTTCTTAGCAGTATAACATCATTAGCTTCAAATTACAGAAAAAGCAGGAATTGAGAAACACGAGATCCTCGTATTGTCTCTTCTAAGTATGAAAAGCATGTACAGGCATTTGGAAAATGTCAAGCATTGTTTTTCGAAAAACAAACAGGGGAGGTGATACGAGATTCCAGTCGTTTCATTTTGTAAGACATGTCATAGAAGCTTCACGTGTAATCAAAGAAAAAATGTCTCGTAAATAATCGATCAATGTGACAAAAGTAGAAAGCTCCGTTCACAGATAATCTTAAAATTGTAAAAAAACTTTTGAAGTTCAAACGCCTCAAAATCTATATTTATGCAAGTATCTGTGCCCGTGACTATCAAAGTAAAGAAGGCTTACAGTATTTACTCATATACAGGTTGGTATGAAGCTGACCTGCTGAAAAATGGTTGCTTTTTCAATGGCACCCCTGTTACAGGGAAGGTTGGCAAGACTTGTAGGGCTAATGTTCATTTGAGATTGGGTTTTATGTTGTAGGTTCACATGCAAACGTGTCTGCATGTGGGAATGCATTTAATATAAATCTTCAATATATAAATCTTAAATGTGGAATTGATATCTTTGCAACTTAGATTATAGATAATTATAGATACATATCTTAAAAGTATCCAAACGCGTCTAACAATGCGTTCGTACACATGAAAGTATCTAAAACAGTAAGCGTGCCCGTTAATGTGAAATCGTCCCTGGCAACTTCCTTACCTCGTTCCGTAATAGTGAGCCATGAAAGTATTCAAAACAGTAAACGTGCCCGTAAATGGGAAAGTGTCCATACGAGTATCTGTACCCTAACTTGTAAAACTATTCAAAACATAAGCCGTAAAGAAATCCGTTAAAAACGTGAAAGTATCCAAAACAGTAAACGTGCCCGTAAATGTATCTACAGAAGTTTACAAATTGATAATCATTCAAATATTCTAAACGCAACGTAACTAAGCTACACATATAGTGTAACTTCTTGCCTGCGTTATCTCCAAAGGGGTCGCATGTGGCGATTCGGGACCTATTTATTTTTACGGGTAAGGGGGTCGGCCTCACAACAACCACTTTCAGTTGAAGTGGGGTTTTCCCAGCTCCCGGGGGGGCTGCTTCTCATTTCTTATGAAGGCTGAGTAAACCTTGAGATCGAACCCTTGCTCTTGGTATGGAATGCAAGCATTCTACCAATTGAGCTATCGACCTTTGTACGAGCTTGATCGTTCCTTGACTGATAGGTTGGTATAAGGTTGATGACAGGTTTGGTGACCGGTCATTGGTAAAGGTCTTATGAATTTTTCAACCCAGCGAAGAGCAAATTCGAACCCGAGCGCACGGCATGGAATGCAAGCATTCTACCAATTGAGCTATCGACCTTTTTACGAGCTTGGTCGTCGTTGTTACAAAGCGCCAATTCTCAGGCAAGACCCAGTTGCTGTAAGGCTAGATGGACCTTTGGTGACCGGTCATTGAAAAAGTTTGTTGAATTTTTCAACCCAGCGAGGAGCGAATTTGAAAATATAAATGGTATATTTTTTGTGCTCCGCCTTTCATTCTAAACATTACCAGTAAATGATTCCGTAATTGTGCCTGGTGACGCATGATTAGCGTCATCTATTTTTAATTTTAATTAATAGTCTAAGAAGCGAATTTCATGTTGGACTTTCACAATCTGAAAAAAGTGCGGATAAAAATCGCAAGATGTCGGTATGAACTTTTTTGACATCCAACGTGAAATCTCAAGATTTGAGGACTTCCGCTTCTGTCGTGTTCACAAGTAGACACGTTTTTATATGTCTCGCGAGCGATTTGAAATTTACCGTTAAAAATTCTGTGAGTGAGTGTGTTTGTTTTACCTATAACTTGCAAGTGTGGCAGTTCGTGAACAAGGCTCATCTCCATAGGATCCTGAGAAACGAGCATCATCTTGGACCAGAGCACAATTTGAGGTGAGTGTGGTCCTTTTGATTTTCGCTTCTTTGGTACGGGAAGTCGTCCAAAATTGAAAGCCACCTACTGAAGGTTGGCTTTTGTTGAGAGAAAATACTATAGGCATTAGATCTGTGTATTTATATCTCGCATTGGAGAATACGTTACAGTTTCTCTACTTGTTCTTTTTTGTATTTTATATACATACCCCCTGAGGGGCAAAATTTACAACTTGCCTCCTCCATTGGTCCTTCGAACCCCATTGGTCCTTCGTAACCTTATCGAAACCAGAATGGTTGACATGAAACGGATATTCAAGGATACTGTGTCGATAGTTAATTGTTAAGAACATAATATGATATGCCTTTGTATTAGAATCTATATTCTAGCATTGTTTTATATTGTGTACAAAAATTAACGAGTGTCATATATTTTTGTATGTAGGTAGTTATTTTTTTAATAAGTGTTGAATACACAGTAGGTACATATATTTGTTAGTTGCGGAATTAAAACACTGATGATACCTATCCATTAGCGATTAGGTATTCATACAGCTGAGCATTGTCTACAGGTGCCTACCTACCTTTGTTTATATTTTTATATAAATGTCATTACAAGTTTGTTATTGTTTTTTTTTCCATTAGTAAATAAACTATCTGGAGAAAGTAAATATTATGATACATACTGACATAAAATAAATTCAACTTTGAGGCAAATCGATTTCTTCTTTCAGAACTGAAAGTAGGTTTTTTCGATTTTGTTACCGTTTCTTCATTTTTTATTGTTTATTTTAAATAGTAAACATGGCGGATGCTTTAACAAGAACTTTGGTTATATTGAAAGAGAAACAAAAGGTTTATTTTGAAAGAATAAATAATTTATATAAACTAGGAAAAAATGTTTCTAATTTTGCATCCAGAGAGAATAGTAATTTTTTATCGGCTTCCAAGGAAGCAGGAAGCTGGGTTAAAAAGTACGAAGATTTGATAGATCAAATAAATGCACTTTCTTTAGAGATAGACCCAGAGGCAAAGGTAAATTATCAATCACTTATGGCCTTTGAAGAACTTTATAGTAAAATAATGGATGTTAGGGAAAGAATTTTAAAAACCGAAACACCACATGTATCGACTCAAAGTGGGCCTAGATATGAGGTAAAATTACCACCCATACAAATTCCTTTGTTTGATGGGAATCCAAAAAATTGGTCACGATTTTTTGAATCCTTTAAGGCAAATGTCCATCTAAATACAGGGTTGTCAGACGCCCAAAGAGTGCAATATTTAACAGGCAACTTGACGGGAAAGGCAGCGAGCATATTTTCGGGAATTGTACCGTCAGCGGAAACCTATAACGTGGTCTGGGACAGTCTTGTTAAAAAATATCAGGATAAACGTGCGCTAGGAACATATTACATAAATAATATCCTTGATTTAAAGAAGGCCGATCACACGGCTGCCTGTCTTGATGGCTTTATTGAGAAGTACGCCGCTTCCATTGCAGCATTAAAACAATTAGGTATTGCAGATGTGGGAGATTTTCTTTTATTTAATTGCGCTTTGCGCAAATTGAATTCGTCTACAGTTATGGCCTTCGAGCTTTCGCTGAAAGACATCGAAATACCTTCTTGTCAGAATCTTATCAGTTTTGTTCAACAACAGGTCAAAATTTTGGAAAGATCGCACGTAAATGAATCGAAGTCGGTTTCCGAAGCTTGCCATTCGAATACACGCGTGAGGAATAATATGACAAAATCTGTGAGTGGTCGTGCGTTCCTCGCAAGTGGTAGAGTGTCTACTGGGGACACTCTCTTTTGCGTTTTGTGTAAACGAAACGACCATAATAAATTACATAAATGTGTGAAATTTAAGAGCTATTCTCCTAAGGAAAGGTATGAATTTATTAAATCAAAACGGGGTTGCGTTCGTTGTTTGAGTGTTACCCACTGGTCTCATTGTACTGAGACAGGAACTTGTCAAATTTGTAATAAGGGACATCACACCCTTCTGCATTTTGACGACAATGAGAATAAGGCCAGACGAGTAGTCAAGAATGCTGAGCAGGGACATCAGCTGTCGCATTCAGGTGATGATATGCAAGGGTCGGGTGTACCCTCGGTTTCTTTAAGTGCAAATGCTCGGGTGAATGCGAGCACGGTGCTGTTGGCTACGGCACAGGTTTTTGCCTGGTCAAATTACAAGAAAAATAAGATGATAGTTAGATGTCTTGTTGATAATGGTTCTCAAAACCATTTGATAACATTAGAATGTTGTAGAAATATGAATTTACATATTGTTCCTTTAAATAATTCAGTAATTAGAGGAATCGGTCTTTCTGCACGACCGATACATGGATGTGTCAATTTTGAAATACAATCGAGGTACAATCCTCAAAATACTTACAAGATTAACGCGTTAGTGGTGGATCAGATCACGGATCAGTTACCTTCTAGGTACATTGATAACAGTGATATGACTTATTTAAAGGACATTTCAATGGCTGATTTATCCTGGAATGTCCCTGGAGTTGTGGACATTGTGTTGGGTGCACAATTATTCCCTTTTATTTATTTGGGAAAAATGATAGAGTCAAAGTCGAAAGCGCCATCTGCATTATTGACGTCCTTTGGCTATGTATTGATGGGAGATTGTCCAAAGAGTGTTTCAGCTGCAGACAGTTGTCACGAATCTTTTTCTGCATTGGCTGTAAAAGATGCGGATTTATTATTACACAAGTTCTGGGAGTTGGAAGAAATCCCAGTGAAAAAGTTCTTAAGTCCAGATGAGACAGCGTGCGAAAACTCCTTTGTATCTTCTGTGACTAAAGACGAGGCAGGTCGTTACTCTGTTGCTCTACCCTTTTGTGCTGATCCTGGAAATTTGGGCAACTCACGAAATACTGCATTTCGGCGTTTCTTGTTATTAGAAAGAAAGTTTAAGCAGTTACCGAGTCTGCAGGAGAATTATAATTCGGTAATAAATGACTATATTCAAAAGGGATATCTCTCTGAAGTGGCAGAGTCAGATATTGGTGAACATGGATATTATATTCCTCACCACGCTGTAGTGCGTCAAGACAAACCTATGCCTCGCATTGTTTTAGATGCTAGTGCGAAAACGCATACTGGGTTGTCACTCAATGATGTACTACATTCTGGGCCAAATTTACAGGCTGATTTGTTTCTCCTTTTATTAGATTTTAGGCTGTTTCCTGTCGCGATGACAGCAGATGTACAGCAGATGTATTTGCAGGTTGGTGTATTTGTTGACCACCGCAGATATTTGAGAATATTATTTCGTTTTTCTGAAAAGGAGAAAGTTCGAACCTTTCAATTTAATAGGGTTCCATTTGGATTAAAGTGTAGTCCTTTCTTGGCCATGCGATCTGTGCGTCAGTTGGCATCGGACATGGCTGAACATTTTCCGGAAGCCGCCAAAGTAGCTGGAGCTAGGTTTTATATGGATGACCTGGTTCAGTCTGTGGCAGATGAGGCTTCGGCTGTTTCTCTGGCAAAAGATCTCGTAGCTTTGTTCAAGTATGGTGGCATGGATCTGGTAAAATGGTCAAGCAATTCATCTTATCTATTAGATAGTCTTCCTAACTCACATAGAGGTTCCATAAAATTTGATGATGATAAAGGCGTAACTCTAAAAGTATTAGGGTTGTCTTGGGATCCAGTTAAGGATAATTTCTTCTTTACTTCGAATGACTCTCAGCAAAAATGCACGAAGCGATCTATTTTGTCAGTTGTAGCTCGTTTGTTTGATGTTTTGGGCTTAGTCGCACCAGTTATACTGGCTGCAAAGCTTCTCATCAAAGAGCTATGGCGTGCCAACATCGGTTGGGATGACTCTCCGCCTGATGCTATAATTCGACGTTTTTCGAGTATAACACAAGAACTTCCGTTGCTCGCTACTTTAAAAATTCCTAGGCACATCGGTGTGACTAGCTCAACCAAAGTATTATTAGTAGGTTTTTGTGATGCTAGTCTGAATGGTTACGGTTGTGTTATATATGAACATACAACTGACATGGATGGAAATATTTCTGTCAGGTTGTTGTGCTCAAAATCTAAGGTATCTCCCACCAAGATTACGACATTAGCACGTTTAGAGTTGTGCGCTGCTGTTTTATTGTCAAAGATGTTAAAACTTGTGATCGAGATGTATCGTGATCGGATTCATATAACTGATGTATATGCTTTTTCTGATTCAACGATTGCGCTGGCTTGGATTTGCTCTTCTCCACATCGTTGGTCAATTTTTGTAGGAAATAGAGTCGCTCAGTGTCAGGAGAATTTACCCCCTCAGAACTTTTATCACATCTCAGGGGACGAGAACCCAAGTGACTGTGTTTCACGTGGTATGTTACCATCTCAATTAATTTCTCATAGTTTATGGTGGAATGGTCCACTGTGGCTTCAACGCCCTTCGGATGAATGGCCGATTCAAAGATTCTCCTCGTCCGATGCGTTAGAAATTCCTGAACAGGCAACTGTACTGACAGCCATTGTAGTACATGTCGACTCTATGATTTTATATGACTTAGCACAACGAACTTCTTCGTGGAATAAATTAATTCGAATTACAGTTTACATCCTTCGCTTTATAAATAAATTTAAATCACTGTTGCCTCTTATTGAATGCATGTCCCATGCTGAAGTTAAGTTAATACAGACAATACAAACTGTTCATTTTTCGGACGATATTAAGTTAATAAAAGATAACAAGTTACCATCGAAAAAACTGCGTAATTTATCGGTTTTTCTGGATCAGGAAGGTACGTTACGAGTTGGAGGTCGGCTTTCACGGTCTGATTTACCCTTTGAAGCTAGACATCCAGCTTTACTTCCGAAACATGACTCAGTGGTGAACTTAATAATTAAACATTTTCACGAATCCAACTGTCATACCGGTCCAGGACTTTTGATGTCTATCATACGACAAAGGTTTTGGATATTGGATGCCAGAACCGTTATACGAGCACAAACTCGTAAATGCAATATTTGCTTCCGAGTGAACCCGTCGCACCCTACGCCAAAGATGGCGGACTTGCCTGCCTGTCGCATAGCAGAAGCTAAAGCATTTGTGCATACGGGGGTAGATTATGCTGGGCCTTTAAGAATACTTCTTACGCGACGACGCGGACAACATGCTCAGAAGGCATATATCTGCCTGTTTGTTTGTCTAGTGACCAAGGCGGTGCATATTGAGCTCGCAACTGATCTGTCAAGTGCCTGTTTTATAGCTGCATTTAAGCGTTTTATCTCTCGTCGTGGGCCAGTTTCCTTTATGTATTCGGACAACGGCACAAATTTTGTTGGGGCTCGTGCCCAATTAGATGAGATATATAATCTTTTACAAAATTCACAGCATAATGTCCGAATGAAGCGAGAACTTGAGGCGAATAAAATAGAGTGGAAAATGATTCCCCCTCGAGCTCCTCACTTCGGAGCTTTATGGGAATCAAATATTAAGAGTTTGAAAACTCATCTGTATCGAGTGATAGGGAATCAGTTGCTCACATATGAGGAGATGCAAACGGTGTTGACTCAAATCGAGAGTATCATGAATTCTAGACCACTAAGTGTCATCAGTTCTGATCCTCACCCTGACGTTATAACTCCTGCGCATTTCTTGATGTCCACTCCCTTAAAACATCTGCCTGCTTCTGAGCTACCTGACACCCCAGTTAATCTTACTCAGCGTAAAAATCTCCTGGATCAAATCGTGTCATCTTACTGGAAGCGATGGAAGGTAGAATACCTGCACACTTTGCAGGTCAGACAAAAATGGCAAACCGATGTTAATGCAATTCAGGTAGGGACTGTTGTACTGATTGGGCAAGAGGACGCTCCTCCTTTGTCCTGGCCTCTGGGAATCATCACCAAGGTTTTCCCTGGGGATGATGGCGTGATTCGAGTAGCCACAGTAAAGACTGAGCAAGGTTTTTACAAACGTCCGGTCGTCAAACTCTACCCATTGCCGACACAATAGATTACTATTTAATTTCGTCTACTGAGTTAGTAGATCTCTACCATTGTACATATTTACCATGTTTAGAATTAATCTTATGCTTTACTACTAAGCTTATCTGTTAGAACATGTTAAATCTAGCTTATTATATTGGCTTAAGTATTTTTGTGTCTAACCTGCTTACTTGTAGGCATACTTATTATATTAATTATATTAAGTTTCTCTAGTTTAAGATTTTCAAACATTGATTGTAATTATACCTATATATCATTTCTCGAATATTGTTTGTAAAAATCGACATGGTTTCTTTGAATATCTGGTTTGTGTTGCAAAGCTTTTAACTTTAAGTCTTTGCAAAGGGGGGTGTATGGTGACGCATGATTAGCGTCATCTATTTTTAATTTTAATTAATAGTCTAAGAAGCGAATTTCATGTTGGACTTTCACAATCTGAAAAAAGTGCGGATAAAAATCGCAAGATGTCGGTATGAACTTTTTTGACATCCAACGTGAAATCTCAAGATTTGAGGACTTCCGCTTCTGTCGTGTTCACAAGTAGACACGTTTTTATATGTCTCGCGAGCGATTTGAAATTTACCGTTAAAAATTCTGTGAGTGAGTGTGTTTGTTTTACCTATAACTTGCAAGTGTGGCAGTTCGTGAACAAGGCTCATCTCCATAGGATCCTGAGAAACGAGCATCATCTTGGACCAGAGCACAATTTGAGGTGAGTGTGGTCCTTTTGATTTTCGCTTCTTTGGTACGGGAAGTCGTCCAAAATTGAAAGCCACCTACTGAAGGTTGGCTTTTGTTGAGAGAAAATACTATAGGCATTAGATCTGTGTATTTATATCTCGCATTGGAGAATACGTTACAGTTTCTCTACTTGTTCTTTTTTGTATTTTATATACATACCCCCTGAGGGGCAAAATTTACAACTTGCCTCCCCAGTGCCCGTGATATTATCCGTGCCAGTTACCGAATCTTTATCCCAAAAATGTTAGTTACTGTAACAGCACCTGATAATGTTTCCAAAGTAATAATTGTTTCCGTATCCATGAAAAAAAATGTTGTTACCTGTTATTGCACTTGTAATCTTGATAGTATCCGTACAGTAGACATATAAATTCTTCACAGTTGCCGTGTCAGTAAACATGCCCGTGCCCACGAAACTATCCGTATCAATATTTGTGCCCGTCTCCGTGGAAGTGTCTGTTCCAGTAGACATACAAATTCATTACAGTTGCCGTACCAATATCTCTTTATGTTTCAATACCTGTAAATATGCCCGTATTTGTGAAACTATCCGTAATAATAATAAAATAATAAGCACAGAATTTATATAGCGCCTTTTATGACAATGTGTCACTACAAAGGCGCTTGTCCATATGATTGGACGAAGAGGTGAGTCTTGAGACTTCTTTTAAATTTCGTCTCCAAATCCAGTTCCCTCAGTGTGTCAGGAAAAGCATTCCAGGTCATTGGAGCGGCTGCCTTGAATGCCCTGTCTCCAAAAACAGTGTGGGGTCTTCTTGCTGGGACGTCCAGGCAGCTGCTTCTTGATGCAGCTGACCTCAGTGTTTGTCCACGCAAGGTTATAGTTGTTGGAGACACCAGCTCCATCAGGTACCCCGGAGCACTCCCACGTAGTGCTTTAAAAGTGAGTAGACCAACTTTAAAGGTAATAAGATTTTCAGCCAATGCAGAGCTTGAAGGTGAGGAGTGATGTGGCAAGACTTTGTAGCGCCATATATGAGTCTAGCTGCAGCGTTCTGCAGCGATTGAAGCCTTTTGAGCTGATTTTTGGGCTGGCCAGCATAGATCGCATTGCAGTAGTCAAGTTTGGCCACAACAAATAAATTCGTAACAATATTTGTGCCCGCATCTGTGGAAGCGATTGTAATTTTTTTTGTGTCCGTTATCCTGAAAGTATCCGTACCAGTGGACATACAAATTACGAAACTTTCCGTATCGCAAAAAAAAACTACACATATAGTGTAACTTCTTGCCTGCGTTTCCCCGAAGGGGTCGCATGTGGCGCTTCGGGACCTATTTATTTTTACAGGTTAGGGGGCCGGTCTTACACCAACCACTTTCAATTAAAGTGTGGGTTTCCAAGCTCCCGGGGAGGCTAGTTCTCATTTCTTGTGAAGGCTGAGTAAACCTTTGAGATCGAACCCTTGCTCTTGGTATGGAATGCAAGCATTCTACCAATTGAGCTATCGACCTTTGTACGAGCTTGATCGTTCCTTGACTGATAGGTTGGTATGAGGTTGATGACAGGTTTGGTGACCGGTCATTGGTAAAGGTCTTATGAATTTTTCAACCCAGCGAAGAGCAAATTTGAAAATATAAATGGTATATATTTTTTTTGTGCTCCGCCGGGAATCGAACTCACAACCTTCCCATTCAGAGCCCGAAGTGTTACCACTGAACTACGAACCGGTCTCTCTTAATGTTTCGCTTAATGTTTCAATACCAGTGAACATACCCGTACCCACAAAAATATAATAATATTTGTTTCCGTGCCCGTGGAAATACACTATGTACCCGTTTTTTGTTCCCGTTATCTTAAAAGTATCTATAAAACTTTGCGTTAAAACACCCGAACCAGTATTCGTGCCCGTGTTCATGTTTACTTTATAGACGAAGCTTTAATCCAATAGCTCACAAAACCGTTCTATCTACGTAGATATAAAACCTAAGGTCCGTCAGCTTAGAGCCATTGCGATATCTTTTGTTGTTTTTCAGATCCTCAGCACTTTTTATTTTACTTTTCTCATATTCAGTTGATCCGAAGCGTCTGAGGTGACTGGTCGCACGTACCGCTTGTACACTCGCGCTCAAACACAATCTGACATTCCGAAAAAAGTTAAGTGCAACAAAACATTGGTAACAATGCCAAAAGACGAAGATTTGTTTAAAAAATTAACAGAATTTATAGATAACAAATTACAGGAAATAAAAGAAGATATAATATTAGAAATAAATAAAAAATTTGACGAATTAAAAAAAAATAATAACATGACATATGCAGACAAAGTGAAAGAACATACGGAATTAACTATAATTAAACCAAAAAAAGATCAAAGCTATGAAAAAACTTTAAAGGAATTAAAAAAGGTTAAATTAAACGACCTAGAGATGGCTGTGGATGGTATAAAAAAGTTAAAGAATGGTCAAATCGGAATAAACACATACAACAAAATAGATGCTGAAAAACTCAAAAAAGAAGTCAAAAAAGTAATTGGTAAGGAGTATGAAATCAATACTCCAAAAAAAAGAAAACCGAGAATAATAATACTCAACGTGGAAAAGGAAATTGAAAAAGAGGAAATCATTGAATATATAAAAAAACAGAATCCATACATAAATGTCAATAGAGATATCAAATTAGTATATGTAAAAGAAAAAAAGCGAACGAATGATATCACATTGGAAATAAGTACAGAGATTTTAGAAATAATTAAGGAGAAAGGATTTATAAACATAGGCTGGAGACGGTGCAAAGTAGTAGAAGACTATCAAATAATGAGGTGCTACAAATGCCATGGATTTAACCACAAAGCAAATGAGTGTAGGAATGAAGCAACTTGCAGAAAATGCGGAAAGGCTGAACATGAAGACAAAAGTGATTGCAAAAAGGATTACAGCTGTATAAACTGCAATATAATAAAAGAAAAATTAAAATTAGAAATAAACATAGATCATGATCCCTACGACTTCGAAAAATGTGCAGTAATAAAAAAGTATGTAAAGGCGAGCAAATCAAAAATAGACTATATATAGCAACTAAAAAGTAAAAAATTAAAAATACAAGACAACACTACAAATGAAGCAAGTGGAATAATAATAAATGCACAGGGATTTTTGAATAAAAAAGACGAAATTGAAAATATTGCAAAATCATATATTTTTTTGGCCATTACGGAAACACATATAACAGAAGAAATAGAGGATAATGAATTGAATATTAAAAATTTTAATTTAATTAGATGCGATTCGTGCTCAAGACACACGGGTGGGGTATTATTATTTATTCAAATGGGAATAATATTTAACATTATAGAAATTCAACAATGTGGCAGAGACTTTTGGAGTATAATAATAAAAATAAAGTTATCAAATAATTGGCTTATAATATGCGCTATTTATAGATCACCAAATGGTAAATACCAAAATTTTATAGAATACTTGAGGCAAATAAGTGAGAGAATGATTGAAAAGGGATGGCATACTATTATATGTGGCGACATAAATGTTGATTGGGATAATCACACGAATACAAATTCAATTAATCTTAAGAGATGGGCAGCAGAATTTGGATTGAAGCAATGTGTAATGGAAAAAACAAGAATTACAAATACATCAAGTACAATGATTGACTTGGTATTCACAAACATGACTAATATATTTTGCAAAGTAGATAATAAAAATTATGTCGCAGACCATCAAAATATTATAATCAAATTCAACAATGAAGTTTGGAATAAGAATATACAACATCTGATAACGCCAAGTTTGGCGCTATCATGTGGGGATGCGAGGGGGAGGATTTGAGATCGCAAACTGGTTCTCGATTATCGCGATCGGACGAACTGCCCAACAAATCTGTCTAGGCAGCCAACCAATGGAGCAAGGGGGAAGGAATCACGGAATCAAATGGTCTGGACTCACCTTATCTCCAATGGATGCCTCTTTCGCGGAGCACTGGTCGCGTTTTTGTGTGTGGTTTCTCCTTCGTTCGCGCGCGGTGTACACTGCGATGGACACGTCTATCCAAGGCCGCGTATGAAGAAGTACTGGCTGGAGACAGGTGATTGGGCAAATCGGATAGGTCAGATTATAGGCACAAGGACAAGGATTTTATGGCCAGCTACCCATAACAAACCTACCTAACAGTTCGCCCAAACATGCCCCCCAGCTTGAGAGGACGTAGTCCTTTCAAAACAACGATTTATTTATTTATTTGTTTATTATTATAACTTAAATCTACTTAATTACGCGAGTGGACTGTATATTATTTTGTAATGTTATTGATTTGGCAACGGACAAACCTTGACAACTGGACGCCTATAAGTTCCAGTTTTCGTCCGGACATTAACTACTCTAGCTATACCGTCCGCTCCCGGAAAGACATCCTCAATAACTCCTAGTGGCCAATTAAGAGGTGCACTACCTTCAGTTTTTAACAAGACAACAGATCCAATCTTGATTGGCTCTGTTTCCGTGTTCCATTTCTGACGCGTTTGGAGAGTGTGAAGGTACTCCACCTTCCACCGTTTCCAGAAAGACTGAACTAAATGGTCCACATACTGTTTACGAGACAGTAAACTAATGTCTCTAGAGGAGGTATCTGTCGCCGGAAGTGACTTTAGAGGAGTCAATGTGAGAAAATGTGCGGGGGTTAGGCCGCGTGAGAGACAATCCGCGGGATTGTCTTTCCCGGCAATATGATAAAACTGACTTGGAGGTATATTATCCTGAATTATAGTTACTCTATTCGCGATGAAAGTCTGCCAGCGGGATGGGTGTGAATGAACCCAAGCGAGTGCCACTGTACTATCAGAAAAGGCGTATACATTATTAATTTGGCAGCGAGTTGAATATGTATCAATGACTACACGCATTAATTTTGACAATATCAATATTCCCGATAATTCAAGTCTTGCTAAAGATATTGTACGACTTGGAGCTACTCGCGACTTTGCACAAGCTAAACTTATTTCTCCGCGTTTACTTGGAGGATTATATACATGAATATATATCACCGCTCCATATGCTCTCTCACTTGCGTCCGCGAATCCCAATAGGGATATAATCGACTCCTGCGTTACACCTGTATGCCGTGGCAGCTGAATACTTTGAAGGAGTGGGAGTTCCGATTCATAATTTTCCCAAGTTGAAATTATACTCTGAGGAGGACAATCGTCCCAATCGATTTTATGTTCCCAGAGAAATTTAATCATTAATTTAGCTGTTACAATCACGGGTGCGACAAACCCCATCAAATCCCAGAAGCGCGCAATTGTCGACAGAATATTTCGTTTTGTACATTTACGAAATTTGTTAGTGACACTAAAGGTAAAAACATCCTTTCCAGGCAACCAATGCAAACCAAGGATGGTACATTGATCTTCTGAACTGAACTCCACAGCTTCAGAAATGCGACAAGCTGAGGGAATGCCTCCCATGACTGATGGTGAATTACTCGAGAACTTCACCAATTCAAAACCGCCCGCAAGAAATAATTCAATCAATTGGTTTGAAAGTGCGATAGCCTCTTCATCATTTAAACAGCTAGAAACCAAATCATCCATGTTAATATCTCTCTCTGCTACAAGTGCCGCTAATGGAAAACGTGTTCGCTCATCATCAATTAAACGACGAACGGTACGCATTGCAAGGTATGGGCTGCACTTTAAGCCAAATGGTACGCGTGTAAATTCAAAAAGCTGAAGTGGATCATTTTTATCAAACCGATATAAAACTCTCTGATAGCATCTATGCTCTTTATTTACCAGAATTTGCATATACATTTTACGTATGTCAGCGCTTAGAGCAACTGGAAACAAGCGAAAGTGTAATATTATTTTAAATAGATCATTTTGAAGATTTCTACCCGTATGTAGAACATCATTCAGCGATAATCCTGATGTAGTTTTCATACTAGCATCTATTACTGCGCGAACCTTAGTTGTGGATTTATTTTCACGTATCACTGCATGATGCGGTGCTATGTATTGCAAGCTCAAGCATTGATCCGAATTTATATTTACAGGATTTAAATACCCTTCTTGTATATAATTTTTGAAAATAAGGTCGTATTCCAATTTTACAGAAGAGTTTGAAAGCAGTTTCCTTTCCAACGCGTAAAATCTCCGCTCTGCCGCTCTCTGAGAGTCACCGAGCTGCCCCGGATCGGTCTTGAAAGGCAGCATTACGGAAAATCTACCAGTCTTGTCTCTCGTGGTTGTGTTGGTATATTTCTCTTCACATACCAGCTCCTCGATTTGCGGAGTGGAGACGTCCGGTACGTCCTCCAACTCCAAGAATTTTTTCATTTCAATTTCAATTGCTGAAAAGAAACTATAATCTGTTTTGATTAACGGTAGCACTGGAACTTCCCCTAGTACCACATACCCAAATAGGGTATCCAGTGCAACTGGCTCGCCTAAATTTCGTGAGATAGTGTTGTGTTTTATCACACGGGAGAATACATCTGCACCCAGAATCATGTCAATTTTTCCGGGAATAAAATATTTTTCATCAGCCAAACTTAATGATTTTAAATATTCTAAATTTTCAATATTAATGTTGGCGACGGGTATTTTATCAGTTATTTGATTAACCACCAAAGGCGATAGTTTAAAATTGACCGATTTCTCAACTCTTGAAAGAAGGGTAATTGTTGTCACTCCCTTGATAGGGTTGACAATATCCCCTATTCCTGAAACAACTTTGTCTCGCGTCGTCTTTACATCAAGATGAAGTTCTCGACAACAGGAGGCCGTTATTATGTCTCTCTGTGAAGCACTGTCTAATAAAGCGCGAATAGTGTGTCTTTGACCCCGCTTGTCTAAGATTACACAACAAACAGTTCCTAGTAAAACCGTAGATTCTACCTCACTAGAATTAGGGCCCATAGCACAAAGCGCTAGGGGCTCCGCCTTTTCTTCGGCCGCGGCTTGCAAATTCAAGTTGAAATGCAGGCTAGTATGGTGGGATCGATTACAAACGCTGCATCTTCCCTTTGATTTACAATTCTTGAGATTATGCATCGTACTTAGACAATTGACACATAATTTCTTTGATTTTATAAAATTGTACCTTTCCCGAGCGTCCAGGATAGTGTATTTCGGACACTGGTACAACTTTGAGTGGTTGTTATCTCCGCACAACAAACATTTGTCAGTATTAACTGTCACAAATGCCCTAACGTTTTTCTGGGAAGCTGAGGGCTTGCGCGGCATCGCGTTAATTTGATTGTTAATTTTACTGCTTCTACTTCCGTTTGCGCGCTGTAGTATTCGCGAGTAATTTCTCATGAATTCCACAAATTTTACTGAATCTACTGAGTCTGGAGAATCTTGTATAGAAACTTCAAAAGCCTTAATCGTATCCATGTCGAGTTTCTTACACGCAATGTGTATGAATATAAAGTCTTCTAGATTCTCCATGTTCAACTGTTTGATTGCAGCAGTTAAACCTGAAAATAGATCAATAAAGTCCTCCAAGTTTGAGGCAGATGGTTCCTTTACTGCAGGAATATTTAACAATTTCTCTAGATAAGTTGTTGCCAGAACGCGCTTATCGTTGTATTTCTTGACCAACGAATTCCACAAAATTGTATAATTTTGAGCAGTTGGCAATAAACCTTGGCAAATGCTTTGAGCTTTTCCTACCAGTTTTCCAACTAAATATTGAATCTTTTCACCTTCCGTTAGACTGTCATTCTCATGGACCATAGATTTAAAATTTTCATAAAACACCGGCCAATTGTTTACATCTCCGTTGAAGGCACACAGCTCTAATCGTGGTAGTTGGATGCTCCTTTTTAAAGGAATATCATTTGCACTTGAGGATTTTGTTGTGTCTTTTAAATTCTCGTAAGTATATTTAATTTCAGCGTATAAATCTTCAAATGACAGAATAATATTATTATCTGTTGCTTCATCTTCCTCACTTTCTGCAATTAAATCATTTTTTTCTTTTACCAGTAATAAAAATTCTTTACGCCAGTTGTCAATGCCTGCCGCGTGCACTTTAAATTTACGCAAATAAATTTCTCCCAAATGAATTGAATTAATGGTATCGAAAATGCATTGTGCCCGTTCCAAGTACGTCTCTATCTCATTCTGGAGGCGCTCCTTACGTCGTTGAAATGCTCGTTTTTCGCGTTCTGAAGTCATGTTTTAATTTGGCTTTAATAAATTAAATTTGATAAAATTAATAATAAATTTTACAAATCCCGTACGTACAAGTCCTTATAAATTGAAGTAGCAAAGAAAAAAGAAGGTTATAATAATGTTATCAAAATGTAAACAAATAATGTAAACAAAGAAAGTAAACAATGCAAGTACCTAGGTAGTTACTTATACCGCGGGCTTAATTCGAATGTACCTAAAATGCAAGAGATAGGTATACCTACAAGGCAATTAAATAATTAACCCGCACTTCGATTCCAAAGCGATATTTTTGATAATAATGTATGAACGCGTCACGAATTGCATTTTTGTAGCAATAAAAATGGCGAATAATTTTTTGAATCCGATTTCAAACTATAAGAATCTGAATTAATATTACGTGAATCTAGTTTTTTAATTTACGATCTGGCTTCGTTAAGGACCAAAATTATGATAACGCCAAGTTTGGCGCTATCATGTGGGGATGCGAGGGGGAGGATTTGAGATCGCAAACTGGTTCTCGATTATCGCGATCGGACGAACTGCCCAACAAATCTGTCTAGGCAGCCAACCAATGGAGCAAGGGGGAAGGAATCACGGAATCAAATGGTCTGGACTCACCTTATCTCCAATGGATGCCTCTTTCGCGGAGCACTGGTCGCGTTTTTGTGTGTGGTTTCTCCTTCGTTCGCGCGCGGTGTACACTGCGATGGACACGTCTATCCAAGGCCGCGTATGAAGAAGTACTGGCTGGAGACAGGTGATTGGGCAAATCGGATAGGTCAGATTATAGGCACAAGGACAAGGATTTTATGGCCAGCTACCCATAACAAACCTACCTAACAGTTCGCCCAAACAACATCAGCATCAATACATAACTAAAATTGACATGGAAGGAATAATAAGTAGGCTTAATGACAATAACTTTGATATAGATTATGATATAAATAATATAACTGAGGGTGAAATTAACAACATTTGGGAGGACATAATATTAAACTAATAAGAGTTAAACGGGAGAATACCAACAGAAAGACAATAATCAGTAAATGGCAGACAAAACCATGGTATAATCAGAACATTAAAAATTTAGCTTTACAGAGAAATATAGCTTATAATAAATTTAAAATGACCAAGGTACTTACAAGGTACTTATCATACCGAAGAAGATGTTTATTCATTTTGGATGGAATATAAAATATATAGAAATATGGTTACCGATGTGATAAGAAAAAATAAAATAAAATGGTACCAAAACAGAATAAGTGAAGCAGGAGAAGATCAAAAAAATATGTGGAAAATTATTAAAGAAATTGTTAATCCAAAAATTAAAGGAAACACCATCAATGAAATAAGAGTTAATGATAAAAAAATTGAAAATATAGAAGAAATAGCAGAAGAATTAAATAATTTTTATATTTCTAGTATATTGGAAATAATCAAATCAATTGATGAGGAAACTGACTTAAACCTAAATGAGCTAAATATAAGTACGGAAAATTGCAATCATAAGTTTGAAAATTTTGAAAAAATTGATAACCAAAAATTATTTGAAATAATTAGTAAAACAAAAAAAGGATCTAGTACTGATAATATAGATAAGAAATACATTCTCAATATTTGGCAACAAATTGGAGATACTCTTGTAGAGCTCATTAATGTAATATTAATTAAAGGAGTAATGCCCAATATACTAAAAATAGCCACAATTATCCCAATTGCCAAAATTAAAAATCCAATCGAAGCCAGTGACTATAGACCTATTAATATGTTACCATTTCTGGAAAAAATAATAGAAGAGATAATAAGTAATCAACTGAAAAGATTTATTGCTAATCAGGGGATATTAATTGAAGAACAATCAGGATTTAGAGAAAAACACTCAACGGAAACAGCAATCCAACTAGTAATAAATAATTGGATCGAAGACATAAATAATAATAAAATTGTAGCTGCAGCATTCTTGGACTTCAAAAGAGCATTTGAAACAGTTGATAGAAATTTATTAGTAAAAAAAATGAAAAATATGGGAATTGAAGGAACAGTAATACAATGGATAAAAAATTACTTATTGATGCGTAAGCAAAAAGTGAAAATCTCAAGCCAATGTTCTAACCAAAGGGAAATTAACACGGGAGTCCCGCAAGGATCCAAGCTAGGACCAATCTTATTTATATTGTATATTAATGACATTTTAAGCGTAATTAGTAACAGTGGATGTCGGTTACATTTATTTGCGGATGATACATTGATATATTGTGTTGGGGAGGACATACAGAAGGTAGAAAGAGAATTAAATAGTGTTATGGGTAGGACAGAAAAGTGGTTAAATAAAAATAAGTTAAAGTTAAACACTGAGAAATCAAAAGTAATAGTACTGAATAATGTCAAAAAAGGTAAATTAATTATTAAGGTAAATAATAAAGAATTGGAAGTAGTTAATAAGATTAAGTACTTAGGAGTGATAATTGATAGTAAGCTTAATTTCAAAGAACATTTTGATTATATTATTAAAAAAATAAGCAAGAAAATAGGTGTATTAAGTAGAATGAAGAGCTTGTTAAGTAAGGAATATAAAATAATTGTATACAATAGCATAATTAAGCCTCACTACACATACTGCCCAACAATATTATTTATGGCAAATAAACAGTATATAAATACATTACAAAAATTACAAAACAGGGGTATGAGAACTATATTGAATAAAAAACTAGACTGTAAAATAAATTATATGATAGATACGTTAGATTGGTTATATATTGAAGAAAATTTAAGAATGAGTGCTATTATTTTTATACACAAAGTAGAAAAAAACATGTTACCTCAGTATTTGAGCAAATTTTTAATTAAGAACAGAGACATTCATGAATATAATACCAGGAAAAAGGCTAATTTAAGGAAGCCAAAATTCAAATGTGTAAAGTATGATAAGGGCGTTTTGCACAGAGGATTGGATTTGTATAATGATTTACCTGTAGAAATAAAAGAAAGTAGGGATATTAATGAATTTAAAGTAAAATTAAAAAAATATATTAATGTGCAAACCGGCCTTAGCATAATTATTAATAAGTTTTGATTTGTTCATTTTTGTTTGGTTTTTTTTTATTTTTGTTTGTTTATCTTTTGTTGTTTTTTATTAACATAGCTTAAGTTGTAATTAGCAATAGCTAAATAAAATAATATATATATATTGAAATCCGCTGGATATAAATAATGTGGGTCAAGACAAATCCCTCTCGCAGATTTATATTCTACAGGATGGCTCAAAAGCATCACCTTGAAGAAAGACGCAGGCGAAATAAAATAATATCCCCCTGTAAAGAAACGCTTTTTTATATGTTACACAATTCGAGAAGCATTTGTAAAAAATATTCTTACGAATGTGTTGAGGTTTCTGATGTCTTCCTTTTTTAATTCTTCTTCGATATTGTTGGTGAACTGTATAGTTAAGGTTTGGCGAGTTAAGATTTTTAATAAATTTTGCACTTTTAACTTTTAAATTTCGTAACTTTTTTATTGCACAGAATTTAAATACATGTTGTTCAGTTGAAATCAAAATTGGAATAGAATTAATCAAAGGTAAAGATTAATTAGATCATGTTAAATAGTGAATGGGTGACATCTGTTAATTTTTAATGAATTTAAATGTAAACATTTATTGGCAATATTTGAAACTATGAATAATATTAAATGTAGGTACCAAGAGATGTCAGTGCTTCTCAAAAGACTTAACAGAATGTATAAGTTTATGTCTGTGTATGTTTACTTATGTTTGTGTGTCTTTACTGACTTGTATATCTGTGTCTAGAAGTATTTTAATGGTTGTACCTACTCATGTTTGCTCGAAGCTTCTGCTCGAGACGAATCTGGTATGTTGTATGCTATTAATCTAATTTTATCTAAGTTGCAAAGATATGTTACATTAGGGATTCACATAATATGCATTCTCACAAGCAGACACGTACAAGTTCGCGCTTGCACATGCCGCATGTGAACCTACACCATAAAAACCCAAATCTCAAATCGATATACACCCTGCAACTCTTGCCATTTTTCCCTGAAACAGGGGTGACATTGGCCAACTGAAACATTTTTTACAGCATGGGTGGTCAGCCGCATACCAACCTATAAGTCAAGGAACACACACAACAAATTACATTTTTGTACATCATTAATAATTATCGGTCGTTGTTATGGCCGCGGGGATCATGACAGGTTATTTGGAACCGGATAACGCTGGTTCGAATCCCGCGACGATAACTTCGACCCTGGTTCAACAGATGCCGTTGCATGCACACAAGCTTCTGCTTTCGCATGAAGACAACTGGCCAGGCAAAATAGGTTGGTGGATTGCATTCCTTTCCACAAATCTATTTTTTATAAGTTAAAAAAACAAATGTATACACATCAAAACAAATACAGAATACAAAATTCTAATTAAAAAAACCATACAGATATACAGCCGCCAACTTTACAGATCAACCGTTATTTCTTTCTGTCCTTACATACTTCTTTCATTTCATCCAGAGTGATAACCAGTGATAACCTTCTTCAAACAAGCTCTCCTTTTATTATGACTCTGGATATTCCTTTCATTCGCTATTTCAGATTTTTTTCTGTTACTTGGAAAAACTATTTTTCAGTTATTCTAATCTAATCTAATCTAAGCTGCAAAGATATATATCATTTAAGATTTATACTAAATGCATTCCCACAAGCAGATATGTATAATTTCGCGCTAACACATGCCGCATGTGGACCTACAATATAAAAACCCAATCTCAAATGAACATAAGCCTTGCAACTCTTGCCGTCCTTCCCTGAAACAGGGGTTACATTCGGTTACATATTCGGTTACACTTTATTGGATTACTAAGTTCCACAGTGAAACTTACTCTAGTGTATTGCATCTCTTTGCCTTTACAGGAAGTGAGTGCATTTGCAGTAAATTTGCACCGCATCAGCTGACGCTGCAGCTAAGTGCAGTGTCCGGGCCGGTAATGAAAAGAAACACTGGACTCACAATAACATGAAAGCTTCCCTCCACCCCACCCCTGCTTTCCTTTTGTGGGCGGGCATTGACGCGAATTATGTTTTGTAAGGGAAGTTCTGAGATGGAGGGTGTAAAAGTTTGTTAAAGTGTTTTTCGTTTGAATATAATGCCACTTTTAAAATTATTTTTGCACTTTTTATATAAATTGAATAGAAAGAACATATTAATTGACGAGGCATTCACTTTGAAACCTTCAATTTTAAAAATATTAAAAATTAATAATCAAAAACAATTTGTATATGTTAACGGGACGCCTCGTAACCATGTACAAATTGTTTTTGATTATTAATTTTTAATATTTTTGAAAAAACACAGTTTAAATTAATTTTTATTTAATTTTTTCTTAAACGTTTTCGCCGATTAAAGCATTTTCAGGAGCATAATTGAAGATGCCTTATTAGGCGAAAACTTTTGGGTAAAAAATTAATAAAAGTAAATTAAGACTTTGGTTTGTCTAAAACTTTGGTATCGTGTATTACGTTTTTTTCTTAGCTTAGTTTGTGTAGAATCAGATTCTTGAATCAATTCCATTGAAAGGTCATCTTTGAATCAAATGGTAAATAAGACAAACAAACACTATGGGACGATATTATAAGCTGAATACGAACAGTAAATTAAGCCTCAATGTCTTTCTTTACACAGAAAAAATGCATCATGATTTCATCCATTTCTATGATTTGAGTTTATTTACTTTAACTGCCATGAGGTTAATCAAATATATTTTTTATTTTGTTATCCGCAACTTTTTGTACCACCCTAGTTAATTTTTTATTTTTCTGAATAAAACAAAAGTCGCAACATAATAAACAGGAGCGTAACTACATATCTCCCGGTAGAATAACAAATTAAGTGAAATTTCCTGAAAAAATGAGACAAAGCCTTTGTCCTTTACGTGAAGCACTCTGGTGAGGCCTCGCTGGATTCCGTGGTGTTGCATAAACATAAATATTTAATGGGTCTACGCCAGAGGTCCTCCTGAGGGTCCATGTAAAGTCTCCTGTGGGACCTCGAGAGTGTGCGTGGTCTGCCGAACGAGAAACCAACAGAGCTTATAATTCATACCGAAAAGCCATCAGCGTGTTTGTTTTGTTTCAATTATTTTGCAAGAGAAATGTGGTGAGCATGAAAATGTTGTACCCAATTAGTGAATTACTCGTACGTGTAAAAGTTTAAAGATCGTAGTATTGAAATATAGCAATCAATTTTATGAGTTATAGATTGGTACGAGCTGACCACCCGTATCTGCAAACACAGAAAATTAGATTCTTTGGGTCTATGCTTATTTATCTATTCTTTGAAAAATTATATCTAGATCGCCGCATTTAGTTCTGCCGTCATTCCGGTAGCGGTAGCCATAGCTTCTGCAGAGCTACCTTCCTTTTTTCTAGTTTTGCATACCTCTTTCAATTTATTCGTATTCATCGTCGTTTTCACACATTTACTCTTGAAAAATATCTCTGTATATCTTGTTCATTCACCACTTTTCCAAACTGACAAAGACAACTATTTCTCAGTGTCATTTACCTTTTTTATCATTTTAGATTTCTTTTGTTTTCATCATCCATTTTTTCTACATGCCCAAATCTACTTTATGTTCAAATCCTGTTCAGGCTGAATTTTCCTTTAACCCATTCATTCCTAATTTTTTTATTTTTTTCTGTCATTACATTTTCTTTGTATTCATGTAAACTTAATCATTCTTTCATCATTTATTGATTTCAAATAACAAAATAATCTCATTGTAGTCATTTGTACCTTTACTTTCATATCCTCCTTCAGTTCTCTTTTACCCATTCATTCTTAATTCTTAGCGTTTTTCTGTTATAGAATTTCCTCTGTACATACATTTTGTCGGTCTTTCATCATCCATTCTTTTTACATGCCTAAATCATATTGTTACGAATATAAGTAGTTATGCCTGTCTGTGTTAGTTCTTAGTCAACGAAAATTTTAGAAATGAGTAAAAGTATTAGGTACCTATGTACCTAATAATAATTCGTATTTCTTCCAGATTGATTAAGTGTTGAACCGAATATTTGTTAAAGTCAAGCCAAGTGGTGTTCTCCATTTTCTCCATGCAATTCTCCATGTTTCGAAAATGATCCTTATTTTTAGTATAAATTAAGACCCGAAATTCCACGTAGCTTGAGAAGTGAACCAACTGTTGTACTATATTATGCAAATGTTACTCTGAACCGAAAGTGATAAAATAAATTGTGCATAATAAGTTTATTAAAAATAATCCGCGTAAAAGCATAACATCATTATATTCTTAAGTACATTAAGCCACTCCTTTTATCCACTCCTAAATAACTATTAGTATCTGATTAAACTAAACCAATTATTAACGAAAGTAAATATTTTATCAATCAATAAACTGATTTGTGAACTGCTGATCAAAGCCATCTTTGTATTGGATAGTGGGATTTGTAAAGGAGACATTTCGGGTACCTTTGATCCCTCCCGGAAATGGCTTAGCAGGAAAGTTAAATCCAAGTTTTCCCCAAAGGACTGTTCCTATTAATACTTATACGTAGTTACGAGTTGTCCGTCTCAGTTGTCTGTGACCAATAGTAATAGTTTAATCTGAAATAAGCAAATAGGGGTTAAAGCTTTAGATTTGAAACAGAGATGATGTGATAAGAATTATATTTTTGTAAAATTGTTTTTTTTTTGTAATGTGCGTACGACTACGTTATCAAGACCGGTTAAGACCTGTCCGTAATATAGTGATCAGCGCTTCGGACTCGTGATTGGAAGGGAGTGGGTTAGAATCCTGGCAGAGTACACAAAAAAATCATATGCTCTTTGCTGGACAAATCAGCTGTTCACTTGCGGCCATCTTGGATTGACAGGTCTTCATACAAATATTACCGATACTCGGTAGGTAAGAATTACCGTGGTGATGAGACTTCCAGCCCTGCAAAAAGATTTAAACTACGAAAACCATACGTAAGCAAATTAAAAAAAAAAACTTGTAAAATAAATTCAAGCGAAGTTTTAAATAAAATTGAACCCAAAGTCAATTGTAACAAAAGATACTCGCCGTAATAAAAATAAAACAAGGTCATCTTCTTTTTCTTCTTTATACTGCTTAAATTATTGCATGAACAAGGTGATTCATTTCCCATGCAGGCTCTACGCTGGGATTTGTAGAGAAGAGTCTTCTCGCCACCCCTGGGGAGCGTGAGGTTGTTTTATTTTGTGCTGGTTAAATGTTTATCCCTCCTGTGATAGGGGATGAGAAACAGGCGTGGTATTGCCGCCTGGAGCATACAAGACTCTTTATTACGTCGCAAGTCAAACCATGGCTCTAAAGTGGAAGTGGAACCTCTCTAGAGGGTGCTGTTTAACCTACATATTGTTGTGTTTTTAGGGTTCAAAAAGTCTTCAAATTAAAAAAAAACTAGTCTTCTTTACAGGATATTTATTTTACACTTAGATTTATTTAACAATTTATATTTATTTTTAACAATTCACATTTATGGTTTAGCAATTTTCATTTATTTCACCGTTGGTTCTCTTTCACTGATACTGTCTTTCTTGTTCAAAAGCCAAGCGTCGTATCAAGACTGGCTGCTGCAAGCCGCTTGCAGCCCTTTATACTTCCAAAGATGGTAGTTACTAGAAGCCGCCAACTTTGCTGGAACCTTCCAGAACATAAAGCTTCCGGTACATAAATTTGAATACCTCTTTACCCTAGGTACTGTTATGTTATTTTAAAATAACATATAAAAAACAATCTCGAAGTGTGTAGTGTGTTTTGTGGGCCGAACGAAGCCGAACGGTCACGGAAGCTGCCGAACTGCGCCGTGTGAACTAAGCGGGCCGTCGCTCATCAGTTCCCGGCAAGGTGTCAACCGATTCAGACGTCGGCGACCAAGCACCAAGCGGTGCAAGAGGGGGCATTACAATGGAGTTCCCTCCTCCCCATCTACATACTTGGATTTCCTGCCAGCAAGGCACCCGCCTTGTGGACCAGAGGCATAGGAGCGCCCACCCAGGGGCTCCAACGTGTGGAGGCGTCCGCCTCGTGAGCCACCGCTAGCCTGGGGCGCTGCCCCAGGCCATTCAGTTCGGAACTCCAGTCAACAGAGTAGGGAGTGTTTTAGTGACGAGATAGAGGTCGGGCCATTTCCTTATTTCCCCTTTTTCCCCTATATTACTAAAGTAAATAAACCCTTATTTGTTCATGTTAAACTTATCTTTTTATATACAAACCCTCCCAAAATACAAGTAAGCAATACCAAAGAAAGAATCCCACGCCCTGAGAGTGATGCTGATGATAGCTAGCCGGAGTAAGTATCATGTAGGTACATCCTGGGAGGTACCTTCATTTTTAAGCATAACAGTATCTATAATAATTACTCCACCTCTCATCAGCTATAACTAATACACCTACCTACCTAACATTTATATGTATTTGTTATTTACATAACACTATAACAACTAATCTACACATGTAGTGTAACTTATTGCCTACGTTGACCCCAAAGAGATCGCATGTAACAATTTGGGATCTATTTATTTGTACGGGAAAGGAGGCCGGTCTCACACTCACTAATTTCAGTTGAAGTGGGGGTTTTCAAGCTCCCGGGGGGGCTGGTTCTCATTTCTTGTGAAGGCCGAGTACACCTTGAGATCGAACTCTTGCTCTCGGCTTGGAATGCAAGCATTCTACCAACTGAACTATCGACCGAACTTTTTACGAGCTTCGTCGTCGCTGCAAAGCGCCAATGCTTAAGCAAGACTCAGTTGCTGTAAGGCTGGATGGGCCTTTAGATGACCGGTCTTTGGTAAAGGTATATGAATTTTTCAACCCAGCGAAGAGCAAATGTGAATTACAAATGGTATATTTTTGTGCTCCGCCGATAGAAAAAAATTCAGGCAGTCTTGCAGAGGCTCTGGCCATCCCTGGTAGAATATCGATAGAGTTATAGTTACAAATATAAATGTCTTATTCTCCTCCTAGATCTATGATCTATTTATTGTGGAACTCCCTCCTGTGATGCAGAAGACCAGCTGTTATTCCATCTTTTGGGAGGGCGACCTGGTAGACGCTGGCCGTCCGGTATCTCCTGTGCCAAGACTCGGGCTATCCTTCCTTCGTTCATGCGGTCTACATGGTCCCTCCCTAACCGTCTCTTCTTCCTGCTCCATTTGACGATGTCTTCAGTGTCGCACATGCTTCTGATTTTTTTTTTTTTTTTAATTAAAAAAAAAGATTTGTGAAGAGGATTGCGATTCACCAACCTATTCTGCCTGGCCAAAAACAGGTATTAATATCATCAATCGATAATTCATTATTGTTTAGATATTATAGTTTTTCTGAATTCCTCAATCGGTCTCTCAGTGTTTTTGCAGCAATGTCGTGGAGTGTTTTCATCTCAGATACTCTGAGTAGGCTCTTGGTTCTCATGTAAAAGTCTGTTACGGTTTAAAAGGCATATGGGTTAAGCAGCAGTAAAAAGTCTTACTTGCTCCAGGAGGCAATACCACGCATGTTCCTAGTCCAGTGGTTACACTTCGCACTCGTAAATGGAAGGTTGTGGGTTCGAATTACGGACGCGGCGGTGAAGAAGTGGCGTGGACGAACTATCGTGATGCAAATTTGTTCATAGCCGTGCTGTCTGTGGACGTTCTATCTGTAACCGATTTGTCGTGAAACCATATATGCCACCGTCAAGTCATAAGGGTCATTAAAATTGAGTGCTAATGTCCTTGGTAACCAATAAAAAAAAGTCATGAAATCATTTGTAGAACTCTATTTCAATGTTTTCAAACAAAGTATTAGTTTGCTTTCTCTCTAGCAACCCGGCCGTGGGACGTCATATTTTTTTTCTGCGCCGAGCACATTGAAAAAAAAAACATTCGCAATGTAAAATTTGCAAAAAAACAAACTCACAAAGTTTTTAAAATGAAAAATCTTGTTCGCTGAAAAACTCAAACAAGACAAAAAAGTTGTATTATCTTGTCAGGTTATTTTGTTTGGATTTCTTGTAAACAAAGATTGTTCTGAATTACACAACACATGGGCTCGCTTTGTCTGACGTTAAATGGATGAAAAATGTTGAGCAATGGAAAAATGATAATAAGTGGTGGTAAACAGGGACTTAGTCTTGCGTTATGCCTTTTTTCATTCACCCCTGGTTTTTCTTTGAAGCCTTTACATCATGAAAAACAGTTAAATGAAAGTGTATGTAAGGTATTAATAATAATAATTTGACAATATTTTTAGTGCCTTTTTGTGAGTTCAGATGCAGAGCCAGAGCTCCTTGTTAACAGACATATCTTTGACCCTGATTGAAAAGCATTTGCACTCTCCACAGCTCACAGCTCGTGTGGTAAGCATTACACAGCAGAGGGCCGGCAATGCAAAAGGTACGATCTAAATAATCGGCCGTATTGCTTCTACAGGAAACCCTGAGTCTATTTACAGCAATGCTGCATGCATATCTCAAAGTCCCCCGCCTACCCTCTACTGTGTCCTCCACACATAGCTCTGAGACATACAGGGGTGCAATGTTCTGCGAGGACTTAAATACAGCTAAGCAGACTTTGTACTCCCCCCTCTCCTTTATTTTCAGCCAATGAAGCTGATCTCTGAGTGAGGGTGTGATGTGCTTAGTAAAAAATAAATTGCCGACCAATCGTGCCGCAGCATTAAGCACAGATTGAAGCCTGGACAACTGTACAAACAGTTAAGCCGGGAGAGCACAAATGCAGCGAGAACCTTGGTTCCTTCGACTGGCAGATATCTACTGATGCTCCTGATCAATCTGATCTGGAACATTCCAGCACTCACTGTTTTTGATATTAAATAAAACATAATATTGTACATGTAAAAATGCCGAGAAGAACATGTCGCGAGTGGAGGAGTGCCCCATCAGAAGACACCCTCCTGGCTTGGTAGACCTCCATGAAGCCACGCCAGGACCAGGAAAGTGGATGGAAGGCTTGGATCTTTGCCTCTGACGCGGCCCAATGGTTAAGAAATTTGTTGCGCTTGCCGGCCATACGCAGGGTAAAAGTAAGTAAGTTCGACCGGTTCGTCGTCCAGTGGCAACACTTCAGACTCGTAAATTGAAGGTTGTGGGTTCGAATCTCGGTAGAGCACAAAAAATATACCACTTATATTTTCAAATTTTCTCTTCGCTGGGTTAAAAAATTCATAAAGCCTTTACCAATGACCGGTCACTAAAAGGTCTATCCAGCCTTACAACAACTGGGTATTGCTTGAGTATTGGCGCTGTGTAGCGACGACGACCAAGCTCGTAAACACCTCTGCGACACTAAAAAAAGAGTCATAGACCCCTAAAGTCTCTGAAATCTAGGGAGTCTCCCGCATATTATTTAAAAAAAAAGTACTTAACTACTAACTGGATAACACGTTCAATTTAACTGCTGACTATTTAACTTCTTTCCATGTAACTACTTACTATTTTCTACTAACTTGATAACCGTGTATACAGCAGCTTTACGTGATCAATAAACTCTCTCAGTGCTATTCTTTTTCTCGACATTTTAGTCATCAGTGAACAGCTGATTAGTTTTCATAAAAATATTACCAAAATTCGGTAGGTAAGAATGACCGTGGTGATGAGACTTCCAGCCCAGGCATCATTAGTTTGTCAAAGCATTGGCTCAACGGACGACCAAAATGTCTAAGAATAGCACTGAAATTTTTTGTCGGAAATTTTCGTCGTTTTTCTCAAAGCTGTCGTATTTCTCCCCGAATTGTGTTCTCTAAATAATAACAAGTCATTTTTCTCAGAGGCTTTCTCCATTGACAGTTTCTCGGGAATGTTTAACCCGTTTATGTACGCGAACAAATGTTTACTCACATCATGAAATTATTATTTCTGGAGGCCCGAGCACAGTAAATATAGACTGCCATTATTCGATTTATAAAGTAAACTCATATCCGTGTTGAGATTATCTAAGAAGTATTACAGATTCGTGTAAAACAAAATTCGGAAAACTTGGATATTTTTAGGTAATGATGTAAATATATTGAAATTACAATTAAATGGTTTCCTGTGTTTCCATCTACATGTCTTTTTCCCAACAAAACCCTAGATTACCGCGTTTGGTTTAAAACGACTCAATTGTTACTTAGTAATGATAGTATCTGTTTCTAGCAATAAGAAAATAGATTCGTGGATTGCATTCTTTTTTAGTTTTTAATGAAGACATATTCATTTAGATGCTTCCAAGTTGCAGGATTTACGTTCATTTGAGGTTTGAATATTAATTTGTAGGAACACTTCATGTAGCATTTGTTAGCGTGAACTTACACCTATTGTTTGTTGGCATGCATTAAATATGAATTTTAAATGTTTATAACATCTTTGCGACTTATATTAGGTATAGATTATAATGTTTTTTTTTTTTTGTAATGTACTATTTGGGCTTGTAACAGTGTTTTAGGAGAAGTATTAAAAAAAATATTTAAAAACCTTTCAACTTACACCTGTCCTTTTGTGGGCATGCATTTGATATAAATTTTAAATGTGATATATCTTGCCAACTTACATTATGGATTATTATAGATGTATTCATTTCAAAACCTCTCAATAATTATTCAACCAATAGCCTTGAGTGTGTATTGTTGCTGGAAGTGTTTACAAGGAAATTTCTCAGCCATTGTTTCCTCAGGAGGTGTACTGCGCTATCTGGAGGTGTCCTCAATAGGGCACTAAAGGCGCACCTATTCGTGCTTATGTACCTACTGATACACATGTACCTACTAGTCATGTACCTTACTATTAATGTACTTACTAGTAATTTACTTACTATTCGTGTACCTACTATTCATGTACTTAAAACTCTTTAACCTTCTTTTCATGTGCCTACTAGTCATGTACCTACTAGTCAAGTACCCACTATTCATATTCCCCATTCGTTCGTGTACCTACTAGTCATTTACCTACTATTCATTTACCTACTAGTCATGGACCTACTAGTCAAGTACCTACTAGTCAAGTACCCACTATTTATATCCCAGGTTGTCATGTACCTACTGTTTGTCTATCTACTAGTTATTTACCTACTATTCATGTACCTACTAGTCGTTTACCTACTATTCATGTATCAACTATTCATGTACCTACGACTCATGTACCTACTAGTCATGTACCTACAGAAACTCATGCACGAATCTTGCTACGACTCATGTACCTACTAGTCATGTACCTACAGAAACTCATGTACGAATCTTGCTACGACTTATATACCTACCAGTCATGTTCCTACAGAAACTCATGTACGAATTTTTCTATGACTCATGTACCTACTAGTCATGTACGAACAGAAACTCATGTACGACTCTTGCTACGACTCATGTACCTACTAGTCATGTACCTACAGAAACTCATGTACGAATCTTGCTACGACTCATATACATACTAGTCATGTTCCTACATAAACTCATGTACGACTCTTGCTACAACTTATGAACCTACCAGTCATGTTCCTACAGAAACTCATGTACGACTCTTGCTACGACTCATGTACCTACTAGTCATGTACCTACAGAAACTCATGTACGAATCTTGCTACGACTCATATACATACCAGTCATGTTCCTACATAAACTCATGTACGACTCTTGCTACAACTTATGTACCTACCAGTCATGTTCCTACAGAAACTCATGTACGACTCTTGCTACAACTCATGTACCTACTAGTCATGTTCCTACAGAAACTCATCTACGAATCTTGCTACGACTCATATACATACCAGTCATGTTCCTACAGAAACTCATGTACGAGTTTTGCTATGACTCATGTACATACTAGTCATGTACCAACATAAATTTATGTACGAATCTTGCTACAACTCATTTACCTACTGGCTACTAGTCATGTATTAACAGAAACTCATGAACGAATTTTGCTACGACTCGTGTACATGACTCGACATCAGATCGTCTATTCTATATTATATCATGTATCTGTCCTGTACTACAAATTCAATCAAGGGAAGACAATTAATAAGCACGTACCTGTGTGAATTTCATTTAATATGCCTTCTAAATCTAATTTGACGTTAACATCAGTCGTGGAAAGCACGGCACAGAAAGAAATAATATTTTAAAATAGGATTTTATTTTTATTTTTCATATTGTAAAAATGGTTCACTTTGGCACTGTAATCCTGTTTCAGGGAAGGTCGGCAAAAGTTGCGGGTCTTATGTTCCTTTGAGGTTTGGATTTAAATTTTTAAGTTCACATGCAGCATTTGCAAGCGCAAACTTACACGTGCCTGTTTGTCGGCATACATTTAATATGAAATTTGAATGTTAGATTACAGATAATTATAGTATATGTGATTTCGAACTACTTTTTTGTTGACTTATTCATTCAACAATTTCCTTTTGGAATACATCCTACACTTCTATAATACACTGACCTTAACTTTTCTCCAAAACAATTTCGCAATTTTAAAATATAATTTAATGGGTTTCATTCTACACTTTTCCCCCAACGTATTATTTCACCTCTGAAGTAAAACTCAAACACCAAGTACAAAACGTAGCGTTGTATCAAAAATGTACACAACTTATAACTATCAAAAGAGGCGCTGTTTGAGTTTGGATATATTTTTAAGTAAAACACTGTGGTTGAGTTGGAAGTGAAAGTATACACTTTGGGATATAGGAGGTACTGTTATTTTAAAAATGCATTTTTGAAATTGGAGCCAGGCGCTTGCTTGGTTTGCCGCTCACAAAGAAAATTATGATCGTTTTGACCCAGAAAGCAATGTGGCGTCTCAAGGATAATAACTACCTTAAAATAAGCTTACGCTACCGTACAATAATAATAATCTATAATCTAAGTTGCAAGGATATATTCATTTAAAGCTCTCAGATGTAAGCCCACAAACCAACAAGTGTAGTTCGCGCTTACAAATGCTGAATGTGTACTTAAAAAATAAAACAACAAATACAACACTTGTTGAATTACAAAATAAGAGGGGTGGAATAATGTAACGTGGTTTGTATCGCTTTTTGAAAACTGTTATCAAAAGATTCCTCGGCTGGAAGTCTCATCCCCACGGTAATTCTGACCTACCGAATATCGGTAATATTTGTATGAAGACCTGCCAATCCAAGATGGCGGCAAGTGAACAGCTGATTAGTCTTCATACAAATTTTACCCATATTCGGTGGGTAAGAATTACCGTGGTGATGAGACTTTCAGCCCCGAAAAAACAAGAATACAAGGGCTATCCTTAGGGCCTGTTGCAACAACTTCCTATCAATGTTTGATTGACACATCAGATTTGATTGCTTAGTTCTGGTTAGAACCTCGGTTAAATATTTTTTGGATGTGGGTAATAATATGACGGGATTTCTAATCTAATCTAATCTAAGTTGCAAGGATATGTTACATTGGAGATTCACATTACATGCATTCTCACAACCAGACACGTACAAGGGGGGGGATTTGAACAGCAAATATGATGTACATCAGCTTATTTACGTACATGCAAACAAATTTTAGATTTTAGGGCGGAAATCACATTTGATTTATATTTTTGTCTGATTGGAGCTTGGTGCAACAGGGTTATTATTTTTTTTTTCATTTAAAATGTAGTTTGTATTTAAAAGTTTTTGAGTTTTTATTCATTTTGGAAGAAACTCAAGATTAATATTTTTAAAGTAATTTTTACAGTCTTCAAGAAATGAAACACTTGAAAGGAAAAAAGTGCAATGCATATTGTTTTATCCGTTATACATACTTGCAGTACCTTGTGTGTAATTTATATGGCAGAATGCAAATACAAGTATGTTTCAGGTGGTACTAGTGTTAATAGTTTATATGCACGCTCAGAAAACTCGACGTTTAAACTCAATTATTGCATCTACACAAATAAGGTATGAAATCTGAAATAGCGTATCTAGTGAGTGTTTTAATTTTTTTACAGTCTTGGTAAACGCTACGGTGGAGTTTACACGAATAGTTTTACACTTGGGTTTGTAGTATGCCCCTATCGTAGAAAGCAAAGGGTTTGGCTCATAGCAATTTACTATGATTAGACGTTAATAAATAACCCTCATGTATGGAGTAATACTTACGTTAGTATTCGCTATTAAAGTGTAACAGATTTAAATATAAGTTGTGTTTGATTTATATTAAAAAATGTACTTTAAGTGTTCTTTAAAACACAAGTTAAAATATTGCAAAGATTCTGTAATGCGTTGTTAACAAACGGTTTCCAATTTAAAGTAATATATACAAAATATAAATGTAAGCAAAATTTGAAAGGAAATTCATCAAATCGATAGTTAAAAGACAATAGGACATAAGCGACATAGATAAAATTGTTTAGGAGAGCAGTTTAAAGTTTGAAATTCCAGAACAATGACATAACTTTTTTATTTTTTTATCATATCGCTAAAATCAAAATAGCTCTAATATTAAAAAAATAAAGGCATTTATTGGCATTCTTGTGGTTTTACGATTTGTTTATGTCACAAGCGCTTTTAGGACAAAAAAGGCCAAAATTTTGTTTGTTACACCAAAACCATATTTCAAAAACGCAGTTTTTTGCTTGGGCATAAACAACACAAAAATCATCGTGGAACTATGGGACTAAACGCATTAGAAAGAGCGGAAATTTTCAAGTAGGATAGCATTCATAGCTCATTTTTGATCAAAATGTCGCATATCTGCCTTTTAATCGTCGATATGTACAACAATTTTTGTTTTATCTCCCTGAAACAGGAGTGCCGTTGAAAAAGTGTGCATTATTTTCCACATAGATTATCAGGTGTAACTCAAAATCAAGTTATTAAATAATCAAATAAACTAAAGAAATAGTTTATGAAGCGTCTACGACAATGGCGTAGCAAAAACAATAAAGTCCTATTAAGAGTTTCAGGATTAAAGAAAAAAAACGACTACGTAAAGGACATAAAGAAGAAGAATAAGAAAAGAAATTAAATAACAATAATAAATTACAAAATAGAAGCTCTGCGTTTTAGTTAATTTACCTGCTTTCAGAATACAACAATAAATTTGTCACTTCATTAACAATATTAAAAATAGAACGACAAAATTACATTTCACAAAATCGCAGGTTCCTGGCAATGAAAGCTTTCACATTTTGCTTCGAGTCTTTTCAGCTAATAACGACAGAAATGAGCTTTTAATAAAGCTTCCTGGGACAGGTAACGAAAGCGTCCGATACAACGACGCCTAACGGGATAACGAATTAAAGCTCAGCTTTTGACTGGTCTGACACGGCCCTGAGTGGAGGACTCGTTTATGTCGTTAAGCGAAGCTTTTACTACTCAGGTTAGCTCCCGAGCTTTCAAAGCTCAAAGCTCAGTGTTGTAAACAGCGTTATTAACGGTTGATTCTTAGTACGTCGTTTGCCTGTAATCTTATTTATCGGATATTTTGTAAGGCGAAATTAATTTTATTGTGTCTCAATTTAACACGTTTTTTGACGTACACCAATAAAAAAACTCCTTTTAAAAAGAGAAGGCTGGTGTACTTTTACAAAAAAAGACAAATACTACGTGTTTTTTTTAAGATTAAATTTCCATTGCCATTAAAGAAATTTAGACTTTGAGAAAACGTTATAACATAAAATGAAATCTGAAAATTATAAATTTAAATCCAAGCCCCTTTTTTAGATAACAAGATAATAACAAATTAATTTACCGACTAGATGAACAAAATTTTTTATATTATTTATGAAGTAGTAATAATAAAAAAACCAGTTTGATTTTCGCGTGTCATAATTTTGGAACAATATTTTTTCTTTCAAAAGAAACTAAAAATGCTACTGCTTAATCGTACAAATGTGAAATAATGAATTTATGTTTATTTAACTGTACAGAAAATCATGCCTATCGTATTGTCCTTTATCGTGGAAAACCATCTAAAACGCGACGAGAGTGAACGGTTTTATTGTAATTTTTAACAATACAACCGGAAAATGTCCAGAACCACAAATAAAATCAAATATTCAAGAAACCACGATTATAATTTTTTGTATGACTATTAGTCAAAGAGCGGAAATCTTATCTATAATATTAAAAATAACAATAAAATTAGGATGATTTACTTGGTGAGCGCTGTTTTTTGTGTATCACACTTCAAGAGCCCTTTGTGAGCTTGGTCGTCACTGTAGAAAGCGAAATTTCTCAAGCAAGACCCAGTTGTTGCAAGCCTGGATTGTAACCGGTCTTTGGTAAAGGTGTGAATATATTTTTTTTATCCAGCAAAACGCATAACATTTGAAAATACAAATGGTATACTTTTTGTGCTCCGCCGGGATTCGAACCCACAACCTTCCATTTACGAGTCGGAAGTGTTGACACTGGACTACGGACCGGTAATAAGTATTTTTAATGGAGTGACATTACTTATTTCAGATATTGATATGGAAGTGCCGTACTTGGTAAGTACCTAAGTATTATGTGATTCTAATGATTTTTTTTTGTGTCTATTTTTAATTATTTTCAGTTAAATGTTCCAGAATTTTAGAATTCTAATGAAGTAAGATTTCATAAAAGAAGTGTGCTGTATCTATAATCTAAGTTGCAAGGATATATTGACATACGAGACTAATATTTAATACAAGCCGCATGTCCCTGAAACTGACATGGCATTCGCCAAGTGAACCAAGCATTTACAGGACATGTGCAAAATGTGAGAGTGTGTTACAAGTAGAGGTGGCCGTTTAAACGAAAAGCAGTTTAAAATAGCTGCTTTTTATTTTAAGCAACTAAGCGCGCTTACAATTTAAACGAAAAGTCGTTTTGAAAAAAAAGCGTATAAAAAGTTGCTTCTGCTAATTTTGATTTAATTAAAATTTAATTCATTTAGTAGTTTCAGTTTTTCCATATTTACTCAAAAAATATTGACATTATTGAAAATTTTTTGAGTATTAAACCTAAACAATGTATAGTTCTGTAAGTTAAAAGCAAAAAAAAAAATCCAAAATACAGCACACACGAAAAAAAAGCTAAAAATGTAAAAAAAACGCGTTTTTTGAAATATTTTTTTGTGGTGGCAATTCTTAAGTTATATATTTTATTTAAGCTTTATAATTAAGAAAAAAAATTAATAAACATGCTTGATTTTTTTCATTACTGTAACTATTTTGCTAAGACCATAAAGTGTAAGAAACAAAAACGGCAGATTTAGCTTTATAAGTTATAACACGCCATTAGCGTTTGAAAAAGCGGATAAAAAAAGCCGAAGCAACTTTCGTTTAAAACGAAACGAAAACGTCGTTTACAAAACGATTGAAAAAATGTAGCGCGCTTTTTCAACGTTGCTTGTATAATACAAGCAACGTTGAAAAAGCGCGCTACATTTTTTCAATCGTTTTGTAAACGACGTTTTCGTTTCGTTGTTGAAAGTTGCTTCGGCTTTTTTTATCCGCTTTTTCAAACGCTAATGGCGTGTTATAACTTATAAAGCTAAATCTGCCGTTTTTGTTTCTTACACTTTATGGTCTTAGCAAAATAGTTACAGTAATGAAAAAAATCAAGCATGTTTATTAATTTTTTTTCTTAATTATAAAGCTTAAACAAAATATATAACTGAAGAATTGCCACCACAAAAAAATATTTCAAAAAACGCGTTTTTTTACATTTTTAGCTTTTTTTTCGTGTGTGCTGTATTTTGGATTTTTTTTTTGCTTTTAACTTACAGAACTATACATTGTTTAGGTTTAATACTCAAAATTTTTTCAATAATGTCAACAGTTTTTGAGTAAATAAGGAAAAACTGAAACTTCTAAATGAATTAAATTTTATATTTACAATAAACCCAAAAAACGAAAAAACGCTTTTTAAGCTGCTTTTTTTAAAAAGCGTAAGCGTTTTTTCCATCTCTAGTTACAAGTTTGTATGAAAGCATGGAAATTTATTACCCGTGATAACAATGTCGTTGCGTGAAATTTTTCTCTATACCGTACAAATGAATATTCATTTCTATACAAAGTTATTAATTCATACAGAATTATTATAGAGGTTGCTTTTAACCACGACAAGTTTGTATAATTTCTCCATTATAAAAAAATAAAATGTGTTCTAGCATGTAAAATGCAGGAAAATAAATTATGTTCACTCACCTCAAAATGGTGTTATTTCTGATTAAAAAAAAACGCAACTAAGCTACACATATAGTGTAACTTCTTGCCGCGTTATCCCCGAAGGGGTCGCATGTGGCGAGTTGAACCTTTTTATTTTTTACAGGTAAGGGGGCCGGCCTTACGCCAACCACTTCGATTGAAGTGGGGGTTTCCCAGCTCCCGAGAGAGCTGGTACTCATTTCTTGTGAAGGCTGAGTAAACCTTGCCGGTATTTTATTTCGGGGTTTGAAATAAACACCGAAACGGGAAATCATTTCTGACACCCTCGGTGGGATTCGAACCCGAGCTCACGGCATGGAATGCAAGCACTCTACCAACTGAGCTATCGACCGGACTAAACCGGATAAATAAAGTAATTTCATTCGATATTTTCTTTAGTTTTACAATACACGCGCCAATATAAATGTAAAAAAGTGACGTCGATAGCTCAAAGGTTGTTTGATTGTTTATCACGTGTGATGCTTGCGTTTAAAACCTTTCATTTCAGTGCCATGAAAGATCTTCTACAGGAGTATTTTTTCCGCTTCAAAACAGTAAAATTTCAAGTTATTTATTAAAGACGTGTCTCCAGTGCTTGTTTGGCTAGTCTACCATTTGATTCAAAGATGACATTTCAATAAAATTATATTCTTCACAAATTGAGCTAAGAAAAAAAAGTAAAACACGATAATGTGAGAGTTGTTTTAAATATTTTTAAAATCAATATCCAGCTTTCATAAGACCCATTGGTACAGTAGGTACACATACAAACATTGTTCATGTGAAATTACCTCTGATGTAAATTACACAAACAAGCGCTAAAAGAACGATTAACAAACATAAAACATCTACTATTAACTATGATTGTAAATAAAATTATCATTTGGAAATAAACCAATTCAAAGTGTGCAAATAAAATCCAATCCACGGTATTTCTAGATGTATATTTTCAAGTATATTTAAGTTGCAAGAAAAAATCTTATAATCAAATCCAGAATTAGATTCGGAAGAATAGATTTAAATATGTTTTTCTGATATTACTTGTAGTATCGATTTCCCATTGCCTTCAACATAACTTTTGTAACTGCTATCAAATGCAATTAAACTTCGCTAAAAGTAACTTCCTCTCTAATGGCGGCTTACAGTTTGGCCATCATGGAACCGTGTATTAATTGGATCTTCATCAATAATTCTGAAATAAGCTTTTTGTCAATAAAGAATTTACTTTTTATTAAGTACTCTGATTGGTAACTTTTTTTACGGTACTGCTGACGCGATCTATGATTGGTCGGCTGGGCCACCAATCGCCGGAATGAGGATCTGCGATTGGTCGGTTTTCTCCCCTCCACCAGCTCAACCATTGCAAGTAAGCAAGCTGACTCCAGCCATCGAGTTTCCGATTGGATTCAATGAAGCTTACACGTGTCTGCAGAGAGAAGGTTCACCGACTATACGTTTTTTGTGGTGGATGATATGTTATTTATTTAAGCTTCATAATTTACTAAAATTGTTGTGTTAAATGCCAATAAAGTCGATTTAAAACTGCCGTTATTTTTTTTCAAATAGATTTGTGAAGAAGAATGCAATTCACCAACCTACTCTGCCTGGCCAGAAACAGGTATTAATACCATCAATTAATAATTCATAATTGTTTATTTTAATGAACCATTAATTAATAATTACCTAATAACATCTCTTGAACCAGGGTCAAAATTATGGTCCAATGACCCAGGCGGGGATCAAACCAACGTTGTTCTATTCCAAACATGCTAGAAAGATCAGCCCACTTGGTCCCCTCGGCCATAACACCGACAAATTTTAACAACGTTATGATAAGGTATTTAGGAAAAAAGATCATGTAAGTTCACTGAAACAATAATTGTTGTCTAACTACTTGCATGTATTATTTAGACACGTAGGCTTTTCCATTCAAGTTGTACTTTATATAATAATATTTACTAATTCGTATTTTAAAAATTCCTTATAACGTGTCCAAGATACTTATTGTTTTGGGGGAGTTTTAAACTGGTCTCTTTTGTTATTTGATGCATTTCTCTCTTTTGTTATTGGATGCATTTCTTGGTGCACATTCTTAATAAAATGAAATTAAAAAAAAACAATTAGGTATTCGTCATAACAGTTATTGTTTCGTGAACCATATTTTTCACACACAAATATCAGTTTCCAATTGCTTTTACCTATTATTGGATAATAACTATCCTAATTACCATCAAACACAATTAAACTTTGTTAAAACACTTCATAGTTCGGCCGTCCTGGGACCGGATATGCAATAGTCTCTCTGAATAACGTCAGTAGCGTCGCCGTTCTGGCCGACAATGGGTGACGAAGTTACCAACGTTCGCTCCAATGGTTTTGCGCAAAAGGAAACTTTATTAGGTTATTTGAACTCGGACTAACTTTAAAATAGTTTCTAGGTTTTCCGCCAACAATGGATGCGCCGCTTTCGTCAAGAAATTATCATTAAATAAACTTGATGGAACGAAATATTTTCATAATAGTTTTAAGTAAAAAATGCAGATTGAACGATGTGTTTGTTCGTGAACGTTAAATTAATAGTATGGAACCGAAGACAGAAATTTACATTTTTTTCGAAAATAACATTCTATGCGTTTACATGTTTTCCTCTCACACGAAAAACTCCTACATTGACACCATTGTTTTTGTGCCGATCAAATATCTAATCTAATCTTATATAAGTTGCAGAGATATGTAACATTAGGGATTCACGTTATATGCATTCTCACAAGCAAACACGTATAAATTTTAACTTAAACATGCCACATGTGAGCCTACAACCTTAAAATCCATAATCCAAAATCCAAAAAAAAAAAAAAAAAACAAATCTCAAATGAATATACACTCTGCAACTCTTGCCGACCTTCGCTGAAACAGGGGTGACATTGGCACAGAGAACCGTTTTCTACAGCATGAGTGGTCAGCCGCATACCAACCTATAAGTTAAGGAAGATAATTCACAAATAATAATCAATATGAATTTAAAAACAATTACAAATACCAAATTCCAATTTACAAAATTAAAAACCCTAGCCCTAGATGCCAACATAAAAAAGATCGACCGCCATTTCTTTCTGTCATTACATAGGTACTTCTTTCATGTCATCCAGAGTAGCCTTCTTCATAAAGCTTTTCTTTTATTATGACTCTGGAAATATAAGTATTAAATTTTAGAGCTATCCTTGCAACTCTGATTATAGATCATTGATATTATTCTGTTTAATGTATTTTATTTTGTTGTTTCCCTCTATGTTTCTGATTTCAAGCGCGTTTTTCATGCCTCCCTTAATTTTAAACAATTCAACTGGTCTAGAACATGTGGTCATTTTAAAATTGAAATTTTTGTTGCTATAAAAACTTAAGACCGTTTAATCTTTTTATGTTATTTTGAAAAATGAAAATGCCCTACATTTCCATGATAATTAGTGCGCCCAGGTTTATTAAAATTCCATTAGAGTATTTAGGGAACATACAAAACACGGCGCTCAACCCAAATGTATGCCAGCCCATACAAATGACTTGTGATGTGTGCGGATGATTTCATATAGATTAATTACTTTGTGCGTGCTTTCACATACATACGTAAATAAATAGCGGAAAACTATGTAAACTAAAGTGAAGGGATCTGTGCTAATTTCTGACGTAAGTTGTTTAAAAAGGCTGGGATACTTGGATGTACGCTAATAAATGCTATAATCTTTTAGTTTTTACCTCAGTTAGCCTCTGAAGATGGACGCTTAAAGTCCGATAGCGCTTAGGCAATTTAACTTAAAATGTGAAAATAATAAAATGTCGGTGTTATGGCCAAGGGGGTAGAGGCGCATGTTCGACTAGCGTATTTAGAACAGAATACACGCTATGGACTCATAATCCATGGTTATTGAGGATTGATATGATGAAATGCCTCTACAAATATCGCCCGTTGTTGACTATGGATTGTACAAAGCTGACCCATGGCTATTTCGTGATTTATTATTGCGTCCTACCATATTTACAGCAACAACTGTAGTCTGACATCTGGCGACCACGTTGGTAACCTTTTTATTAATTAGCGGAGACACAAACCACAAGCACTATGGTGCTCTTTCCAAGAATAGATTAAATGAAATTAGATGCTTGCCTTTTGAGGTTCGGGAGGATGAGGGAGCTGGTATGATGGCAGGCCTCCACGCACGATCTCCGCAGCTTCCGGATCCTCTCCCTCAGCTCCGGACAGTCCCGAGACTGCCCGATGTGGATCAGCAGGTCACGGAACAGCGCCACCTGCCCGTTCACATCCATGATCAACTGAAACAAACCAGGAGATCGGGTTAGTTGATTGCGCCGTGAAAATTTGCAGGAATTAGTGAAAGTTGATTGGAACGTTGAAACGGTTTGATTATTTTTGTCAATACGAAATCTGCGAGAAAATAAGTTCTCATGAAATTTATACTTTATTTATTTATGCAACATCGTCGATAAATAACAACAGACTTGTAAATGTAATTTGTTGTGTATGTTCCTTGACTTAAAGGTTGGTGTGATGCTGACGATCCATACTGAAATAAATGGTTCACTTTGCCAATATCACCCCTGTTTCAGGGAAGTCAGCAAGAGTTGCAGTGCTTATGTTCATTTGAAATTTGGGTTTTTATATTGTTGGTCCACATGCGGCATGTGTAAGCGCGAACTTATACGTGTCGGCATATAGGAATGCATTTAATACAAACCTTAAATATAATATATCTTTGCAACTACGATCATGGATTAAAGATTATAGAAGTTAATTTGATTAAATAAAGTTTCTCTTTCATGTTCATTACTTTTGAATTTTTCACATATTATCTTCGAACAATTTCTTTTTCTGCTTTCCATACCCTCGACATTTTTTCTAGTTTTGTTTGTACATCTGAAAGCTTTAAATGTGTATGGAAAAGGTTCTGTTTACCTCGAGAATATTTACAAAGGAACGATCAAATTTCTCGACCTCCTGTTCGGGCCCGCTGCGAGAAAACCTTTTTAAGTTTGATATGGCATGAAAAAATTTAAGATAGATTTTATTTGAAATAAAACAAACTAAGCTTGTAAATTTTCGAGGCAGTATATTTTAACCCTCTCTTAAAAAAACGACGTCAAACATACATTTAATTTCATTGTGAAAAATGCGTAAAACCTTAACATATCAACTATAAACTTGAAATAAACATTAATTTCTTAGCATTATATTGTTCCAGTCTGGTTAAAGGTCGGGAGTAACCGATGTCATAGAGAGAGTGGCAAGGCTAAAATGGTCCTTTGCGGGACATGTTGCTAGAACCACCGATCAGAGATGGACGAAGAGATTAGTAGAGTGGAGACCTTGGAAAGATAAGAGAAGCAGAGGGAGACCTCCCACGAGATGGTCGGATGATATAAAAAGGCTTGCTGGAGACTGGATTAAAAAAGCGCAAGACAGAGATGGATGGAGAGATATGGGGGAGGCCTATGCCCAGCAGTGGATGGAGATGGCTGTTTAAGAAGAAGAAGAAGTCTAGGTAAGTACACTTAAAAAAACGCTACTAAGCTACACGTGTGGTGTTACTTCTTGCCACATTTTCCCCAAAGGGGTCGTGTGTGACAGTTCGAGACCTGTTTATTTTTACAGGTAAAGGGGCCAGCTAGCGCCAACCACGTCAGTTGATGTATGGGTGACCCATCTTTAGAAAAACTTGTTTCTCATTTCTTGGGAAGGCTGAGTAAATCTTTCCATTTCTTTTATTTTGAGATTGAAATAATCACTGAATCTGGAAAACATTTCTGATACATTTGGTGGGGATGGAACTACAGCCCTCTGATATGGAACGCAAGCATTCTACCAACTAAACTATCTAATCTCTAATATTATCTAAGTTGCAAAGACATGTAACATTGGGGATTCACATTATTTCCATTTTCACAAGCAGACACGTATAATTTCGCGCTTGCACATGCCGTATGTGAACCTACAATATAAAACCCAAATTTCAAATGAACATACACCCAGCAACTCTTGCCGACCTTCCCTATAGCAAGGGTGACACAAGATTAAGGAAACTAAAGTTTCAAGTGATTCGGATAGAACTAAATGCGGCAATGTAAGATTTTTTTCAAGCGGCCCTAATATGTGGAAACACATAAAATCTGCTTCTCATAATTTCCATGTATTTACCTCATTTCTCAAAAAAATATCCTACATTGCTGACGTTGATTATGTACGGCTTCAGTGAGGCAAGCTAGTTTACAAGTTAGTCGTATAGAACCAGAAGTGACAATCTAGTATTTTTACAAAAATGTGAAAAATATTGATACAAAGCAAATCAATTTCTCATTACTTCTATGTGTAAATGGCAATTTCTAAAATAATCGTAGATTTCCGCTTCTGGTTCTTGACGATTTAAGTGTGACACTCAGTGGATTGTTTGAATAATGGAGTTTATCGAGGACGGGGATTTTGGATCCAAAGTTTAAGGGTCAAAACAGGTCGACACTTTTAATATGAAGCTTTCAAAAGCAGAGACTTCCACCCCCGTCCTTGTACCCTTCAAAATGTAACTAATTGATGAAATGATAATCACAGGATCCTAAAATAGATTTTATATCATTTTTGTAATATTTTGTAGCTGTTTTATGCTTCCACAACAGAGTGTTTTAGTGCTTTTTATTTGATGTGTTTTGACTTTTAAAAAAAAAATCTCGAAGAATAGTTAGAAATGTAAAGATGAACAAAAAAAAGAACATGACAAAAATTTGGATTATAAGGTAATTTATGTAAAAAATTGTGATCAATAATGAGTGTACAATTCTAGTAAACCAAAGGTAGTTATAAATTAAAAAAAATTATATTATATAGAGAAAAACAATTCACTAACACCTAGTTAGAAACAAATGTGATGTTTTGAAATAATTCATTAATGCTCTTTATGAATTATGACATAATAATAAGATTGATATTTTTGACTCAGGGTCAAGCTATTATCAACATTTAAAAATTTGTTGAAAACAGGTTTTCAATATTTTCTCAAAAACTATTGACATTAAACAAAATCGGATACATGTCAGACTAAATAACGTATACTTTAATTATTATTTAAAAGGTAAAAAAATATTAACTAATTACAACACATAGTAAAAAACGATAAAAATGTGAAAAAAAAATGTGTAAGGCCCGGTAGTTTCACATTTTAAGCTAAAGTAGTTTATATAGCATATTTTATACCCGAGATATGCTATAGTAAAACAAATAGCCAAAACAGTATTTTGATTCCCATTTTGCCTATAGGCTATTACTAGGATATACCGAAGATACCCGAAGTCATTCCCACGTCATTCCATTGATGCCATCGTGACAAAACTTGAAAAATGAAAAAAAAAACCTCAGATACTGCATTTGGCCACATAAATAATATGGTAAACAGCCACGAATTCATGAAATTGTTGTCTATGGTTATTTTTTTTAACTGTCAGATGCCATATTGACGTTCCGCCTGCAGTGCATCAAAAATGATTGCATGGCGCCCGTGATATGATTAATGCTGTAGATTAATGTTATAATATGATTTTAAATTGTAAGTGCGTAAGACATTTTAAAACGGATTTTATAGACTGTGTTGTAGATAGATTCATAAAATCCGTTTGGATTTGCTTGCTAATAATTTCAAATGTTGTGCCCAGTGAATTCTTCCGTTTTCCTACCATATATTCCGAGACAAAATATTTTTGATTTGCACATGCAAACATAATCAGCAATTCTTTCGTCATCTGAACCGTTGCTTTCCTTGACAAAATTGAAGTAAATATTGTGTGTTTTCCAAGGTAATAATTGAGGAAGTTCGACTCAAAACAACATAGCCGCTGTAAATAACAGATGAGAAAAGACGCCATATTGGAATTAGCTAAAGCATAAAACGTATGCTCCGCAAAATTGGCTAGCAAAACTATCGTTGCTATTAGACTATTTTCTTGCTAAAGCATATTTCAAAATACCGTTTTTAAGATTTTAAGCTATAGTAAGTCATTTTTATGCTATTAGGCGCGTACTAACGATGAAACTACCGGGCCTAAGGTCCGGTATTTTCAAAGTGAGCATAGCGACTTTATACAGAATGAAAAGGACATACCTACTTATGTCAATCGTGTGGGTAGTTTTTTTTATTAGTTTAAAGTCATTCATGCCAACGTTGAAAATACCGATCCTAAGTTTAGTATTTTTTAACCTTTATAATTAAGATAAATGATCAGTTAACACGCCTGATTTTTTATTAATGTTACTCTTGTACTAAGATCGTACAGCTTGAGAAACCAAAACAACGGGCTTAGGGTAAATAACACTCTTAAATTTATTATTATCAAATATATGTATTTCTGTGTACCTAAAACAACAAAAAAACTTTTTAATGACTTTGATTACTCTGTATTAACTTTTGTGTATATTTGTGGTGAAATATTTAATGCATCAAGCACTCTAACAATATTAAAAATCTGAAAACATGGTTTTAAAATCTGCTTTTATTGTCAGTTTCCTTTGTAGATTTATAAGAAAGAGATCCGACTTAATGGCCGTTGAATAAGTCTAGCAGTAAAGCTGGTTTATGAGCTCTCCCGGCCGATCCTTAATCCCCTCAGGCTGCTTGCAAGAATGAACTTATCCGAATGTGCATTAACAATGCACAACTTAGTCCGCCTCTGGACACTTTCTTTAAGGAGAGTCTGTCCAGATTGTCTTATAAATTATTCAATCCCTTTCACAAGTAATGAGGTATCTTTGTTTGAAAATATAACTAAGGCATTGATCTGCGTTCTATTGATAGGACGTCTGTTTTCTGCAAAATCTCGATCGAATAAAGTAGGTATACAAGATGGATTCGATTTTAGATTATCTTAAATGATTATAGACCTTAAAAAAACTTGAAATTCCATTTTTAATTTCATTATTCTTTAACGCTTTATAGTATATGACAATACTTTATGGTGTATGGACCGAATGCGCACTGAAGGGCAATTCTGGATGTCAAGGCGAGGCCGAAGGCGACTGATACCGATTCGTTGCCGAATGAAAGGTGAATTGTGATTCTCGTTGTAAATTTGGCTGAAGGATATCTCCTTTAAAAGGTGAGGAATCTTTCGGAACTGTCAGAACATAACGCGGCCGATTTACCCCGCCGTACAGCGAAGGACAGCAATTGTCAGTAGATTATTACAAATATATGACTTATTTTCTTTAATTTTATTTTCTTTAAAGAAGTATGCAAGGACAGGAAGAAGTGGCGGCTAATCTGCAATGCTGATTTTTAATGTTGGTTTATTGGCTTGCTACATTTTTTGCATAAGACATTTTTTACTTTTTTTGTATAGATTTATTTTTAAGGTTTTGTTGTTTTCTTATACTTAAATGTTATTTATTACTCGTATTCCTTGACTTATAGGTTGGTATGAGGCTGACCACCCATACTGTAAAAAATGGTTCACTTTGCCAATGTCACCCCTGTTTCAGGGAATGTCGGCAAGAGTTGCAGGGCTTATGTTCATTTGAGGTTTGGATTTTATTTGTAAGTACACAATCAGCATTTGTAAGCGCGAACTACACGTGTTTGTTTGTGGGCATACATCTGAGAGCTTTGAATGAATATATCCTTGCAACTTAGATTATAGATAGATTATAGATATAGACCTAAATAAATGTATTTGCAAACTCATTCCTTATGTTTATTTGTGACCCACGTGACATTATTATAGAAAATTATGACGTAGAATAGGAATTACGATCTTACGAAAATTGGCATTCTGAACGGCATAATATGCGCATCGGTAAGTACGTCATGCAGATAATAATTATGCTTTTGTCAACATAAAGAAATTGCGTTATTTTTTCATAATTTCATCTTCATTTGTGATAAATTGTAAACATAATTATTTACAAGTGATTTTCAATCATTATAACGCTCAATTTACAAAGATAAACATAGATTTAATTGTCAAATGTCAGTTGACAGCAGGCGTGAAGTTAGCCTGATATGCCAACCTGATATGCGAGAGCTGTGAACTATGAGAATTGCCCCGTAAATTCCAAGGAAAAATAATTTCATAAAAAATGTTATTTATAATTATTTCCTAATTTTAGCATATTTGAAATAAGCAAGTCACCTTAAATTTTTTAATTAAAATAAATTGGGCTAGTTTTAACAAGTTGAAGGAGTTAAAGTACAATATAAAAAATAGTTTTCACCAAACATTGTATTGTTGAGAACTGAGTTTTTCAATACATTGCAATGTAGTTTTATGTATTTTCATTCAGTTGTTACGTACTTATTTGCACTTATTATTGTTTTACTACTTTTTGATGAAGTTTTAGTATTTTTTTAAATATACGGGGAAATTTACCCTTTGAGCTGGCACCTGTCGATTATCACATCGATCATCCGTCAGTCTGGCCAATCGAGAAAAAACTTAAAAAACCCATTGCTGCCCTTGTAAGGATAGTCGGAAGGTCGGTGGGAACGAGAATCGCAAAACGGCAAAGGAACTCTTTCGCAAGGGCTATTAATCTCCACCGGCAACTAATATCTTTAGTGCAACCGAACATCGAGAATTGCTCTTCTGGTCATTTGTAAGATTCATAATAATTTTTCACAGTCTTTTCACCACTATTTAGCAATAATTAAAATATACATCTAGATATCTTAGGACAGTTTTTTACATGATATATTGAATATTGATATCTGTTCTTCCGTAAAATCGAAAATCTTATATTTTTGAAATGCTATACACGTGAGTCCGGGAAATTCTTCTTAGAACCAATTAGTTGGGTTCCTTGAATAATACGTCCATATGAAGCTGACTATCAATACTGTACTCTTACTGTCACCCCTGCGTTTTACTACAAGGGCGTACATCATTGCATCTATAATCTAAGTTGCAGAGATATATTAACATTTAAAGCTCTCAAATGCATGCCCACAAACAAACACGTGTAAGTTCGCGCTTACAAATACTGAATGTGTACCTACTTGCAAACAAAATCCAAACCTCAAATAAACATAAGCCCTACAACTTGTCTGACCTTCCCTGACACAGGGGTAACATTGGCAAAGTGAACCATTTTTTACAGTATGGGTGGTCAGGTTCACACCAACCTTTATATCACGGATTTTGATTTTATCTTAGCTGAAATGTTTTTAAACCTTGAAATAGATCAGTTTGTAAAGTGCTTGCATTCCATGCAAATAGTTCGGGTCGAATCCTATCGATGTTTTCAAAAATGATGTTCGGTTTCGGTATTTATTTCAAAACCAAAATAAAATATCGGTAATATAATAAGCCTTCACAAGAAATGAGTATCAGCCCCCCCGGTAACAGGGACACCTCTACTTCAACTGAAGGGATTGGCGTGAGGCCAGCCCCTTTACCTGTAAAAATAAATAGATCCCACACACCACGTGCGATACCTTTAGGGAGAACGCGGAAAGAAGTTACATTATCTTAAATGATAGTATATATCTTTGCAATATAAAGTATAAATTATGTGAAGGAAAATATTGTCATGTTTATGATAAATAATGTAAAAAAAACCTTCACAATATCAATACACAAACCCTTACACTATCCATGAATATGGACCTGTTTGTAACCAACCAACTGACACGTAGATATCGCAACTAAGTTACACATATAGTGTAACTTCATGCTGTGTTATCCCCGAAAGGTTTCGCATGTGGTGAGTGGAACTTTTTATTTTTACAGATAAGGGGGTCGGCCTAACGCCAACCACTTCAGTTGAAGTAGGGGTTTCCCAACTCCCAAGGGCCTAGTACTCATTTCTTGTGAAGGCCGAGCTTACCTTGGCGCGTTTATATTAAATGTATTCAGGGTTGACTTTCGCTTCTTGCAAGAAAAAACTTATCCAAAAAAAAGCAAACCTTACATATTTCTTTTTTCAGGCTTAATTTGCATTCCCCTTGTCGCACCGTACATGTAAAACAAAACCAATTGCCCGGGCGTGGAATTCCAGATTGATTTTTGCCGTGAAAGCTTGTCGGGAGCATGACAAGGTCCAAAGCAAACGCGGCTAAAATATGCAGGACCTCTGGGATAAAAGGATTGTGCTCGGCCAAAGTGGAACAGGTAGGGTGCTACGACATGCGTAGACCATATTATATATCGCTACGCCGTATATTAAACAGAGTCTACGCCGCAAAGTGAATTCTAGTACATCCCAGAGTAAGATTGTGTACTCGTAGCCTTCTACCCCACATGGTCGTCTACAGGTATATAACCTCAACGATGTATATGAGTTGAAGAAAACTTAAGAATGAGTGCTCTTATTTTTATAAATAAACTAGAAAATAATTTGTGGCCAAAATATTTAAGTACGAGTAAATTGATTATAAGGAACAATGATATACACAAATATAATACTAGAAATAAGGATAATTTAAGAAGTGGCAATTTCTTGCGTTTTAATTATGGTTTATTTGTTTTCTTTTCTTTTAGGTAATATTTTTTATGTTGTAAATTAGCAATAGCTACTAAAATTTTATATTTTTAGTTTCTCTATGAAAAAAGAGCGCCGTTTTTGTGTGTGTCACACCTTAAGGGCCTTTCGTATCGCGAACGGGATATTTATTTAATTTACAGTAATGATAATGTAATGTAAATAGTCGATTTATATAGGTGTACATCGTAGGTAGTGATAGTTTTGTTAGTATTATGTCAAAAGTAGATTAATATAGATGTTCACCGTAGGTAGCAATAATTATAGACCTAAGAAATCTAGAAATTAAATGATCCTTTTGTACTCTTGAACTTAGTAGAATATTCGCGAATGTGCTGGCAAAATTAGTCACTGGAGAGTTCTGTCTGTGAAGTATATAAGGCGTAGAATTGAGTGCACTAAGCCAGTGAGATAGTTGCCTTTGATTTGCAGAGTGTAAGCGATACTAAACTGTAAAATAAATTTGTGTTACCAAAAGTATTAAAAATAAATTGTAAAAATAAATTAAGTGCAAATAAAGATCATGAAAGAAGACCTGTATGTTTTAATTTAGAGACATTTCGAACCAAAAACATTACAATAATTTCTTTGACTTATAGGTTGGTATGAGGGTTACCGTATAATGTAAAAAATGGTTAACTTTGCCAATGTCGCCCCTGTTTCAGTAAAGGTCGGTGAAAGTTGAAGGGCTTATGTCCATTTGACATTTGGGTTTTTATATATTAGGTTCACATGCGGCATTTGAAAGCGCGAACTTGTACGTGTCTGCTTGTGAAAATGCATATAATGTGAATTCTTAATGTTTCACATCTTTGCAACTTAGATTAGATTAGATTACAACATTTGCGTCAGAGTACATCCTATCATCTACGCATATCGTAGAGCCGTAGGCATTGTTCACTACCCGGCGTAGCCCAATGTGTAACTAGATAAACCGACCCAAGTGATACCCACGGTAAACTCATTTTTAAACCATTTAACCGTGGCTCGTGTATATTGTTTAGGGTTTAATTAAACCCTGTACACTCGAATCGTAGTTAAATGTAAGCTCGTGCATTGTTTAACTGATATTTGACAAACAAATAACTGAACTTTTTGTCTGTGATAGCTTGTTGCACACTTCATTAATAACAGTTTTTCTTTAAGACTATAAAACCTTTTTTTTTCTTGCGGTTTTATTCTAAAACGCAAATAAGCTACACATAAAGTGTGACTTTTTGCCTGCGTTATCCACGAAGGGGTCGCATGTGGCGCTTCGAGACCTATTATTTTTACAGGTAAAGGGGCCGGCCACACACCAACCACTTTCAGTTGAAGTGGGGGTTTCCCAGCTCCCGGGGGGGCTGGTTCTCATTTCTTGGGAAGGGTGAGTATACTTTGAGATCGAACCCTTGCTCTCGGCATAGAATGCAAGTATTCTACCAATTAAGCTATCGACCTTTTTACGAGCTTGATCGTCGTCGTTACAAAGCGCCAATTTTCAAGCAAGACCCGGGTCCGTAGTTCAGTGGTAACAATTCGGACTCTGAATGGGAGGTTGTGGGTTCGAATTCCGGTGGAGTACAAAAATATTGCTAATATTTTTAAGGATTTGGTGTTTTTTTTGTTTAATTTTGACTATAAATTTATACCTAAACATTTTACAATTTTATTATAGATTTTACAATTTTAGTTTAACATTTATATTTGTTTTTATTTAATTTTGACTTTAAATTTATACCTAAACTAGCAGACTGACCGTGCTGCGCACGGTTGTCTGCTAGGCCCTTCGGGCAGTGTAAGTCTGGCTTCGCAATAATTTTTCCTCACACCTCCTTCATAGTAATTAAATGCTTTAAGAAGTAATTTGAAAAAAAAATTGCGGTAAAAGGGTTATTTAGTTCTTTCATGTTCTGAGTATCTTGTATGAAGCATGAGGTATGAGGCTGACCTCCCATACCTAAAAAAATGTTCACTGAACGAATGTTTCTCTGTTCCTGAAAAGGTCGGCAAAATTGCAGGGCTTATGGTCAAGAGAGGCTGAAATTTTTATTTGTAATTACACATGCAGCGTTTGTAAGGGCAAACTCACTCATGTCTGCTTGGGGGCATGCATTCAATATGAATTATAAAATGTATGTATGCAACTTAGATTTATATTCTAAAATTAAAAACATCAAGTGCCACAATTATATGTTAGCGTGAAAGAACATTTGCCAGCTTGTGGGTGTGCATTGTATTTGAATCATCAAAACTCTTTTTGCAACTTAAGATTATAAATTAAGATAACCGTTGTTTAAGGATTTTTCAAACCCAAATTCCTTGACCTAAGGGTTAGTATGAGGCTTACCACCCATATCGCATAAATGGGTTCACTTAACTAATGTTCCCCCTGTTTCTGAATAGGTCGGCAAAAGTTGCATGGCTTATGGTTATGAGAGGCTGAAATTTTTATTTGTAATTACACATGCAGCATTTGTAAGCGCAAAGTCACTCATGTCTGCTTGGGGGCATGCATTGAATATGAATTATAAAATGTATGTATGCAACTTAGATTATATATTCTAATATTTAAAAAAAATCAAGTGCCACAACTATATGTTAGCGTGAAATGACATTTGCCAGTTTGTGGGCGTGCATTCAATTTGAATCATCAAATAACTTTTTTTGCAACTTTAGATTATAAATTAAATTTAACGTTGTTGAAGGATTTTTCAAACTCAAATCCTTGACTTATAGGTAAGTATGAGCCTGAATACCCATCTCGCAAAAAATGGTTCACTTGACAAATGTTCCCCCTGTTTTTGAAAAGGTTGGCGAAAGTTGCAGGGCTTATGTTCATTGGAGGCCTTAATTTTAATTTGTAAGTTCACATGCAGCATTTATAAGTGCGAACCCACTCGTGTCTCGAATATGAATTATTAAAGTTTTTGTATCTGTGCAACATAGATTATATATTCTAATATTAAAAAAAATCAAGCGCCACAACTATATGTTAGCGTGAAAGAACATTTGCCAGTTTGTGGGCGTGCATTCAATTTGAATCATCAAATAACTTTTTTTGCAACTTTAGATTATAAATTAAATTTAACGTTGTTGAAGGATTTTTCAAACTCAAATCCTTGACTTATAGGTAAGTATGAGCCTGAATACCCATATCGAAAAAAATGGTTCACTTGACAAATGTTCCCCCTGTTTTTGAAAAGGTTGGCCAAAGTTGCAGGATTTATGTTCATTAGAGGCCTTATTTTTAATTTGTAAGTTCACATGCAGCATTAATAAGCGCGTACCCACTCGTGTCTCCAGGGGGGCATGCATTGAATATGAATTATAAAAGTTATTGTATCTGTGCAACTTAGATTATATATTCTTATATTTAAAAAAAATCAAGTGCCACAACTATATGTTAGCGTGAAATGACATTTGCCAGTTTGTGGGCGTGCATTCAATTTGAATCATCAAATAACTTTTTTTGCAACTTTAGATTATAAATTAAATTTAACGTTGTTGAAGGATTTTTCAAACTCAAATCCTTGACTTATAGGTAAGTATGAGCCTGAATACCCATCTCGCAAAAAATGGTTCACTTGACAAATGTTCCCCCTGTTTTTGAAAAGGTTGGCAAAAGTTGCAGGGCTTATGTTCATTGGAGGCCTTAATTTTAATTTGTAAGTTCACATGCAGCATTTATAAGTGCGAACCCACTCGTGTCTCGAATATGAATTATTAAAGTTATTGTATCTGTGCAACTTAGATTATTTATTCTAATATTTAAAAAAATCAAGCGCCACAACTATATGTTAGCGTGAAAGAACATTTGCCAGTTTGTGGGCGTGCATTCAATTTGAATCATCAAATAACTTTTTTTGCAACTTTAGATTATAAATTAAATTTAACGTTGTTGAAGGATTTTTCAAACTCAAATCCTTGACTTATAGGTAAGTATGAGCCTGAATACCCATATCGAAAAAAATGGTTCACTTGACAAATGTTCCCCCTGTTTTTGAAAAGGTTGGCCAAAGTTGCAGGATTTATGTTCATTAGAGGCCTTATTTTTAATTTGTAAGTTCACATGCAGCATTAATAAGCGCGTACCCACTCGTGTCTCCAGGGGGGCATGCATTGAATATGAATTATAAAAGTTATTGTATCTGTGCAACTTAGATTATATATTCTAATATTTAAAAAAAATCAAGCGCCACAACTATATGTTAGCGTGAAATGACATTTGCCAGTTTGTGGGCGTGCATTCAATTTGAATCATCAAATAACTTTTTTTGCAACTTTAGATTATAAATTAATATTACCGTTGTTTAAGGATTTTTCAAACTCAAATTCCTTGACTTAAGGGTTAGTATGAGGCTTACCACCCATATCGCATAAATGGGTTCACTTAACAAATGTGTCCCCTGTTTCTGAAAAGGTCAGCAAAAGTTGCAGGGCTTATGGTCATGAGAGGCTGAAATTTTTATTTGTAAATACACATGCAGCATTTGTAAGCGCAAACTCACTCGTGTCTCCGAAGAGGAGTGCATTGAATATGAATTATAAATGTTAATGCGTCTATGCAACTTAGATTGTATATTGTAATAATACTTTAAAAAAATTAAATGCCGCAATAAGTACGGTTTCATATAAAAAGTTGACCTAATCGATCGTCATTATTTCTAAAAAATACATGTTATAACTGGTTGAAGTATAATTTTGAAATAAATAAAGAATATAGGTAGGTACTCAACGGAATTCAACCGAAAAATAATCGACTTGGCAATGGCAACGATGGCAACTTTGAAGTGCTGGCAATTTATTTGAAATTCGAATGTCAAAATGAGTTTTGTTTCTCGCATAGGTTTTATATAAAAAGGTGTTGTGATTGATCATGTTTATTTATTTAAAAAACAACTATTTAAAATCTACTAATGATGAGGAAGCACATCCCAAGTCCTGAACAATATTTTTTGTGAATATGACGTGCATCTGTTCAGGAGTTCTTCAGTTTGAATGCCATTAACGCACAACTATTTTGTATGGGGAGGCCGTTGCATTTTATATTATAGGGGGATAATTATATTGTCTATGTAATGTGAAGGGAGATGAGGAAGAAGAAAATTTAATTGTTAATTTTATTTGTCATTGTCCTGATGATGCCTTGTAGGCGAAAACGTTAGACAAAATTAAAAGAATATAAAAGTGAATTGAAACTGTGTTTTATTTAATTCAAATACAAAAATATTGCGTTTATACTTTAAAATTTGCTCTTCGATTGGTTGAAAAATTCATAAAACCTTTACCAATGACCGGTCACCAAAGGTCCATCCAGCCTTACAGCAACTGGGTCTTGCTTGAGTAGAAGAACTTATAACCCAGAAACGATTGATGGAAAGTGGACCAATTAAACTATGTACATGAAGAAAAATATACTTAAGCACTATTTTTTTTGTATTTCTTTATTAATGAGTTCTTTTGCCAAGCTGCATCCGCAGCAGATTAGCAGTAAAATCCTGTCGTTAGCCTTTTTCTTTTTCTTATTATTATTGTTATATTTTTCCGGCTACTCGTAATCTAGCAACATTCCTACAATGAGTGCCACCCTAAGAGGTAATATCGAACCACTTACTTTTAGAGTCATGGGCACGACTCTGACCTAGAGGTTCTTGTTCTGTCGTGTCGTTGCTTTTACTTCACGCAAAGGCCATCATCCACTTGAGCAAATATATAGCTTTGCATAAGCGTCCAAGTGCTGTGTGCTTCTGACATATACATACAGGGACGGTACGAGGAGGGTTTGAGCATAATTGTGACATTTCTTTTCAGTAAGTTTTTTCCATTCTTATCAGTAATTGGTGTCTATATTACACAATCAAATAAAGATTTTTCGAGTTCTGCCATTTTTTATCACGAGAGCATTCTCTGTGATATTATTTTTGTAAACGATTTAGATGCTCTCATAAAGAACGAATGCGCCTAATGATGACGAATACCACCTGCTTGTTTACGGAAAGCTCTCTGAGTATAAAGGCATTAAATTCTCTCGCACTCGAGCTTTTTCTGTAGCCTGCCACTTTCACTCTTGCTGTTGTAATTTATCATTGCAAATAAAAGAGGTACGTACTCCTGGGCTTTCGATGTGAAAGCGCCACTTAGAGTGTATGATGAAATAGAATAAAACCAATGGGCGATGAAATCTGCTACATTCTGCGATAAATTTTGTTGCAAAATATGAAAAATATGCGTGACACTGTGAAATGAAAAGATTCTTATTCCGAATGTGTTTACAGAAATATGCTGAAAAATCGTAGACTTAACGTTGCTTTCGTGTTTTCTTTTTATCAGCGTGTCGCCACTTGTTATTTGAATGAGAAAAAAAGAAATGGTTCTACAATATTCACCTTTTTTTTTTAAATAAGTTTTTAGTTTTAATTTTAGAAACATGGTTCTATTCCTTGACTTATAGATTGGTAGGAGGCTGACCACCCATACTTTTAAAAAATGGTTCACTTTGCCAATGTCACCCCTGTGTCAGGGAAAGCCGGCAAAAGTTGTAGGGCTTATGTTCATTTGAGGTTTGGATTTTATTTGTACGTACACATTCAGCATTTGTAAGCGCGAATTACACGTGTTTGTTTGGAGGCATGCATTTGAGAGCTTTAAAATTAAATTAAATTAGGCTGATTTATTAGTGAGCGCTGTTTTTGTGTGTATTACACCTCAAGATCCCTCTGCGAGCTTGGTCGTCGCTGTAGAAAGCGCCAATTCTCAAGCAAGACCCAGTTGTTGTAAGGCTGGATGGACCTGACAGGTCTTTGGTAAAGGTTTATGAATTTTTCAAGCCAGCGAAGAGCAAATTTGAAAATATAAATGGTATATTTTTTGTGCTCCGCCAGTATTAGAACCCACAACCTTCCAGTTACGAGACCGAAGTGTTACCACTTGGACTACGGACCGGTCAAAAAAAAAAAAATGAATATATCCCTTGCAACTTACATTATAGATAGATTAAAGTTCTCAATGGTTTATACATTTTGTGGAAGTTATATAAAAATAACCTAGCCTATCACTTTAAATCAGTGATAAAATAAATGTGGATATGTTTTTCCATATTGAGTGATAATTGACTAATTGACCTTGACTAATAAGTTGATATGAGGCTGACCCACCATGCTGTAAATATGATTCACTTTTGCCAATGTGGCTCCAGTTTCACGGAAAGGCAGTAGAAGTCGTTTAGTTTTTCATAATTTTCATGTGAGGTTTGGTTTATTTTTTATGTACACATACAGTGTGCGTGAACTTACATGTGCCTGTTTGTGGATATGCATTAAATATAAGCCTTTAATTTCACTATACTTTGATAGATTAAAATAAAATACTTCTTTGTTATAATTCACATGTAGTGACTTAGATTATGGATAGCGTATATTCGACTACGTGTATAATGTGGTATAGAATATGCTTATAAAAGTTTTAGGATTTAAGTAATAGCCCTTGGTAGTACAATGAGATTTTGATTTATAAACACAAGACATTTTACAGTTCTGTAAATTTTTTGCAAATGTCATTTGTATCGCCACCTTAAACGTAGAACTAAATGAGTGCTGATTCACTTATACGAGAAATTATGGATGAAACATTTAATTGAGTAAAGCTTCTTATAAATACTAAGTGAATTTATTATAAAGCAGTGAGCATGACAAACTTCTTAACTACGGGACTTTTACACTTTTGTAGTGTTTTCTATCGTATAAAATCGGGAAAGAGGTGCATTTATCTGAGAAACCCATGTTAGCTTAATATGGAATTTATTCAGTTAAAGCTTTAAGGTGTCTATATGTATTATTAATAGCCACAGGTCCGGTCGATAGCTCAGTTGGTAGAGTGCTTTCTACCCCGTGAGCTCGGGTTCGAATCCCACCGAGGAGGGTGACAGAAATGATTTCCTATTTCGGTGTTTATTTCAAATCCCATAATAAAATACCGACAAGGTTTCCTACTCAGCCTTCACAAGAAATGAGTACCAGCCCTCTCGGGAGCTGGGAAACCCCCACTTCAACTGAATTGGTTGGCGTAAGGCCGGCCCCCTTACCTGTAAAAATAAATAGGTTCAACTCGCCACATGCGACCCCTTCGGGGATAACGCGGCAAGAAGTTACACTATATGTGTAGCTTAGTTGCGTTTCGTTGCGTTATGACAGAAAAACAAACGTTTTTTTTCTTTGAAATCAAATGTTGGCTTTAAGCATACAAATTCTTTGATTCGTATTTATATGAACACATTTGATTTTCTACAAAGTAACTACTCACATTGTTTAAGAATGACCCCTAGTTCTATAATCGGAGTGAAATAACCTACAATTGAATAACGTTCTCGTTTCTAAGAGCCTACTTTCGTAACAAAATATAGTCCCACATAAATCCTTGTACACAGTGTTCTAGTTAATTCCTTTTGTTAGGTCGGGATTGTTTCTGAAACCAGTACCCCTACTAGAAAACATTGCGATAACTCAATTCGATCGCGTAAATCGAAAATTTGTATGAAAAGTAAATCACTCACTAGTTGTGCGATGGTGCATTTAATATATTTTTGATTTACGCGATCGCAGGGAGTTTTCGTTAATGTTTTATACTTAAGGTACACTTAAGCCACTCTCAGGAAGAGTATGAAATTAATCAAATCGATCAACAAAAGTTTGCCGCTCTGTCTTTGTTATTCCATCATAAACAAACAGACAGATATCCATTTTAATCGCTCAAGATAGAGGTATTGTTCTGTTGTCTGTTAATTTAATAACAATCATTTTGTTCCCTTTTTCGTATTTTATCTCGCATTGACAGAATTAAAATAGGTAGGTACTTTTTCATTTATATTTAATATTTTTTTACAATCCATCCGTAATATGTAATAGCTGTTTGAAGGAACTTTATTTCATAAAACTGTTTCTTTTTTGTAAACCTAGTTATTCCTTGACTTATAGGTTGCTATGAGGCTGACCACCCATACTGTAAAAAAGTTCACTTTACCAATGCCACCTCTGTTTCAGGGAAGGTCGTCAGAAGTGGCAGGACTAATGTTCATTTGAGGCTTGCTTTTTAATTTATAAGTACACATGTATGAAACTTAAATGTTAATATATCGTTGCAACTCAGATTATGGATAGATTATTATGGTGCAGAGAGGAACGGGTTTCTTAACGTTTCGTCAAAGTCGTAACCGATGTCACAAGGAGACGTGTCCCTTCGTCGATGAAAATGGACAAACTTCTTCTTAAACGAACCAAATATACGGCGTGTTGAAAAACATCGAGTTTTAATTTCTGCGAGTTGTAGTCTTCTCCAGTTTGTTCCAGGATTCCTCCTTTTTTCTACTTTCCTTTTCCAATCCAGATTCCGACCAACCTTTGTTTAAGAAACACAGCACAGCAGGAATATATCGACGGTTAAAACGAAGTACATAGTGTAGAAGGCATAAGTGACGTTTTGTTCAAAGATGAGTTATGAATGCTATCCTACTTAAAAATTTCCGCTCTTTCTAATGCGCTAACCCGCATAGCTCTACGATGATTTTTGTTGTTGTTTATGCCCAACCGACGGGTGGTGTAACCGACAAGGTTTTTGGCCTTTTTGTCCTAAAGGCGCTAGTGGCATAAAAAAAATCGTAAAACATCGTAAAACCACATTAATAGGAATGCGTTTATTTTTTTATTTAAGTTGTTTTGATTTTTAAGGATATGATAAAAACATATAAACAAGTATAAGCCATTTTTCTGCAATCTCAAACTTTAATCTGCTCTCCTGAACAATTTAGTTTTTGTCGCTTATGCCCTATTGCCTTTTAACCGTCGATATGTAAATGTTTTCACGTACCGCATTTGGGAAGCGCTGTAATATTGTTAGGGATGTGCTCCCCCTGTATACTGGCCGGTCTGCCTCGGACATCTACGATTACTAAACACTGCAGTTTAAGTGCCACTGTAGTAGCAGCATTTAGTTTAGTAGCTTGCTATACCAAAGTGAATGTTAATTTAATTTGTGGCACCATGAAAATATACTCAACAGTTTATTACTTAATTAAAGCATAGAATTAAAATTATCAGTAATAGTTTGAATATTTCAGTCTGTTTAATAGATATTTATAATTGTTTTATAATCAGAGTCCTTGAATTTTAATCCCCTCAATCTTTCCTTGTATGATAAGATGGAGAAAGCGGTATTTTCTATTCTTCATAACGTGACTGAATGATACATGAAGAGATAAAACATCAAGCAAGTCCAATTACAGACATTACCAAATGGGAGTAGAAAAACATTTTTAAAGCACTGAATCACTCATTATTTCCTGTGCTACGATATCTAATCAGATTTCACATAATAACTTTTACGCCAATAAATTGCTTAATAAGTTCAGAAAAACGGCGCACTGCGAGTGAGCCAATAAATACTTCGCTGCAGTTTTATTTTTAATTGCAGGAACAAGTTGTAATGGATCGGGGGAGGGAGGCAATTAGCAGGTCAGCTTATTGAGGGGGGGAGGTGTTGAGGGAAAATAAAGTGAACAAGAAATAAACTCCCAAGGTGGAAAATTGCATTGATTTCCCGTTCCAAACATTACTACATAAAAAGTGAGGATGTGAACATTTATTAAGCTTGGATTATGAGTTGTTTGACTTTTCGTAAATTTATAGAAAATGGTAATACTGTAAGATGACGATGCTCTTTGCTCTTGCTTGACAATTTTTAAGTCCCACTTTTGTATTATTGAAGTTACAGCTGAGAAAATTCTTGTGAGCGCTGTTTTTGTGTGTATCATAGCTCAAGAGCCCTCTGCGAGTTTGGTCGTCGCTGTAGAAAGCGCCAATTCTCAAACAAGACCCAGTTGCTGTAAGGCTGAATGGACCTTTAGTGACCGGTCTTTGGTAAATGTGGATAAATTTTTCACCCAGCGAAGAGCATATTTAAATATATAAATGGTATATTATACTTTTTGTGCTCCACCGTAGCGTAGTAATTTTAAAACACAACAAATAAAAAACTGCTTAAAATATTAACAACACAATCCAGAGATGTATAATCTGTGATTTTGTTCACAAAACAAAACGATGAGTCAAGCACGGATCATGCATAAATTTTATTATTGAAACAAAAAAGTTTAAATTTAGAAAAAATTATCTAGGTCATTTTTTTCTTGAAATAAATTTTGCAAAATGAAATAAAAAAACACACAGAGGATGTCGTATTTAGCGCACGCGTGAAAATGGAAATATGGCAGCTCCAAATTGTTTGGCATATTGTGTTTAAATAGCCCCCCCCCCTCACCTCCCCCGCCCTCCCCCACACGGTCAGAAGTTTTGATTAATTAATTCGCATTCTTTGTGGCGGACCTATTGAGTTAGAACAGAGAGGAGCAGAAACTAACTTACTGCATTGATACATTGATAGCTTCTTAACTGATAGGTTGGTATGAAGCTGACCCCCGTGCTGTAAAAATCGGTTAACTTTTGCCAATGCCACCTCGGTTTCAGAAAAAGGCAGCAGGAGATGGTTTTGGCGGAAGGTTTTTATGTTCGTATGAGATTTTGTTTATTTGTATGCACGCATGCAGAATGTGTAGGCGCGAACCTACATGTGCCTGTCTGTGGGCATGCATTTTATATGAGCCGCAAATGTTAACATATCTTTGCAGCTTAGATTATAGATACATACTATCTACCACTTTTGTCTCAGTCCTGTCAAACGTTGCAGTTGTGTAGTCACACAAAACTTGTTTTACGTGTCAAATTTTATGTTTTCTTGCTTTCTCCATTCTGTGTTTTGACACCCAATCACAACACATGCCATGATGTCTTATGTAATATGTCTTATGTAAAGTGTAAATAATGCCTTTTTCCTCTAAAATTCGTCAATTTTATCGATCACAAGATTTAAAACGCATGCATTTACGTTCGGACTATTCCGGGCATAGTACGCACGTGGCAATGCTGCCACCTTTCTAAAAACATTTTTACATTCGCCCGAGTTTTTTTGTACAAATGGAAATGCAACTGAGAAGTTCTTTGTTCTCTTTCTTACTAATGACCATTTTCGTAAGTAGGTTGAAACAGATATATAATGTGTATTTTCGTTAAAATAATTTCTAGTCCACAGATATTATAAGTCGATGGGCGGACCAGTAACCGGAGTATATAACGTTGCGTAAGCTTCCCTCAATCGCGTAAATAAAATAAAAAATGAAATGTACAACAACACTCCTATTGAGTGATTTAGTTTTCATAGATTTTTCCATTTACGTGATTGAAAGAAGTTCACGTAATGTTTTATGCTTTGTACAAAAGGCTTTCATTCAATTCACGTGCACATGCCAAAGGGCAAAACATACATAACAGAAAAATTCAGTTAAAAATAATGTGGACCTAAAGAAGGTCTATTGGGTGTCAAAAAATGTGTGGTATCGTAAAGCAATTTGGAAGCAAGTACATTTTTTCTACATGAAAACAGTATCCAGTGGTTACACTTTTACCTTTTATAAATTTAAAATGACCAAATGTTTTGCATTGTTTGATGATTTCAAATAAAAATTGTCCTTTTTCGAAAACATAGTCCGATCGACGGCAGCTTTCATCTAATGTAATGTAAGTGGCACAGATATGTCACATTGCGGATTCACATTATATACACTTTCACAAGCAAACACGTACAAGTTCGTGCTTGTACATGCCGCATGTGGATCTACAATATAAAAACCCAATATTTTCCTAAATGAGAAAGCCCACTTTAACTGAAGTAGTTGGCGCAACGTCGGCCCCCTCACCAGTACAAATAAATAAGTTCGGCACGACATCTCCGCTAAGAAGTTGCTTTACAAGTGCAGCTTAGTTACGTTTTTTATATTACGTACTAGTTTCACGTTTAAGTTGGTTAATAAGTCAGTAGGAAAAAACACAGAGGTCGCAATAATTTTAAAATTTACTATTTGTCATTATTAAAAATATATTTTAATGTTTTTTTTCGTTAGAAATATTATATTTTCACGCACGCTCCTCATTAAAAAAATATTTACAATTTATCAACTGGTCGTGTGCATTGTTTTGGAATAAATAGTATTATTGTGTGCCACTTTAAAAGGTCAATTTTTTTTTTCACACGTAGCCCAAAATATATTACAAGGACAGTTTAAAAATTATCGTAAAAAAACATTAAACATATTTTTGTAATTTCGCTGAAAAATTTACTGAATGGTTTTTAGTGAAAACAATATATTACTGGTTATACAAATGTTTCAGGAAAATATTGGTATTTAACTCCTGTCGAGAAAAGCGTTCTTGATTTAAATTTTTTTTGCTCTTCTTTTTCTTCCAGTTGTTGCTTAATTGATATATTTGTTGAAAAATGAAAAACGAAGTAATTTTGGCATTAGGTTTTAACTTTTGTTATGTTATAATGGAAAGGTACCTTCAGGATGTAGCTACAGGATACTCACTCCGGCTAGCTATCATTGGCATCACTTTCAGAGCGTGGGGTTCTTTCTTTGTGTTGCTCACCTTGTATTTTGGGAAGGGCTGTATATTGATAAGACAAGAGCTAATGTAAACAAAAGAGATTTAATCAGTTAAAGTCGAATATAAAAGTTACATCCATAAAAAGGGAAAGAGGAATAGTGGAGAAGGAAATAGTCAGACCTGTATTAGCACACTCAAACACAATCACAGTTCTGGCGGCTCACTTTCACGAAGCACTGATCTGTAGGTTGGAGTCCTAGGCCAGCTTACATTTTAAGCTCGGGAGGTGAGGTTCACGGCTCGGGGCTTCGCCCTCCGAGAGCCGCAGTCCATGAGGCGGATGCCTCAACACGTGTAGCCCCAGGGTGGAGGCTCCTCTGCACCAGGCTTCGGTCCATAAGGCGGGGGCCTTGGATGGCGGATGCTCTATTTATACGTCCCCACGTGGAAGCCTCGTGGCTAAGCCCACGAGGGCCCCAACTGGGAAACCCAGGCAATAATTGCCGCCTCCTCCTTCGTGCGCGCGTGATCCTAGACTGGCGTCTCGGGTTTCCGAGCCACGGCAAGTGGAGCCTCGAAAGCCCACGGTAGAAATCGGTCGTGGCTCGGCTACCGCCTCGTTGACGTCATTGCAGCCATCATGCGCTGACTTCACGTTTATTTGATTTTAATGTCATTCAGAAAAATTAACATAACAAATTTTGAAAAGATTTTTGTGAAACACTGTGGAAATTCATTTTAAAAAATTGATTATTTTTCAATAAAAAATTAAAAAATAAAAGAAATTAAAAACTTTGTTTTATTCCACTTTTATTGTTTTTGAGTATGTTACAAACGTTTTCGGAATACCTTCCATCGTTTGTAACATACTCAAAAACAATAAAAGTGGAATAAAACAAAGTTTTTAATTTCTTTTATTTTTTTATTTTTTATTGAAAAATAATCAATTTTTTAACATAACACTTTGTAACCCTGCGTTTTCCTTCAATAACCATTTGAAGACTACAGGAGAAAAACAAGGAATGTCAGTTGAAGAACATTTTGAGTGAATCAAAATTATAAATTTGAAAGCCTGTTTTTCTCATGGTTATTGTCTGTCACAAAGAACCGGAAATACCACCATAAACTTTGATAGCGACTGTTATTGCATTACAAATTTTGCAGAGCTTTAGATACACACAGATGCCTCAATACTGCATAAGTAAATTATTTTCTTATTTTTTCTGTCATTCCTTGTTTTTCCCCCGTAGTCTATTTCTTGAAAACACTTATAGTTTCTTGACGAATAAGTTGGTATGAGGCTTACTCTTATAATGTAAAAACTGGGTTCACTTATGCCAATGCCAGTCTGACTCTAAATAAAGGAGACAGGAGTTGCAAGTTTTTATGTTCCCTTGAAGTTTAATTTTTTATTATAAGCACACATGCAGCATATTAAGCGAGGAATTACACGTGTCTGCCTGAAATTGTCTATTATGTAAGCCACAACTTTCAATATAACTTTACAACTTAGATTATAGATGGATTTTGTAAGCAAAAAAAAAATGCTTAGTTTTTTTACTTTATAAAAAAAGTGGAAATGAAAATGAAAATAACGCGTTAGTTTTTAATTACCCTGCAAGGATGTTGGTTGTATAAATGTACGTAGAAGACATTAACCACTTTTAAAGTTAATTGAAGGGTGCGCCTACTTCTCCCGCATATGAAAGCTAAGTGAGCAATTATTTACTTTACGCTGTCACCGAGTAAAAAGTTAAAACTCCCGGGAAGCTCAGGGAAGTAAGAGCGAAGTAGTATTATTGGTTAAGTTATATATTTAAGGCTTTTACTTTAAGGCCTATCTTCTGTCATTCCTTGACATGTTAGTATGAGCTGGTATAATCATTGATACTGTAAAAAATGGATCACTTTTCCAATGTCACCCCTGTTTCAGAGAAGGTCGACAAACGTTGTAGGGCTTATGTTCATTTAAGGATTAATTGTAATTTATAAGTACAAATGCAGCATTTATAATAGCAAACTAACACGTGTCTATTTGTAGGCATCCATGTAATATGAATCTTAAATGTTGACATATCTTTGCAACTTAGATTATAGATTTTTATTAGAGATCTCTGAAGCAAAGGTATATTATCATTAAATACTCAAAGTAACTGCATGCCCACAAGCAAACACTTGTAAGGTTGTGCTTTGTACATGTTGTACGTTTTCATACAAGAGAATCCATATTTCAAATGAGCATAAACCTTGTAGTTCCTGCCACATTTCCCCGAAACAAGGGTGGCATTGTCCAAAATGATCATTTTTTTACAGTATGTCTTTGGGCGAATTGTCAGGTCTGTTTCATGTCTATTGGTCACATACTTAAACGACACTGAATGATAGAGTTGGCAATGATTGGTTGATGAACGACTGTGGTATATAAAAGAGAATATGAGAATGAAAGTACAATAAGCACGATGAGATAGTTTGGACATCTTGAAAGAATGTATAATGAACGAATAATGAAGAAAATTGCAGAGGAAATGAAAGAGGAAAGCGTGGATGGGGAAGATTGACGAAGGAATGAATAGGTGAGGTTACGAAAGAATGGAATCTGCAGAGTGAGAATAAGAAATGAGTATGTTTGAGTAAAGTGATGAAAGAGATATGCAAGGACAGAAAACAAAGGAGACGCATCTGCGGAGGTACCGGCCACCTCTACTGAAACTACAGCAAGATACAGTAACAGTACATAATACTGTTATATAGGTGCACAAATCGTCACCCCAGTGCTTTTTTGGCTTATCTACCATTTGATACAGAGATGACCTTTCAATGAAATTGACTAAAGAATCACATTCTTTACAATCTGATCTAAGAAAAAAACGTACAACACAATAATGTGAGAGTTGTTTAAATATTTTTAAAATCAATTTCCAGCATTCATAACACACAACGTACACATACAAACATTACTAATGTGAAATTAGTTATCTCTGTTGGAGATAAGACAAACAAGCACCAGACATAGTACCGCATTTGGTAAGTTTACAGAGTAGAGAGTACCTACTTTGGAACACGGATCACGTATCTTTCAACTGGCAGAGGAAAATTCAACCAGCCATCTCTGGCTCAGAGGCTAATAGATACAAACACGATTATTCTATGCAAGTTGTGCTAGAATTTAATGTGCTGAGACATGCAAAGATATTTAATTAAAGGTAATTCATTAAATTATTGACCTCCTTCACTTGAAATAAGTAAATAGGTTTGTATGCGTCTGACCACACCAACTGTGAAAAAATCTTTCAACCTTCTATAATATATGATTTAAGTTGCAAGGATATCGCCACGTGAAAGGTAAGACTATGTGCTGATTCACTGATTTGTGAAATCGTTTATGTAAAATTTTATTGGGTGTAACTTTTTAAATGAACTTATTATAAAGAAATTCTCCTGAAAAACTTCCAAATTACAGGATTCTCCAAATTGTTTAGTTTTTTCTCTCGTAGAAAACAGGAAAATGGTGCATTTCTCTGATAATTGTGTCACTTATTCAGCTTTACCTTTAAGGTATCGATTTATTGCATTCAAGATTCTATAAGCAGACGCGTATATGTAAGTTCGCGCTTACACATTCCGCATGTAGACTTACAATATAACAACGGAATCTCAAATGAACATTAGCCCTGCAACATTGAACTTTCCGAGCTTTCTCGAATCCCGGGGTGACATTGGCAAAGTGAACCATTTTTGTACAGCGTGAGTGGTCAGTCTCATACCAACCTTTTAGTTAAGGAAGACGAAAAGATCGATGAAAATTGCTGCAAACTATTTTAAGGATAGAAACAGATGGAGAAGAATAAAGTATCTTACCATTAAAAAAGTTCAAATTTTTTCTCATGAATACAGAAATAATTAATAGACAATAAACCATGAAATTAATTTGATTTAAAATAAAACAAAGACGTCCAGAATTTCAAGTTGGCAAAGTTGTAAGACTGGCAGTTTGTCGGAAGATTCTAGATGAATAGCAAGTTGGTATTTTAGTCGTTATGAACAGCGTGGGAAATGACTGTTTTGTCGAGAACAAAAGTTCTAATATTTTGAGTTTAATTCTACTGAATGAAAGCATTTTGTTTGGCCTAGTAGAGGGAAGTGAAAATAAGATTTGAAATCAAATAAACGTACAATTTCTAAGATGTAGTTGTCTGTAAGAAAGGACTATTAAATATCTTTTTTACAGCTTTAGACAATGAATAGTTGATTAAAAAAATGCAGGAACATTAAAGTATAATTGAGAAAAACGTACAAGAGATGCTACGCTACTAAGCTACACATTTAGTGTAACTTCTGGTCGCGTTTTCCCCGAATAGGTTCGCATGTGGTGAGTGGAACCTTTTTATTTTGGCCAGCCTTACGCTAACTACTTCAGTTAAAGTGGAGGTTTCCCAGCTCCTGAGAGGGCTGGTACGCATTTCTTGTGAAGGCTGAGTAAGCCTTGCTGGTATTTTGTTTTTGGTTTAAAATTGACATCGAAACGGGAAATCATTTCTGGTATCCTTAGTGGAATTCGAAATCGAGCTCTCAGCATGGAATGTAAGCACTCTACCAACTGAGCTTTTGACCGGACAATGTTAAGAAATATTTCTCAAATTTTGGTAAAAAAATCACAAGATTGCCTTGTTTATGCAACTCCCCCGAATCCCTCAACTCCGTCATACATCTTTTACAAACTGTTGCTTACCTTGCATGGTATTTTGTACCTTTTAATTTTCACATAGAACCACTGCAAACTTATTTCAGATTCCATCAGCGATCATTTCAGATCAACTGTCATTTTATTTTCTTTCATCCCGAGACATGACTTTTTCCATACAAGCTCTCCTTTTATTATGACTCTAGATATCCCATTACTTTGTTATTCCAAAAATGCACCAATCTTTGAGAAAAGTTTTATCAAAATAGATATCCCATTCATTTGGTCTTTCAGAAATTTGGTCCATCCATACTTTGTGGATCTTTCTCTACCCCGGCTTACATCCATTGCATGTATAAAAATTAAATCAACATTTGCTCTTCAAAAAAAAAATGTTGAATAATTTCTCGCTTTTTAAAAACACATTTCGTATTCACAAGCAAAACACGTTTTTTTCAAATCCTGAATGAAAAATAAATGCCATTATATAATACTAGTTGAAACAAGCAAAGGCAAGAGCGCCGGCCTGAAACCCGATGAGTCTGCGCTGATATTTTATGTACCTATGTGTTCATTAAGTCACTTGTTCCAAAATAATATTGAATTTCAACCAGTGAGGCAAGGAGTACAAAGCACATTTGAGTGGTATGGAACCATCAAACAGAGAAAGCTGATGTACTTCGGTCACGTTAAGAGGAATGGAAAATACCGCCTTCTCTATCTTATCATACAGAGAAAGGTTGAGGGGAGAAGAAACCATGGACGCCGAAGGAAGTCTTAAATCTCAGTGGAAAAGATTTATGAACATTTAAAATGCTCACAAGCAGATACGTGTAAGTTTGGGCTTACAAAAGCTGCATGTGTATTTGAAAATCTCAAATTCACATAAATCTTTGCCAACCTTCCCTGAAACAGAGGCGACATTGGCAAAGCAAACCATCTTTTACGGTATGGATACTAGATAGTCAGCCTCATATTAGCCTAAAAGTCAAGGAACAATCGTGGCTAAGAAACCAGGTTTTGTTTTGTTTTATAATTTATTTGTCGGTGTTATGGCCGAGGGGGTAGAGGCGAGTGTTCGACTAGCGTATTTGGAACAGAATAACGTTGGTTCGACTCTGCGTCTGGCCCACTTGACCATAACTTCGACCCTGGTTCAACAGATGCCAATGCATGCACACTAGCTTCTACTTTTGCATGAAGACAACTGGCCAGGCAAAATAGGTTGGTGAATTGCATTCCTTTCTACAAACCTGTTTTTATAATAATAATAAAATGATGTGATGTATTGTCATCATGATGTAAAGTCATGTGATGTAGTGTCATAAATTGTTTTGTCTCTGTGCTGTTTTATCATTGAACCGTTGCTTACTTTGTCCGTCCAAGAAATGCGTAGCATCTATCGTAGCACCCACATTTTGAAAGGTTCCAGCCAGTAAGCTAATTTTAAGGGTCCACGCTTTCACACCGTAAAGAAATACCGACCATACGTAGTAAAAGATGTTCTTCTTCTTCTTTTCGTACCACTTCTATCGAAGATCGGCGATCGTCATGGCTATTTTGACAATGGATGCTGCGGATCGAAACTGGGACTTCGTGCTTTTGTTGAACCATTGCAGCAGATTTTTCAGCCATGATTTCCTTCAGCGTATCTGAGTTTTTCTCACCTCAATCTTACCTTGTATAATAATATAAAGGAGGCGGTATTTCTCGTTTCTCAAAACATGACCAAAGTACATCAGGTTTCTCTGGTTGGCAGGACTTCCTTTGTGGTGCGCATATATCAGCAGAGTGCCCTTGCGTCGCCAGCACCCAGGACGTGCCTCACATATTGTGGCACTGTCCATTGCGACACTCTGATTGGGTTGCGCTCCTTGCTGCAGTACGGCCGGCCATTGGCCCAGTCGGTTACGCAGACTTTGTTGCTACCAAATCAGTTTTATCCCTTTGAGCGATTCTGCGCTTTCTTTTGCCAAGCTGCGTCCGCAGCGGATTCACAGTAATCCTGTCCTTAGATGTAGATAAATATAATATATCACTCACCTTAGATATATAACACAGTAATCCTGTCCTTAGATATGCCTTAAATATACATTTAGTATTATTATTTTGTATTATGTATATCAATTTTTGCGCTACTCGTGAACTAGCAACAATCCCACAAAGAGTGCCACCCATGATATGCTATTTTCTCCAGTAACATCGAAGCATTTACTTTTGGAGTCATGGGTACACCTGTGATATAGAGGTTCTTGTTTTGTCGTAGCGTTGCTTTTACTTCACGGGAAGGCCTTCCACCACGTGAGAAAATATATAGCTTTGTTTTAGCGTCCATGTGCTGTGAGTCCATCTGACACATATATATACAGAACGGATACGAGGAGGGCTTGAGCATATTTGAGCATCGGAGGATTTCTTCATTGAGAATTTCGAAGTATTTTTTGGTAGATACACATCTCAATCGCTTCAGTTTAATAGATGCGAAAGAGCCTTTAAAACGTAGCGGATGTAATTTATAAATCTTAATATGTTTTGCTTCACCCTGCGATACACTGTAAGCTTCAAGCTTTTACGTTTTTCTCCACACTGTTTACAGAACACATTCGTTCCGTGCACGGGCTGACTAAAGTGAAGACAAATGGGGCGTGCACTGTACTAGGGATGTTCTGGATATGAAATTTCGAATTCAGATAAGGTTACGGATATTGCAATTCTATTATTTCGGTTTAAAATATCTAATACTACGCAGTTATTCGAAAATCCACCGGTTTTGAATAGTTTCGGTTGTAATTTTTATATTTTTCAGTAATTTTGAAAGTATAGAACTGTACCTGATTTTGATAAAAATCTTCCTACAGACTTTACGGGGTTAAAATGCAACTAAGCTACACATATAGCGTAAGTTCTTGCCTGCGTTATCCCCGAAGGGGTCGCATATGGCGATTCGAAACCTATTTATTTTTACGGGTAAGGGGGCCGGCCTCACACCAACCACTTTCAGTTGAAGTGAGGGTTTTCCAGCTCCCGGAGGGCTGGTTCTCATTTTTTGTGAAGGCTGAGTAAGCTTTGCCGGTATTTTATTTTGTGGTTTGAAATAAACACCGAAACGGAAAATCATTTCTGACACCCTCGCTGGGATGCATGGAATGCAAGCACTCTACCAACTGAGCTATCGACCGGGCTGATAAATACCTGATTTTGATAAAAATCTTCCTACAGACTTTACGGGGTTGGATAAAGAATATTTTTTTTTTTTTTAAATTCTTATAATACAATACTTTTGAAGGTTTGAAATATGTACAACAATGTATGCAGAATTCAATTTCAGTCCGACCATATATACTTACTCAATTTTGATGCGCCTCCACTTATTTCTGTCCTTACAAATCTCTTTCATTTCCTCAATATTTATCACCTTCTTCATACATACTCTTCTCTTATTCTCTGTCTGCAGGTTCCATTCCTTCGCAATCTCACCCATTTGGTGTAACCATTCCTTCCTCAGCCTTCCTTTTCCATGTTTTCTTCTGGCATTTCCTTAGTACACTTTCATCGTTAGTCGTTCATCATCCATTTTTTCGAGATGTATTCCATCCATCCATCCAATCATCCATTCTCCCTCGGCCATAATACCGACGACCGAAATCATTTCGGATATCCGATAATTTAGAATAAAGTTTCGGATATGAACAACATCCCCGCACTGTATAATGTGAGAGGCGTGAGTACACGGCGTTCCTACCGTATTATCCTGGTACTGTAAAAAGGTAAAACGGGGACATGAATCAACCGGAAAAATGTTTTATTTCCTTGGAGAAAAAAACAGTTACAAATGGACCTAATAATTCACGTCCAATAAAAGGTCAGGATATTGTGTGATTACGTTTGTAGTTGTTCATACATTAAAATATGTTATCAACTTTTTCCACCGTTTCAGGAAAGGTCGGAAAAAGTTGCTTCGAGGTTTTTTTTTTGCAAGTGCACATGCAGCTTGTATAAGCGCGAACTTACAGGTGTCTGCTAGTAGGCATACACTTAATGTGAATGTTTGCAACTTAATTTACAGGTTATAGAGGTATGGTAATTCCTTGACTTATAGGTTGGTAAAAGGTTGACCACCCATACTGTAAAAATATGGTTCACTTTGCCAATGTCACCCCTATTTCAGGGAAGGTCGGCAAATTATGTTCATTTGAACTTTGATTTTTATATTGTAGGTCCACATGCGACATGTGTTAGCGCTAACTTTTACTTGTCTGCTTGTTGGAATACATTTAATATAAATCTCAAATGATATATATCTTTGCAACTCAGACTTAGATTAGATTTGTAGTAAAATAAATCGAGAAATATTGAAAACAAAAGTTTGGTGAATTAAGTGAAATGTATATTATGGTGTATTTGTTCCCTCACTTATAAGTAGGTATGATGCTGACCAGTGACCACCTATACCGTAAAAAATGGTTCTCTTTGCAAATTTTCCCCTTGTTTTCTGGGAAGGTAAGCAAGAGCTGCAGGGCTTTTGTTCATTTGAGATTGGGTTTTTGTAAGTCCACATGCGGCATGTGTGAGCGCATACTTTCACATACCTGCTTGTGGCAATGCATGTAATATGAATCTTGAATGTAATATATCTTTGCAACGTAGCTTAGAGATTATAGATTCAGGGTTTATAAACTTACACGTGTAATGTAGGTGTACATCTCAAATATTAATCCATCTTTGAAAGTTAGATTACAGATTATATGATATTCCAATTAATTACAATTTGTATAAACACAAATTCAAGGGGTGGCGAAAACCATTACACGATAATATTTAATCAAGTGAACCAAGTAAATTTGTTTGCATAGCTAACCCCCCCCCCCCCCCCCTCTCACACACAATTTCCATTAAAACGCTTCAGATTCGTTTTCAATACAAGTGTTTGAGGCTCTCCACTGTGTCACGGATCCCGGCCGCTTTTCCACAGAAGAAAATATTTTCCTGAAAATATTGACACTGTTAAGTTTACATAGTAAGCATAAAATGTTAGAAGGTGACGTGAAAAAAACTTTTCTTAAGAGCGCTCTATACCCTAAACCTGTCGTTTTATACAAAACATGTTTCTTTTACATTATGGTTGATCTGAAATGTTGGCGGCTAGGGCTAGTTTTTTTTTGTTTCAAATTATAATTTTGTATTTGTTTGGATGTTTATACATATTACTAGTATTATGTGTGATTTATTAAATGTAATTTGTTGTGTATGTTCCTTGACATATAAGTTGGTATGCGGCTGACCACCCATGCTGTAGAAAATGGTTCACTTTGCCCATGTCACCCCTGTTTCAAGAAAGGAAAATTTACAGAAAGTAAACTGCTCGCAAGAGGTGCTGTTTTAGTATGGATACATTTTTTGGTTTAAATGTAGTATTTGATAGTTGGGGGTAAAGAAATCGAAAAAAATCTTATAAAAACCGTAGAAAATATTCAAGTGAAGTTACGAGAAATATTTTCTTTGCAAGAAGTGTTTATTTGTAAGGATTCTACTCATTTATGTTTAAGTTTGTATGGGAGTTCTCGGTGTGATAGAAATTTATTTTCTGTTGTGTTGTTTTATAATCAGTTGCTCTATTGTTCTCAAATAGCAGCTTTGTTTGCCTATTACAGTGGTTCTCAAACTTAATTCGAATGCGTCCACATGTTTTACGCCAGAGAGACCATCGGTTCTTATAAAGTATTGTTACAGATGTGATCGTATGTTTACTTATGATTGTGTCTGTGTGTTTTTACTTACATGCATGCACACAAGGTTCTGCTTTCGTATAAAGACAACTGGCCAGACAAAATTGGTTAGTGAATTGCATTCCTCTTCACAAATCTTTGTAAATAAAATACATAAAAAGCAATCTCAAATGAACATAAGTCCTGCAACTCTTGCCAAACTTCTCTGAAACAGAGATGATATTGGCAAAAAGGTGATAGATAATAGTACGAGTACCTAAGTATTGGTCAATTATATTTATCATGCCTTTTAGTGGCACTAGCCCCCCCAAGTCAACCGGTCCATAGTCTAGTATTTAGGGATTAACACTTCGGACTCGTAAATGGAAGGTTGTGGGTTCGAGCACAAAAAAAAATACCATTTACATTTTCAAATACGCTCTTCGCTGGGTGAAAAATTCATATTCCTTTACCAAAGACCGGTCACTAAAGGTCTATCCAGCCTTACAGCAACTGGGTCTTGCTTGAGTATTGGCGTTTTGTAGCGCCGACCACGCTCGTAAACATCACCTCTGCGGCACTACAACAAGTTTCACAGACCCCTAGAGACTCTGAAATCTAGGGATTTTCCCGCACAGGATTTCTTAAAAACAAAAAAATAGTGCCTTATAATGATGATGGAGAAAGCAGGATTATAAGGAGTTATGTTCTACAATCCACCCCTATTGAATTCATTCGGGGCTATTCTTAGACATTTTTGTCGTTGGTGGAGCCCACGCTTTGACAAACTAATGATGCATTTGTATGGAGACCTGTCAATCCAAGATGGCCGCAAGTGAACACCTGATTTGTCTTCTTCCAAATATTATAAAATTCGGTAGGTAAGAATGACCGTGCCGATGAAACTTCCAGCCCAGGCATCATTAGTTTGTCAAAGCGTGGGCTCAACCGACGACTAAAATGTCTAAGAATAGATTGATATCTGAAATTTCGTATACGTCCATCAACTATTGAGAACTCCTGATTTACGGGTTCAATCTATACAATGGAAATCCTTACATGCGAACATTCCAGCACTTCTCCAGCTGCCATGACAGTTCATTTGTCTCAAGGAGCTCAAGAAACAAATACATGCTCACAATATTACAATCGAGTACATAGAAAGGTTATTTCAACACATTCAATAATTAATCTAAGTTGAAAAGATAAAATATTGACTTTTAAGTCTCATATTTAATGTATGCCTACAAACAGGCAAATGTAAGTTCGCGCTTATACATGCTGCACGTGTACTTATAAAATAAACCGATCCTCAGATTGCAACTCTGTAATTGAGTAATTTTGAATTTCATTTATTAATTTCATTTCAGAAAAAAAAATCGTACCTAAAAAAAAAGCCATTAAGCCAGTCACCAGAGACGGAAAAATCACGTTAGATTGTAAATATATATTTGCAGTTTTTTCTATTATTTAGTACTTGTATGTTGTTAGGATATATATCACTAACTTGTCTAAAATAGTTGACAACACCAAAAAGCGTTTACTACAGGAACTACCTATATTCATTCAATGTTTTCAGTTTTAAGCCAATAACTAAGTACTAAGATGTACTTTTTTTATGTTTGCTCAAACATTCTAAAAGTTTACACATTTTTTTAAGATCTAACGTTTACCACAGCTTTATGAACGTAATAGGTTCTGAGATACATAAGTTAAAAAAATTGCAACGTTTTTTCCAATAGTACGAAATTGTACTTTGAGTTGGAGTATATCATTGGGTTTTTATTGAAAATACGATGGATGGACAGTGCTAACACAGATGCAGTGAGGCAGACATACGTGGCTGGAGAGCAAAGATGATGGACAGGTGAGAGTGGAGGAGAATCCTGGATTCAGCCATGGCCCACCTAGGGCTGTCCAGCTCATGTCGATTATCAACTAATAATGAATGCATTAAAATAAAAATAAAATATATGCATTCTTTCTTAATTCATAAGATACCTGCTTCATCGTAACAAAGCTACACATATAGCGCAACTCCTTGCCGCGTTATCCGCGAAGGGTTGGTAAGGGGCCGGCCTATAACGCCAACCACTTCAGTTGAAGTGTGGATTTCCCAGCTCCCGAGGGGGCTGGTACTCAATTCTTGTGAAGGGTGAGTAAGCCTTGCCGGTATTTTATTTTGTATTTTGAAATAAGCACCGAAACGGGAAGCCATTTCTGACACCCTCGATGGGATTCGAACCCAGGCTCACGGCATGGAATGCAAGCATTCCATCAGCTGAGCTATCGACCGGACAAACGCTATTCTGCTAAATTCCTTACGACCTTAAGGCGAAGAGATAGCGATTCGTGTCCAAAAAATATAATGGGGCATCCACACGCTTGCGGCAAACGCCTTGCGGCGCGTAGTCTTAGAGCTAGACGTATGAAACCTTACCTCGCAGAGACATTGTCAGGCTGGTAGTTTGCATCGAGTTCATGATTTTTTTTACAGATCTGCCTTTTCCTATCCTGAAGCGTTTTGGATCTGTAAAAAAATCATGTACTCGATGCAAACTACCAGCCTGACCATGTCTCTGCGAGGTAAGGTTTCATACGTCTAGCTCTAAAACTACTCACCGTAAGGCGCTTGCCGCAAGCGTGTGGATGCCCCATTAGGTGTAGTGTATTTTTTTATCTACGGAGTTCTTTTGCAAGCGCTAGCATGTTCCGACTTGGATTAATATCCAAAGCGTAAGCAATCTAGCAGAATAGCATTTCAATTCGCCCAAAAGATCGAAGAACAGCTGACCTTCTGCATCACAGGAGGGAGTTCCACAATAAACAGATCCTAGGTCCTAGTCCGGTCGATAGCTCAGTTGGTAGAGTGCTTGCATTCCATGCCGTGAGCTCGGGTTAGAATCCCACCGAGGGTGTCAGAAAATGATTTCCCGTTTCGGTGTTTATTTCAAACCCCAAAATAAAATACCGGCAAGGTTTACTCAGCCTTCACGAGAAATGAGTACCAGCCCCCTCGGGAGCTAGGAAACCCCCCACTTCACTAAAGTGGTTGGCGTAAGGCCAGCCCCCTTACCTGTAAAAATAAATAGGCTCAACTCGCCACATGCGACCCCTTCGGGGATAACGCGGCAAGAAGTTACACTATATGTGTAGCTTAGTTGCGTTTGCGTTTTGCGTTGCGTTTAGATCTACGACAAGAGGAATAAGAAGAATGATAGCAAGTGTTACCACGTGCAGCTGGTGATGCAGCGAGTCTGCGTTGCTATGGTGATGGTTACTAGGGCAGAGGTGCGCGGGGGGCAAACCGGACATGGCGGCCGTCCCCTCCCCCGCCCCCGCCCCCCGCCTCACCCCTCAAAGCCAAGAAGCGCCGTGGTGGATTCACGTGAGCGACACGTGGATTATTCCCAAATATTTCATCACACTATTTCAGTTTGTTTCACACTTTTTATACAAGTTTTGTTGGTAGGTATATTTTTCAAAATTAAAAAATATTTATAATGTCTTTGTTTAATTTATTGTTTTAAAAATACTACAGATTAATGTGAAGGGTTAAGCACATACAATTTTAAAAAACTAACAATTTTTTTTTTATGTTTTTTTTTCAATGTTTTTTTTATAAAAGTAATATAATATAAATAAACTTTTATTTCGGTGAAGTCACGCGGGGGGTGCAATACGTGATGTAACCATAAGAACTATTACAGATAACAAGAAAAGTAAAAAGTATATCTAAAATATATAATCTAAGCTGGAAGATATGTTAACATTCAAGGCTTATATTAAATGCATGCCCACAGACAGGCACATGTAGGTTCGCGCCTACACATTCTGGATGTGTGCATACAAATTAACAAAACCTCACGTGAACACAAACCTCGCAACTAATACCGCCTTTCCCTGAAACTGGGGTGGCATTGGCAAAAGTGAACCAATTTCTACAGCACGGGGGTGAACATAACACGAGCTAGTATGTGTCTGCTTGTGGGTGAGGATTATTTATGAACCAAAATGTTTATGTATCTTTGCAAATAAATAATAAATCAAAATTGATTTCTACTTCATTTTATAGAACCAAAACAATTCTAATGAAACACTGTTTTATATTGCCTCGATTTAGTACCTGAGATGATCGAGAAATCGAAAAAATTTCTTGTACCTATATTAATTCAAAGAAACTTAATAAATCGAGTGAAAATAAAACAGTGTTTCATTAGAATTGTTTTGGTTCTATAAAATATAGTAGAAATCAATCAATATGAATTTTCACAGTGCTAATACACCATACAGAATATAATTTGAATCAGAAAGATTTTCAAACCTGCATTGGGCATTTATTTCTCTTTGCAGTTAAATTCGCTAAAGGAAGATGAAAAATGTTCACAAACATTTTCCTGAAGCCAACTTTGAACTGCACTGTTTGTACTTGAATCAGCTAAAACAAATATATACTCAAGAAGCAGAGCTTAAAGCTCCTGTATTACTTGTGACCAAAGATTAAAAGCTCACAACTACATAGATTTCACGATTCGAGCTTGAATTAATTATAACGCTTTAAGCTTTCGTGAGGGGGCCGAAAACTTAAGCCTGTTTATACGGCCGATTAACTTTTAAGCTCGGAATTTATTTAAGTTATGAATTTATTGGTGAATTAAAATTAGCAGTGGCGTTACAAAGTTTGGGAGTAAAGTAACGAGTTGGCGGAATCGAGAGATTGGAGAAAATTAATAATTTTGTTAGATTAACCAAACACCTCGTTATTTTAAATTTAAACAGATAATTTCAACTTATTTACTCATTTACTATTTTTCTGTAATTTTTTTGTTTAAATAATACTTTTTTATATAAAAGTCTAAGTAGTTATTTTTAATAATTAAAATTAGTTTAAAGGCACAATAGACAGCACGAGTTACGAAGGCTCATTACGTGCAGCAGCATACCATATTTTTTCTACGACCATAAAACAAAACTAAATAGGCATTATAATGTTCCTTAACTTATACTCTAGTATAAGGCTAACCACGCATACTGAAAAAATGGTTCACTTTGCCAATGTCAGAACTCCTGTTTGGGGGAAGGTCGGCAAAAGTTGCAGTGATGATGTTCATTTAAGGCTTGGATTTTAATTTGTAATTACACATACAATATTTGTTAGCGCGAATTTACCTACCTACACGTGTCATTTGTGGACATTCATTTAATATGAATTTTAAATGTTAATATAGCTTTGCAACTCAGATAATGGTTAGATTATTATAGGCATACCCAATCATTCTTATAAAAAAACATGCAATCCAATGAAACTTATGTACAAATTAATTATTATAATGTAACGTATAAAACGATTTTTCTGGGGTTCTCTTTTAAATAAACTGCAATTATTTATTTGAGCAGAATTTATTTTACACGGTTTGGTTCACATTTTACTAAAATTGATAATCCCTACTTTGGTCTTCACAGCTAAATGCTTGGAACGACTAATTCACTGATGTCCTTTTCAGTCCGTTTATAGGTACAAAAGGGATCATTCTTGCTCCAGATGATTCGATCTCTCGCTCATACCAGACCGCTGTTCTATGTAGCTTACTAGTTCCTTGACTTATAGGTTGGTATGCGGCTGACCACCCATGCTATAAAAATGGTTTACTTTGCCAATGTCACCCGTGTTGTTGTAGGTTCACATGCGGCATGTGCAAGCGCGAACTTATACGTGTCTGCTTGTGAAAATGCATGCAATGTGAATCTCCAATGTTACATATCTTTGCAACTTAGATAAAATTAGATTAGATTACTAATACCTTATACCATCATCATTAGAGGCAGATTGTTCACACTAGCGTGCAGTACAGGCTCGCGTACTCCAAGTTCGTAGCAATATAGAAATAAAAAAGTACGCTGTGTATTTTTTTTATAATTAATTCATTGAAAAAAACAATAATTAATTATAACTTGATGAAATAAATAACTGTTTCTGGCCAGGCAGAATAGGTTGGTGAATTGCATTCTTCTTCACAAATCTATTTAAAAAAAAAAAAAAAAAAGGTTTTGTGTGTATTTTTTTAGAAGAGCACAAAAGGAAAAGCTGATAAATATCTTATGCTCCGATGAATGATAATCGCCTCTAAGAACTCGTGGCACAAAGGCGTTTGAATTTGTGCGTCGCCTGAAAAACTGAATAATTAACGATGTTGTGATCGTTAACGTAACATGCCGTCGATACGTGGATACTTTTTCTGAAATGATTTTGCATATCTGGTATCGGAAAGTTCTGTTTACAAAACGAACAGAGTCCGCACAAAAAAAAAACACCTTTCAGCTAGATGACGTCAACGATTGTCACCCAAAGTTTTTTTTTTTAAATAGATTTGTGAACAGGAATGCCATTCACCAACCTATTCTCCCAGACCAGAACCATGTATTAATATCTTAAGTTAACAATTCATTATTGTTTATTTTGATGAATTATTAATTAACAATTACCCAATAACATCTGTTGAACCGGGGTCAAAGTTATGGTCAAATGACCCAGGCGGGGATCGAACCAACGTTGTTCTATTCCAAACACGCTAGAAAGATCAGCCCACTTGGCCCCCTCGGACATAAAACCGACTAAAAAATAATAATATTAGGATGATTTATTTGGTGAGCGCTGTTTTTGTGTGTATCACACCTCAAGAGCCCTCTGCGAGCTTGGTCGTCGCTGTAGAAAGCGCCAATTCTCAAGCAAGGCCCAGTTGTTGTAAGGTTGGATGAACCTTTCAGTGACCGGTCTTTCGTAGAGGTTGATGAATTTTTCAACTCAGCGAAGAGCACATTCGAAATATAAATGTTGTATAGGCTAAGACTATAGATTAAGGAATAAGGAATAATAATCTAAGAAATATTCCAAATAATCAGGATTTATTAGTAGTCAAATAGACGAACTGTGCCTTGACTTATAGTTTGGTGTGAGGCTGATCACCCATACTGTAAAAAATAGTTCATTTTTCCAATGTTGCCCATATTTCAGGGAAGCTCGGCAAAATCTGCATGGTTTATGCTCATTTGAGGTCTTAAAAAAAAGGTCATAAAAGAAGAAAATGCATAAAAAAGGTGATGGATATGAAGGAATTGAAAGAGGTATGTCAGGATAGGAAAAAATGGAGGCAACTCTGCGGAGGCTCTGGCCCCCCCTTGCGGAATGGCGACAGAGTTACAGGATTGTAATTTGTAAGCACAAATGCAGCATTTTTTGTAAATGTGAACTTACATGCATTTCATATGAATTTTAAATTGTAATGTATCTTGCCAACTTAGATTATAGACCGATAAACCTGATAAAGACAGTGCGCAGCGCTTTAGTCACTTTCTAATCTTTCCACATAATACAGCATAGAAGTATAACTGTACGTTCTGTCTGTAGTGTAATATTTTACTGATGATGAATGACAGTGCTCGGACAGGGGGGTCAGATTGAGCAACCATTCAACCAATCACAAGTGTTTTGCAACTCGACCAAATGACGTAAAATATATCCCGATTTAAATAAGTGAACTATATAAATTGGCCAGGTGTGTGCATTGAGTATAGGCAAATACATTTCAGAATAAATATTTTCTCCCATTCCTTTAAAATAACTCCTTTGAAATTGATCGAAGTGCTTACGATGTCTCTAATTGAACTTCAATTTTGAATCATATATTGCCTATCTATTAGGCGCATGTGCCTGTATGGGATGCACGCCCCTGAAATTGACTTTTTTTGTAGGTACGAAAATGCTATTTCATCAATCAATTAGGTCATGTGTTTTATCCATACAATTGTGAATTTTATTACCCAACTTGGATTTATTACCCAATTGGACGAGTAACATAAAAAAATTTGATCATGGAAAATACAATGAAAAGTTGATAATTTTATTTTAAACTTTATACATTATTTTATTGAGTCAAAAAACTCACTGAAAAGTTTTCATGTCCATGAAAAATAGACTATGCAGTTACAAGAATAAATTGACGTTCCGATATTTTTTTATTCATTAAAAAAAATTGATGCAAAATATAAAATTATCGCTACCGACAACAACCATCGGTTTCCATGGAGATAACAAACCCATACTGTAAGAAATGTTTTAGGATATAGATACAAAGACGCCCATCGAGTACTTTTAACGAAAATCTGAAAAAAAAGACAGTTTTTATACATTTCTCTATCATATTCCAAAAAAATGCTGCATTTGATTTTACTCAACTCATTTGAAAGAGCGCAGTCTCTAAAAAAAAATTGCGTGTTCAAAATTGGAAAGCAGTATAAGTTTGATTTCTTATATTAAAAAAAAGGAACTAAATACCACGCCTGGTAAACGTCAATTAGTACGGAATTTGGTATAATAGTGGAGATGAGGCGTCACGTGAGTTATGTAGATAAAAAATAATCCATTTGATTTTGGTTTAAAAATTTTAAATTTCCTATATATTTTTCTCTTTTTCGCAGCTTGACCACAAGGGTACTTAGTATTTTTTTTTTAAATTAACCACTTAATTAATTCCACATGCCTAAATTGCGCTGTGAAACACGCCGGGTACTGCTACTTTTATAAAAATGCCATTGATTTATTTTCAAATAATTTATGGACAAAATAAAAATAAAGTAAAAGGGGAAGGTCAACCACATTTTTTGTCAAAATTTCACGTGCAAGGTCCAATCAAAATATTTACTAGACCATGACGTGCCGAATATTTTTCTACATTTGCGTGAATTTGGGCAGTTATAATGGTGTAATGGTTAATATCCCCGCTTGGCAAACCAAAATGTGGGGTGCGTAGACCAAGTAGGTGAAACCAAATGAACTTCTATGGAAAAAATATTTCCTCGCAGTGGCGTCGATTTCTAATAAAACGATTTCTATCGGTTACTTTTTTGGATTCGAGCTACACGGAAGCTTTAATCAATAATCTTCGATTTAAACTACAAATGAACACCTTTGATGATCTCTTGAATGCATAGTTAAATTTGTTGAATTATTATTATTCCTTGACTTGAACAAAATTAGTCCAATAGTCAAGTGCAATCACAATAAATGATAAACGTTATTATCTATTATAGTTTGCACGTTTTTTTAATTTCTTGAATTATAGGTTGGTATGAGGCTGACCACCCATACTGTAAAACATGGTTCACTTTGTCAATGTCAGCCCTGTTTCAGGAACGGTCGGCAAGAGTTGCAGGGCTTATATTCATTTGAGATTGGGTTTTTATATTGTAGGTCCACATGCGGCATGTGTGAGCGCGAAATTATGCATGTCTGCTTGTGGAGTGCATTTAATATGAATCTGAAATGATACATACCTTTGCAACTTAAATTAGATTATAAATATTTAAAAATATAAATGGTAAAACATTGTTTTAATTCACTTTATTTTATTTGTTTATGCTCGAATATTTTCGCCTAATAAGGCATCTTCAAGAGCAGAATGGTTACAAAATCAAATTTTGTAACCATTCTGCTCTTGAAGATGCCTCATTAGGCGAAAATATTCGAGCATAAACAAATAAAATAAAGTGAATGAAAACAATGTTTTACCATTTATATTTTTAATATTTATAAAAATGGACTTTCACTGTGTTAACAGATCAACACTAAAAAATATTTTAGATTAGATTAGATTAGATTGTAAGAGCGGTTTTTTTAAGTAATCAGAAACATTACTTTATGAACTTTTTTTCGGAAATCTTTCATTATTTACCCCTGCGGTTATAAGATGTTAACGGTAACGGTTTTTTTTTTAAATATAATAAATTAGAACCTTTACTTATCAAGCGGTTTTCCCCGAAACTTTTCACTACTTACCGCTGCTGTAACGCTGTGAGGTTTATGGCAGCGGTTTTTTTACGTAATATATTGAATCTGTAAATCAATCATGCCATCGTCGGGTTTCCGATCCAGCGCACTAATTCGCTGGGTTACATCATTTTCTGGCATCATTCACGGCAGAAGCCAATAAATAAAATACTCCCACCCCCTTACCTACCTACAATCTACATCCTTAATCTGTGAAAATATTATCAGATTTTCCAAAAATTTTTAAACTACCATCTAAGCCTAATCTAATCTAAGTTGCAATGATATGTAACATTGGGGATTCACATTATATGCATTTTCACAAGAAGACACGTATAAGTTCGCGCTTAAACATGCCGCATGTGAATCCACAATAAAAAGGAAATCTCAAATGAACATAAGCCCTGCAACTTTTGCCGACCTGTCCTGCAACAGGGGTGATATTGGCAAAGTGAACCATTTTCTACAGCATGGGTGCTCAGCCTCATACCATCCTACATATAAGTCAAGGAATACAAACAATTAATTACAGTTAAGTATATAAAACAAACAATCACTAAACAATAAAATTAAAATCTACAAAAAATATTCTATGAAAAATGATAATTGAAATTTTTAAAACCTAAGCTTTAACCGCTAGCATTACAGACCTAGCGAAATTTTTTTTGGTCCTTACATACTTATTTCATTTCGTCTAGAGTCATTTTCATACAAACTCTCCTTTTATTATGATTCTGTCTCCTTGACTGATAGGTTGGTATGAGGCTGACCACCCGTGCTGTAAAAATCGGTTCACTTTTTCCAATGCCACCCCGGTTCAGGGAACGGTGACAGGAGTTGCAAGGTTTATGTTCAAGTGAGGTTTTGCTTATTTGTATGCACACATGCAGAATGTGTAGGCGCGAACCTACATGTGCCTGTCTGTGGGCATGCATTTAATATGAGCCTTAAATGTTAACATATCTTTGCAGCTTAGATTATAGATATCCCATTCATTCGCTATTACAGGAATTTGGTCCTTCCATACCTTTCTAAGTCTTCTTCTACCACTACATCCATCTATTCTTGCAAAATATCCTTTCTTCGACAGTCTTTCATCACTCATTCTCTCCATAAGTCCAAACGATCTTAACAAACTTTATTCTAAATTATTTTAGAATATTCTATTCTATTCTATATTTTAAATTATTCTAATTTTATTTATGTTAGCACTGTTTCACGTTTAGTTCAAGGTATATAATAGTTAAAGCTACAAGGATATACCTTCATTAAAATTATGAACTGTTTCTGCTATAGTTCCTTGCAGGGCCTCTAATAGTGACGTGTAAAGAAAGGTTGTAAAGTTTATAACTCAAACCATAAAATAATTGTTTGCGAACTGTATGCCTGTACTTCATTATTACAAGACGTTAATCTTATTTTTAGTTTAATGGCGGAGGTTCGTTTATTAGGTAAAGAAACGTGGGTTCAGAAAACGTATTGTTATGTAAATAGCATATTATGCATATAAATATTTAGGTAGGTAGATATATCATGAATTGCAGCCACACAAAAAAAAACAACTAAGCTACACATAAAGTCTAACTTCTTGCCTGCGTTTCCCCGAAGGGGTCGCATGTGGCGCTTCGGGACCTATTTTTCCCGAAGAAGCGTCCCGATATAATTTTTTTTGTGAAGGCTGAGTAAACCTTTGAGATTGAACCCTTGCTCTCGGCATGGAATGCAAGCATTCTGCCAATTGAGCTATCGACCTTTTTACGAGCTTGATCGTCGTCGCTATAAAGCGCCAATTCTCAAGCAAGACTCAGTTGCTGTAAGGCTGGATGGACCTTTGGTGACCGGTCATTGGTAAAGATTTTATGAATTTTTCAACCCAGCGAAGAGCAAATTTGAAAATATAAATGGTATATTTTTTATGCTCCGCCGGAAATCGAGCCCACAAGCTTTCCATTCTGTCCGAAGTGTTACCACTGAACTACGGACCGGTCAGCTCATGGGAGTTGTATATAATATATAATCGATAATCTTTAATCTAAGTTGCAAGGATATATTCATTTAAAGCTCTCAGATGTAAGCCCACAAACCAACAAGTGTAGTTCGCGCTTACAAATGCTGAATGTGTACTTACAAATAAAAAGTAGGATTAATTATTATTTAGTACTTAGCGTAAAGAAATATTAAAAGGAAGTCACTAGAAGTCATCATAATTATTGTACTCGAAGTCTTTGGAAGTCTGTTCGAGAAGCCTCTGGCAAAATTAACCTATAGAAGCCTCTATCTTCATAGCTATATAAGCCGCGAACGGTTTGCAGGAGTTAGTCATCCTACGACAATCTGCTTCTAAATACTAAAACAATATAAGTAAATAGTCGGTGCTATGGCCACGGCGGTCAAGACGCTTGTTCAGCTAGCGTGTTTGGTTCAGATAACGTTGGTTCGAGCCACGGCTGACCCCTTTGACCATAACATTGACCCTGGTTCAGATGTCGTTGCATGCACACAAGCTTCTGCTTTCGCATGAAGACAACTGGCTAGGCAAAATAGGTTGGTGAATTGCATCTTCTTCACAAATTTATTTAAAAAAAAAAGAAAAAAAGTGAACCTCAACCATCTGTGAAATAAATAAATGTGAATTGTGAAAATAAATGTAAACTGTAAAAAATAAATCTAAATGTGAAATAAATACCCTAGAAGAAGACTTGTTATTAATTTGAAGACTGTTTGAACCCTAAAATCATAACAGTATTATGCTTTAAATAGATTTGCATTTTATGAAAGAATGACGATTTAGCAGGATGAATTTTGATAAATTGGGTTTTCATGAAATTAAAGCTAAAGTTCATTATTTTATTGATTGTAGATTATAGAGGCATCCACTTTGTAATCATTCATCTTAAAATATAAAAAAAAAACTTTTGTTTTTGATAACGGTGGGCGTATAAAGTTCCACCACCGGTTTCGCAAACAATTCATTTGGATCTTCAGATGGCTAAATTTGTTGCGAAACCGGTCGTGGAATTGAATATACTCGCAATCCATTTGGATCTTCAGATGGCTAAATTTGTTGCGAAACCGGTCGTGGAATTGAAAATACTCACAATCCATTTGGATCTTCAGATGGCTAAATTTGTTGCGAAACCGGTCGTGGAATTGAATATACTCGCTATAATAAAAAACAAAAGTGTTATGGTGAACTGTAATTGGAGAACTTATTTTATTCGTGACGTTTCGGTGGCGTCGTAGCCAACATCCTCAGAAGGCTCCATTGTTGTGCAACGTTCGGGATGAATTGTCAAACGATGGTAATTTCAGTTTATATTCAGGGTCGCATGTGGCGAGTGGAACCCATTTATTTTTGCAGGTCGGGCGAGCTTTACGCCAGCCCCGTAAGTTTCCCAGCTCCTGATGTGGCTGGTACTCATTTCTCGTGAAGGCTTAATAAAACTGGCTGGTATTTCATTTCGGTCAGAAATAAACACCGAAACGGGAAATCATTTCTGACTATCTTCAAATCAATCAAAACCCGTTCCCGAGCTTTCGGCATGGAATGCAAGCACTCTACCAACTGAGCTATCGACCAGACTCAAAAGACACACAACCGTTTTTTGATCATTTAAAAATTGTTACTGTTCACCTGGTCCAGCTATAAAATATTAAGAGTAGAGATAAGTTGACGAATCGTAGGTTTTTCCGCATTGCGATTCTCTCTGTAGTCCTATAAGTCTACGAGACTTGTACCTACTTAGTGAAGCTACATACAACTTTTTCTCTCAAAGGTAATTCAAACAAGGCAGTGAGCAGAGGACGTATCTTTGTAAGTTAAATATACGTGCCTTAGAGTAAAAGTAGACGAATTATTTTTAGGCCCGCACAATGTTTATAAAAATCATATTTTGAGGCATGCAAGTTGCTGCCATTAGCATAATACAATAATTGCAGCCCCTTTTATAATATCTCGCTATTTTAATCAAGCCCGTCGCCCTCAGCAAAAAAAGCCTCACACTACGCTCGGCAGAAACCGGAGCCAAGTCACGTATTGAAGAGCCGATCAGAAGAGCAAAGGCAGCGTTGGAGAGCGTGCATTTTCAGTTGCTGGTCCTCTGGTCTGGAACCGCCTGCCACATCATGTGAGAGAGCTAGAGGACCATGGAAAGTTCCGAAATGCACTGAAGACAAGCAAATTTCTAGCATCATTTGCACAAGCGCCCTTGGAGTGACTACATCACTAAACGGCGCTATAAAGAAATCACCAAGTCATCATCATCATCATCATCATCCTTAAAACATATGCATTGTGAAAGGAAAAAATGAATTAGGAAAATGTGTGTTTCCAGTGGGTCCTATTTCATCAAAACGATGGTTTATTTATTTTACACAATTTATTAATTAATTTAGGAAATGTGTACGCTAGGTTGCATTGTGACAGGACATTTTTAACTACGTATCACTTTCCAGCCGAACTACGAAACTTATCTACTGTCTGCGTCAGGACAACCATCAAGCAGACTCTCTTAGCCACTTCCTTTTGTATGTATACATGCTCCTTAGGGCAAACGGAAGAGGTTTTAACTGCATTAATGGCTAAGTAAAGAAAACAAGGAAGGGAGGTATTATATAACCGTTAAATTAAATTAAAGTTGGTAGATGTCGCGGGTATGGTCGAGCGGATAAGGCGTGGCACTCGAATTTGCGGTATTGAAATAACCGCATGTTCGAGCCCCGCCTGCGTCATGTCCTCTCAACAAAAGCTTTCACCATGATTCAACAGATGTCACTAGCTAATTATTAATCAAAATATGAAGTAATGAAATATTAATTAATATTGATTAATAATTGTCATTGTCCTGAGGATGCCTTTTTAGGCGAAAACGTTTGACATATTTTAAATAAAATAATAAAAGTGAATTTAAACAGTGTATTTATTTAATGAATTATTAATTAATAACGTTAATACCTGTCTGTGGTCAGACAAAATTGATTGGTGAATCGCATTCCTTTGAATTGAATTCAATAATGGTGAAAGCTGTAACACGATTTATCAACGTTAATTTTGAAAAAAAAATATCTTATAATTCCTTACAAAAAACCCTGATTATTTAAAACATGCAAATTGATAAACTAGTAAAATCTTGTTCTTAATTTATTTGACAATAATATTTTTTAAATTCTTTGTTATATTATGCTTTCTTGCAAGATACAAAGAAAAAGGAAAAAAAAAAAGAATAATATGCAGGTACTATTTTCTTCAATATTGTATTCTTCTCAGTTCGTTGACTCGTTCGTTGTTCAGGCTGTGTTAAAAAAAAATCCCGTTGTTTTTAAAAATATGTTTCTTATACTTTATGGCCTTAGTAAAAGAGTGACATGAATGAAAAAAAACCCGCGTGTTAAATAGTTTTTTAACTTACTTTTAAGGTTAGTTTTTTTTATATATAACGTAAAAAATGACGCCACAAAAAAATATTCAAAATAAACTCGTTTTTTTTACATTTTTTTGCTCTCATTTTGTTGTTTTGTATAATCACATCACATACCAGAATTTGTATAATTCTATAAATTTGAAGAAAAAAAATATTTTCAAAATACAACACAACAAAATCAGAGCAAAAAAAAGTAAAAAAAAAACGAGTTTTTTTAATATTTTTTGGTGGCGCCATTTTTTAAGTTATATAAAAAAACTAACTTTAAAAAATTAAGATAAACAACTTCATTAACACGTGTGTTTTTTTTCAATAATGTCACTTTTTTACTAAGGCCATAAAGTATAAGAAACATAAGTAAAAACAACGGGTTTTTTTTTTAACGGAATCTTCAGTTTAGATTTGGATTTTATTTGTAAGTACACATTCAGTATTTGTAAGCGCGAACTACACGTGTTTGTTATAGATTCCCATAAACGTTATATACCTACTCGTATGTTTATTCTTACAATTTGCCTGTCTGTACCGTGACATCCTTTTTCTCAATGAAAAAGAAATTTGTGGATATTTATCAAGATAATGTGAAACTAATAGCGTAGCAGGAATGTTAACCCTATATGTGGTGCAATTGGCCCGAAAGGCACAGCAAGAGCGCTTCTATTTCCTTCCGCACTGGTAGGTCAGGTTGAAATTTGTCATTCCTAGAAGTCTCTTCACTTTTCACTATCTATGTATAATCTAAGTTGCAAAGATATATTCACATTCAAAGCTCATATCAAATGCATGTCCACATACAAACACGTGAAAGGTCATGTTGACAAATGCTGAACGTGTGCTTACAAATTAAAATCCAAACTTCAAATGAACATAAACCTAGCAAACTTTGCCGACCTTCTGTGGAACAGGGGTGGCATTGGCAAAGTGAACCATTTTTTACAGTATGGGTGGTCAGCCGCATACCAAACTATAAGTCAACGATGCTTAGAATCCCGATTCTCAGTGGAGAAGTTTATCACCATATTGAGTTTCATCACATGCACAAACGTTCGTAAATTTTTAAAGAGTGTTATATACCCTAAATATGCCGTTTTTGTTTCTTAAACTTTATGGTCTTAGTAAAAGTGTGATAGTAATGAAAAAAATCAGGGGTGTTTATTTATTTTTTTCTATAGTATAAAGATAAAAAAAAATCTTTAACTTAATAGTTTCACCACAAAAATAGATTGAAAATAGCACTTGTTTTTCACATTTTTATCGTTTTTTTTTCGTATGTACTATATTTTGGAAATATGTTTTTTTTTTAATTACAGAATTATTTATTGTTTAATATCATACGGGCCATTTTTTTATAATATCAATAGTTTTTGAGTGAATATAAAAAAAAAACTGTTTTCAAAAAATTTAATTAATCATGTAATCATTTAATTAACATTCCTTGACTTATAGGTTGGTATGAGGCTGACCACCCATACTGTAAAATAATGGTTCACTTTGCCAATGTCACCCCTGTGTCAGGGAAGGTCGGCAAAAGTTGTGGGGCTTATGTTCATTTGAGGTTTGGATTTTATTTGTAAGTACACATTCAGCATTTGTAAGCGCGAACTACACTTGTTGGTTTGTGGGCGTACATCTGAGAGCTTTAAATGAATATATCCTTGCAACTTAGATTATAGATTATTATAGATGTAGTTTTTCCATGTTTTTTCAGAAACTCTAGATTATAAAAAAATGGCCAAAATAATATTAAACAATGAAATGTTGATGTGTCTTTGCAACTTAGATTACAGATTATAGTTTAAGCTGTGCCTGTTTTGCGTCCGGTGGAGGGTTAACATCCATCGGGGAAACGAATCAATCTGTTATACAGTATTTGTTTAGCATTTTATTAGTTTGCTTTTGCCTCCAATGCGTTGTCGAGGGCTGCCAGTGATCAATTTGCCCGAAAAGCTTTTACATGCCTGTTTAATCACGATAATACTGTGTTTTATTATTTTAAATATCACGAACTGAGTACAAGTTATGGGTTTATTTTCAAACGTAAAAATACTTGCCATGTTAATTAAATGGTAAAGAATCAAAGTCATCAAAATAGGATTATTTTTGGAAATGAAATAAATGAATAGAAATGATAATCAAATAATATTAAAAAATCCTAGATTTCCGCATTTTGCTCTGCATGTCTCAAACATAAATTATGATTTTTTTAGAATATAAGAAAATGTTTGAAAAAGGTGATGGATATGAATGTATTGAAAGAGGTATGCAAGGATAGGAAAAAAACATGTAAATCAGGAGAAACTTTGGCCACCCCTAGCGGAATGTTCCAGAGTTAAAGATACATCTTTTGATCAATCCATTATTTTCTCGGGTTTCCCTCTGAAATATTCTTTGTGCACTCATTTTTTAAAGTTTGTAGTCATTTAAATATCCGAACAATGTTGTTTATTGAAAACTTTCGTTCACATTTGCCGTGAGCATCTTCAGCGCTTTATTCTTTCGCATTGGATCAGTCTTCCTGGGCTGGAAGTCTCATCACCACGGTAATTCTTACCTATCGAATATCGGTTATATTTGTATGACAGCATATTAGCTGTTCACTAGCGGCCATCTTGGATTGACAGATCGTCATACAAATATTACCGATATTTGGTAGGTAAGAATTACCGTGGTGATGAGACTTCCAGCCATGGTCAGTCTTTGACAAGTGTGTATTATTACATGATGTTTTTAAAAAAATATATACTTTAATGGCGTCAGTTCATTGTGTTGTAAATGAAAAAAAATAAAACAATGACATTTCAAAAAAAACAATATGACAAAGCCATGTAGGTTTTCGTTTCAGTTGCAAAAAATTGCGTAAATTATTTTGTGTCAATGACAGATATTGCGCACATCTCTCAAAACAACAGAATCATTATTACATCATCCACATTTTTTTATTATTCTAGGTTGTATATGTACGAATGACCTTTTGCATTGGATCCAGAGAGACAATGTCACGGGGAGTAACATTTGATTTTAAATGGATTAAATAACATAATAAATGTATATTAACATTTACAATTCGTATTAAAGGCATTCCCACAAGCAGACACGTATAATGGGGCATCCACACGCTTGCGGCAAACGCCTTGCGGCGCGTAGTCTTAGAGCTAGACGTATGAAACCTTACCTCGCAGAGACATTGTCAGGCTGGTAGTTTGCATCGAGTACATGATTTTTTCACAGATCTGCCTTTTCCTATCCTGGAGCGTTTTGGATCTGTGAAAAAATCATGTACTCGATGCAAACTACTAGCCTGACAATGTCTCTGCGAGGTAAGGTTTCATACGTCTAGCTCTAAGACTACGCGCCGCAAGGCGTTTGCCGCAAGCGTGTGGATGCCCCATAAGATCGCGCTAACATATCGCACGTTTAATAATAAAGAGAAATAACTCAAAAATTGAGAAAATCGAGATTTTGTAATATAGCGCAAGAACAATGCGAGAAGAATAGGTAGAATGCGACAGCCGTTCAATTTGGACGAATATGACCGAGATAAAACATCGGACGCCTTTTTCATCCCATACAAGTTGTACTGGCTGTCTGAACTTTAAAAACGTGATTTCCCAACATTCTTATTTTTTGAGTTATTGCTCTTTATTATTGAACGTGCGATTATGCCGCATGTAGACCTGCAATATAAAAACTAAAACTAAAAATCTAAAATGAACATAAGCCCTGCAACTTTTTTCCACCTTCCGTGAAACAGGCTTGATTTTGGCAAAGTGAATCATTTTTTACAGAACGAGTGGCCGGCCTCATATCAACATATAACTCAAGGAATTGAAAAATGTGTATTCCTTTTTATTTCTTTTGTATCGCTTATAGACCTCCGCAGTGCATACTATTAACTCTTATCAAATACATGCCCACAAACAGACACGTGTAAGTTCTAAAAAAAAAAAAAATTTTTTTATACCTGATGATGGACTAAGGACCGAAAACGTTTGTATTTTTTGATATATAAAGTAAAATCAAACACTATAAGAAGTAAACAAGAACTTTTTATTCTTGAACCTTTTTTCTAATCTAATCTAATCTAAGTTGCAAAGATATGTTACATTGGAGATTCACATTACATGCATTCCCACAACCAGGCATGTACATGCTTCATGTGAGCCTACAACATAAAAACCAATCTCAAATGGACATACACCCTGCAACTCTTGCCGTCCTTCCCTGTAACTTTTTTTAATAAAAAAAATATTTTTGTACCCATTTATATATTATATATTTTTTTTGTACAAATGACCTTTCGCGTCGGACTCCAGAAGACATTTTCCCGCACGCGTTCATCCATATTTTTTTTGATGTTGTCGTTTCGTTTATTTACATATTTACTTTTCACGGAACGAGGGCGCACTTCCGCTATGAAAGGCGCAATTTCCTTGAATTAACAGTCAAGCCCGTTACCTGAACGGCCCATGTAAAATATAAAGTATAAAATATTTATTATATGGCCAGAAAAGCTTTATAATTAACGAAAATAAATACAGCCTCCGAGCGGGGAGTGTAAGCTTTTAATTGAGATTTTTCATCAACGAGCTTTTGTAAGAAATGCGCAATTTTTTTGTTAATACTTGTTGCGGGCAGCTCGTTTCTTTTGAAGATTGTTAAATTAATTAAAATTATTTAAAAAAAAAAAAAATGCTTAAAAGTTGTCCGGTAGATAGCTCAGTTGGTAGAGTGCTTGCATTCCATGCCGAGCACCCGGGGTGCCGAGGGTGCCAGAAATGATTTGGATGTTTATTTCAAAACCCAAAATAAAATACTGGAAAAACTTACTTAGCCTTTACAAGAAATGAGTACCAGCCCCCTCGGGATCTGGGAAACCTCCACTTCAACTGTAATAATTGGCGTAAACCAAAATAAATAAATATTGTGACGAACATGTAAATGTGTGTTCTGTTTGTGTGAGTAAATAATAACGTTTGTGAAGTCCCTCTAGAAATAAATAAATGTTAGGTGCTTATACTCGTATAATTTGTATTGTACGAGATTTCTCGAGTGTTTGGTCGGATGTTCAAGCTAAGTCTTGCATGCACCAATTTTCAAAGATTCGAGAATGTTATTTATTCTTTCTACATAATAAGGGCCAAAATTCTCTGTAGCTAGAGAAGACAACTGATTGTTATATTGAGGAAGTGTAATGTGACTCTGTGTCTGAACCAATAGTGAACAAATAAATTACCTCAGTTTTAATTTAATTGAACCCGCGTAAAATCATAAAAATACGTTAAATGACTTTATTTATTACACTTGCAAGTTGATTCAAAGACAATCCTTAACTCAAAATATACGCACACAGTTGTGTTTTAATCGAAATTACATGTAAGAATAAACACTGTAGCATGTCTTGAATAAGTAATAGACCATCACTTAAACTCAGGATCATTCATAGACTTTTACAATCGACTCTGAATTACAGTGGCTATATCAAACTCTTCAGCATTTACTTAAATGTGAGTGCATTTGAATAATTAAGAGGATTGACTCTGCTAAGTGCCAAAGGACACTTAGAGACCGTCGTACCCATGCCAGCATTTTCCTTCCTGTTCCGTTAATGGGATTGGAGAGGAAGCCGAGAGGAAATGAAGATGCAGTGACTTCCTAAACCCAAGATGGGAAACTCCACCATCTGAATCAGATGTAAGCGTTCATTTTGAATTAATGAATAGAGGCCTCGTTTGCTGTCAATACATTTGAATTGAATAGTAGGTACCTGTGAGTTTACGTTGATTACTTGTGAGGAAGGTATTCAAGGCCAACGTGATTTGATATTTACATAAATTTCATCTGTTTTCTTCATATATTGATACAAATTATATGTATAAAAACATAAGTTGCAAAGATAAATTACATCCAAGATTTATTTGAAATGAATTTTCAAAAAGACACGTGAAAATTTCCGCTTACAAATGCCAAAAATTAACATCCAAACCTCAAATGAAAATAAACCCTGCAGCTTTTGCCAACCTTCCCTGAAACATGACATTGACTAGAATTAAAAATCACTATTTAAAATCTCAATTAACAAATGGAATATTTTTGCCTGTTAATTGAATATTATCTACAATATTTTATCGTGGAATTTCAAAATTGTACACTAATATAAAATTGAAACATGAATTATAATAGTAGGAGTGAATACTTTTAATAATATCATGTATATTGAAATCGCCGATGAAAAATCATTTGCAATTTTTTTTATGCATGAAATAAGATATATTGCCTTCCTTTGTAACAAAAATTTATAAAAAGTTTTTTTTTGTTTCATTTAAAACATTGACATATTCTTCTTTAACAAAATCTTAGCAACCTGTTGAAATCTATTGAGCTTCCATAAACAATCAAGCTTTAATGTTATAAAAAGCATATAAATTATAATAATTAAAAGTATAATAAAATTAACAATAAATTTATATAAGGTACATGCAATTACAATTATTTTATCTTTGATATTTTGCATTTAAATATTTAAAAAAAAAAATGATAATAAAAATAAAATACTATCCAATCAAAAAAAAAAAGATAAAACTTCCGAGAAAAAATATGAAAATTAAAATACTTATATTTATTATTATAATGATTAATTGTTACCGATATCATTTATTTCCTTGTAACATAACACTTTGCTCTTCATCAATTAAACATCAATATTGTAATACGATATATCACGCATCCAAATAATAACAAGAAACAACCAACAATAACGCAAAATAACAAGAAACAATTATTACAATTTGAACACAATAAAACACTGAATTTCAGTATTTCCTTCACGTTTTCTTTCTGATTGATTGCCCACTAAGATTTGATTTATTTTTTTGTTTTATTCAAAAGTTCTTTCGTCACAAAATTTAAATATTTCGTTCAGCGTAGCACGTGCGTCTATAGCGAGCTTAACCATAAGACTGACGCATCGTAGCCCACAAGTAACCAATACATCTACGGCTCGTAGCAATCGGCGTAGAGGCCTGTATTCCAAGTATAAGCATTGCGTAAACTCACATCGCTTTCGTAAATGAAAAGTATATGGTATATACGACGGCACTCCTAGAGAGTGATTTAGTTTTCGTATATTTTTTCGATTTTCGCGATGTTTCTGGTGTACTCGGAGTACTGTATTCGTCGTCCGGCCTACCTGTAGCCTTCTACGCTCAGCTGTTTGCTACCTGAAAGAGTTTGAAGGAAACTTTGAAGGGAAAATATCCCCGCTATTGATATTTACTGATAAATTGAGGGCTCGGGAATGCCTTCACGAAGGATATTCAGATTTCAGGAAAAAAATTTGGAGCGCCCAGAGCGGCTTTCATGTAAATTTGTTTTTCTTTTTCGCGTAGTTCACCTAAAAAAAGGTTTGTTAAAATTTACGTTTTTTCTGCTTGTGCTTATGTTAAATATTAACAATATTATGTAGATCGGATTTAAACATTGATAATAAAGATAAAAGACTTATTGACATTCTTAAGATGTTTTGGTACACACCTATAATGTATAATTTTATTTTAAATAAGTGAATTAAAACTTTGTTGCCATTTGAATTTTTTAAATAATTAAAAATGGACTTTCACTGTGTTAATAAATCCACCCTAAAAAGTATAATCAATCTATATTTTACAATATACAATAATAATTAACATTTGCAATTTAATAGTCATAGCCGGCAATACGTAGACCAACCATTATTTCTTTGATTTTATTTCCGAAGAAAATTATAATCAAGTTGCGCAGGAAACAGGTTGCATGCGAAGTTTCACGTTGCATTTAACGTTGTACGTACGTGAGTTATTAAAACAATATTAATTATTTCAGGATAAGCTCACACTTTATGAATAATTAACGTACTCGGCAGGTGTTTGCTTTGCCTCCTGCAGGCTTGTTGCACAGCCTCCACAGATACACAAACACGCTTCTTCCTCTTCTTTTCCTTAACCTCACCAAAAATTACTTACTTCTCTTGTATAACGAGATGAATTTATTAGATAGAATGGAACCTAAAAAAAAAATTCAATTTGAAAATAAAACAAAAAAACATAGAACAGGAGGTTAGAAAAAAAGAGATGGCTTCCCTGGCTTGAGAGCCACAAGCATGTGAATTCTGTTATACCTTATATTGTTGTGTTTGATTATTTATTGTGATGGCGGAATAAAGTTTAACATAAATGTGGTTGTTGTATTTCTAATTGTGGCGTTCATCAGTCAGTGGAGAGTTCCGCACGTAAATAAAACTGAATATTACTTCAAGTCTGTGTTGAACAAATTATCCTCATAGAAATATCCTCAGTCCTCACACTTGTCCAGATTCTAAAGTAAATAAAGCTTTATGACTAGCATACTTCTATTTCCAAATTGTTTCTTTTTTTCCCATACTTTTTTTATATATTTTATAACGTAAATACCTGCGCCAGACATAAAAAAGGTTGGTGAATAACATTACTCTTCACAGATTTATATGTGAAAAAATCACAATTTAAAAAAATAAAATCACATATACGTACACCCTGCAACTCTTTCCAACCTTCCCTGAAACCGGTGTGAAATTGGCAAAGTGAACCATTTTCTACAGCACGGGTGGTCAGCCGCATACCAACCTACAAGTCAAGGAAAAGCTAGAGTTCATTTTTTAATACAAAACTAAACAAGTTTAAAAAATATTTTCAGATGATTTCCTTCATACTTTCAGGCATTTTGAGGTTTTTAAGTGCAAGGAGTTGACAGGGTTGTTTGGTATGAGTCAGAAGGCACCCTGGGGTGTAAGCTTAAACCAACACCACTGAACACAGGCAAAGCGTCCCGTGGTTAGACGTGAACTAGAGTCTCTCTCCAGCGTCGTGACACTACGTCTTTGTCATGGCTTTTATAACGCTATCAACCTGTAATTCCTACGCCTTTTCCTGCATCAATTATTTAAGTTGATACTTGATTTACATACTGTTGTGTTTTTAGGGTTCAAATAGTCTTCAAATTAAAAAAAAACTGGTGTTTTTTACGGGATATTTATTTTACACATAGATTTATTTAACAATTTTTAACAATTCACATTTATGGTTTAGCAATGCCCATTTATTTCACAGTTGGTGTTCACTTACACTGTATTTCGTGTTCAAAAAAAGACTGTCGTATATAGACTGACTGCCTGCAAGCTTTTCGCGGTTTTTTATACTCAAATGATAGTAGATACTAGAAGCCAATTTTGCTGGAACCTTCCAGAACGACGGTCTTTTAAAAGCTTCCAGTACATAAATTTGAATATCTCTTTACCCTCGGTACTTATAATAATTAATCCTACTTATATACACTCTTATCAGCTATAAATGATATAGCTGCCTACATAAATATTTATAAGTATTTGCTATTTACATAACAATACAGGTTACTGTTACTGTATCCTGCCGCTGTTCCCCTGGGGGTGGCCGGTACCTCCGCAGATGCATCTCCACTTTTACTGTCCTTGCATACCTCGTACATCTCTTCAACATTCATCACTTTCTTCATACTGTTACAAACTTGGAGTACCTCATGCGATTGTACATAGAACTGGTATTCATTTTTCGTTATGGCGTAGTAAACCTTGCTGGTATTTTATTTTTGGTTTTTGAGGTAAAACACCGGAAATAGTTTCGGACACTCTCACTGGAATTTGAATCCGAGCTCTCGGCATGGAATGCAAGCACTCTACCAACTGAGCTATTGACCGGACTTATACGCATAATTATATTATCTAGTATTCATTTAAATGCATTGCCGTGCATTTTATCAAAATTAATATGATTGTGAAATAATGTGAGAGATGCAAAGGTCAACATGCCAGTATAAAGTTTCTTATATTAAATTCTTCAGCTACAGGCACGTAGACCCTACATGACCTTGATAGGCTTGTGATTAAAGAGAGTCTGGAGGTTTACCTTGAAAAATAGATCCCCAACAATGGTAAAGGTTCCAAAAACACAATCCCATCGAAATACTGTCAATTGTATGTATACTTTCTTTAAAAAAATCGAAAGGTTATAAAGGAAAAATCTGCAACAGACTTTCACCACAACAAATAAACACGTTGATAAATAATCATAGGGTGTGATAATTAACAGGTTCTGACATTTTTAAAAATTATATCAAATAGACGAGTTCATTATAATATCTATTATTTCTTGGATTTTATGGTAGTAGAAAAAGAGTGGTATGCCGCTGTACGTAATCAGCTTTTGTAACACTATAAATTTAATCTAATTTGCAAAGATATTTTGATATTTTTAGTCTCATATTAATTAATGTATGCCCACAAGCAGGCACATGTAAGTTTGCGCATACTGCATGTGCACCTACATACAAAATAAACCAACCCCTGCATAAGCTTTGCAACTCCTGTCGCCTTTCCCTAATACGTGGTGGCATTGGCAAAAGTTAACAAAGCCTTTACAGCATGAGGGGTCAGCCTCATACCAATGAAACCATAACAAGGAAACCATACCTATTTATTAGTCAAAAACTTGTGCTGTCTATTGTGCCATTTGGCTGCGCTTCATGGCACAAACTAGCACTCACGCCACAATGACCCGTATTACTTGACAGTGCCATAATAACAGCTGTTGTGTGACTTTAAAAAAAATAGAAGCAGAGAATGGTATTTTCTCATCAAAATTTACATATTTTGTAGGAAAATTCCCGTGGGATTCCATGCCCTCCTGTGAACACTTACGGGGCTATTCTTAGACATTTTAGACGTCGGTTGAGCCCACGTTATGACAAATTAATGGTGCCTAAGCTGGAAGTTTCATCAGCACGGTCATTCTTACCTACCGAATTTTGTAATATTTGTATGAAGACAAATCAGCAGTTCACTTGCGGCCATCTTGGATTGACAGGTCTTCATACAAATGCCTCATTAGTTTGTCAAAGCGTGGGCTCAACCGACGACTAAAATGTCTAAGAATAGCCCCGTTAGGATACAACCTTACGTAAAAATTCAGCAATAACTTTTATTAAAAACATATGTGCGCATAGAAACTAAAAAAGAGCATATTAATTAAATAAACAAAGTTTTAATTCACTTTTATACTTTTATTTCTGTCTAGCACTTTCGCTTTAGGACAAGATTGTCCTGAAGATGCCTTGTAGGCGAAAGTGCTAGACAGAAATAAAATTATGAAAGTGAATTAAAACTTTGTTTATTTAATTAATATACAATGGACTTTCACAGTGTAAACCACCAAACCCTAAAAATTATTAAAAAAGAGCATTTTGTGAACGTTTTAGTTTCATAATTTTTTGCTATTGTCTAGCTTAAGCTTTTTATATCATGCATATGAAATTTCGGATATAGATACGAAAACAGATGGGTATAATAATTTGAACAGTTTCAGTTGCGGATGAGAATACCTACAAATAAAAAATGAACTGTTTTTTTTGTCCAAGCGGGGAGTGGGGAGCCGGCAACTGAGATGGCTGGGCGACATCAAGGGAACTGCAGGCAGAGGATGGCTGAGCACAGCAGCCGATGGAAAACATGGAGAAGGTTGGAAATGGCCTACGTCTAGGAGTGGACTGAGAAAGACAGAGAAAAAAAGATTTTGTTACCATCAGACATTTGAGCAATTATTATAGCTTTTATAGTAACATACTGTATTTATGAAGCTTTAATTTAATTTTAGATAAGAATTACCGTAGTGATGAGACTTCCAGCCCTGGTCTCTGAAATTTCATATCCTGGCATGACATATTCATAAAGTGCATTGCACACACACGACTTGTGTTGAACTGTGCACACTCTGCATTATGCAAGGCTTCTCTTCATTATATGCATTATGTGCAGAGCTCTTGTGAACACGGGAAATGTGCAATTTGTATAGAAATAACTTTGCACGAGGCATTTTGAAAATTCTATTTGAACTCAAAAATGCTTCACTAAGAAAAGTTGGCTTTGAGGCGCTTGATGCTTTAGTCCAACGGGCTTACTATCGTCCTCTTAGTGCTTGCTTGTCTTATGTCCATCAAAGGTAATTTCAAATTATCAATGTTTATATGCGTACTGGACTAATGTGTCTTATAAATAATTGTAAATTGATTTAAAAAATCTTTAAAACAACTCTCACATTATCATGTTTTAAGTTTTTTCTTAGCTCAGATAGTGTGGAATGTGATTCTTGGGACAATGTCATTGAAAGGTCATCTTTGAATAAAATGGTAGATAAACCTAACACGCACTGGGGCAACTATACCCAACCTGCGGCCCGCGGGCTGCATGCCGCCCGACAAGCTTTTTTGTGCGGCCCTACACACATTTATTATCAGGGACGTATTGTTGGAAATAAAAACCATGTTGGCTAAAGTCTCGTCGAATCCTTGACGAAGACTTTGAATCTGTTTCATCAAAATATGCCATTGGGTAAATATTTTTAAAATGGTAAATGGTATGGTAAAAATAAGTTGGTGAATTACATTCGTCTTCATTAATTTATTGAAAAAAATATGCTTTATCCTTCAAATCATGATTTAAAAAAAAAAACTGAAATCTTAACAATCTAATCTGTACCTAATTTAAGTTGTACAGATGTGTTGACATTTAGAGCTCATATTTGATGCATGCCCATAAGATTATATATGTAAGTTTACGATTGCACATGCTGCATGTTCATACAAAATAAACCAAACGTCACATGAACATGAACACAATAAATCTTTAAACAAATGCATGATTCATATCGACGGTTAAAAGGAAATAGGGCGACAAAAACTAAATTGTTCAGGAGAGCAGTCTAATGTTTGAGATTGCAGAAAATGGAATAACTTTTTTATTTTTCATCACATCGTTTAAATCAAAACAGCTCTAAATTTAAAAAATATAAAGGCAATTACTGAAATTTCTATTAATGTGGTTTTACGATGTTTTACGATTTTTTTATGTCACAAGCGCCTTTAGGACAAAAAAGCTCAAATTTTGTCGGTTACACCAAAACCATATTTCGAAAACGCAGTTGTTTGCTTGGGCATTAACAACACCAAAAGTTATCGTATAGCTATGGTAGTTAGCGCATTAGAAAGAGCGGAAAATTTTAAGTAGGATAGCATTAATAACTCATTTTTGACCAAAATGTCGCTTATCCCCTTCTTCCTTTTGAGCGTCGATATGCAAGATGCTCCTGAAGATGCCTTATTAGGCGAAAACGTTTGAGCAAATAAATGAAGAATAGAGAAATAAAACTGTGTTTAGTCAATCCAATTTCTAAAATATGATGATCATTATCTTAAAAATAAATGGCTTAAATATGGCAAAAAAACTTGATTACTAGACAAGTTTTTTACACACTATGTTTAAGATAGAGATAAGACACTTTAAAAACTCATATCCATTACAAATATAATTCGCTAAAACTCGCAGAGGTTTTATCCATTGACTTATGATATCTGTGGACAATAAATTATTTTAACGAAAATATACATTATATATTATATCTGTTTCAACTTACTAACTAAAATGATGTTCAGTAAGAAATAGAACAAAATACTTCACAGTTGCATTTCCATGCGTACAAAAATCTCAGGCGAATGTAAAAATGTTCCTAGAAAGTTGGTACAATTGCAAATTACATATAATGGCTGCCAGTTGACAGATAATGCGAGTTATAAATATTGTGATCGCTAAAATTGATGATTTTTTAAGGAATGCATTATTTTAAGACATTATGGCATGTGTTAAAATTGGGTGTCAAAACACAAAATGGCTTTATTTCGTTTGACAACACCACTGCAACGTTTGACAGGACTGAAACAAATGTGGACGATAGTATGTATCAAAGCAGTAATTTAGCTTCTGCTCCTCTATGTTATTACTAAATGGTTTTATCAGACTAAAGCGCCACTGAGACGGTTTGGAAAGCGTCAGCAGTTTCAGGGCTTATCGAGAAGATGAATTAATTTTCATAGAAAAAAAGTCTTCAGCAAACATGTCGCAAAGTTGGCGGGACGCGGGAATTAAAAAAAACGGCGCACATTGACAGATAAGATGGATGAGTCGGGAATAACAAAAACATTGCGGAAACTTGAATTTTAAATGCATTAAATATATGACGGCACTCCTAGAGAGTGATTTTGTTTTCATACTTTTTTTTTATTGACGCAATTGCGGTGTGATAACGTAATTCTTTATACTCGGAAAACGAGAGTATAAACGTAACGTAAAAATAAATAATATATAAGGCTGATTTATTTGGTTTTTGTGTGTATCACACCTCAAATGCCCTCTGCGAGCTCTGTCGTCGCTGTAGAAAGAGCCAATTTTCAAGCAAGACCCAGGTACTGTAAGGCTGGATGGACCTTTTGATGGCTGGTAAAGATTTATGAATTTTGTAACCCAGCAAATTTGAAAATATAAATGGCATATTTTTTGTGCTCCGTCGGGATTCGAACCCACAACCTTCCATTTACGAGTCCAAAGTGTTACCACTCGACTACGGACTGGTAAATACTCAGTTATCGCGTAAGCAGGAAAAATTAAACTTTTAATAGTAAACTTTAAATAAAATCCAAATCTGAAATAAACATAAACGCTACAACTTTTGCCGACCTTCCCTAACACAGGGGTGACATTGGCAAAGTGAACCATTTTTTACAGTATGGGTGGTCAGCCTCATACCAACCTATAAGTCAAGGAATGTAAAAATAAAAAAATCTTCACGAGTTGATTTATTTCCCTAAGCGCTTTCGGTGTTGTCACACCATTATCAAGAGAACAACTAACAAAACTAAAAATTACAACTACTAATTACCCCTTTCCTCACCCCGTCATAGCTCCGCCCTTCATGTAAATCTTTCTCCTGAGCTCCTATTGTACTTTTTTTACATATTATATTACGTTTACCGCTTCCCATAGCTCCGCCCCTAAAAACTTTCTTCGGAAATCATTTTTGTAATTTTTAGATTAATTAGTTTTTTTTTATAATGGTGTGTTAACACCGAAAGCGCTCGAGGCAATAAATTAACTCGTAAAGAAAAACTTTGTTTTCTTTTTGCTTCTACATTATTAATTTAAAATGATGCTTCACAATGTCAATACACAAACACTTAGGCTCAGTATTTTCAACATTAGCTTATGTGGTTTGAAACGGATAAAAAAAACTACCCAAGTGATTGACATAAGTGCGATCTTTTCATTCGGTATGAAGTCGCTATGCTAACGTTGAAAATACCGGGCCTCAAGCTTTTAAAAAGTGTAGGTACCCTTTTTTTTTAATCTTTGAAGCACAAACCCTGCTAACCGGAGAGGTAACCAAACAATGAATTGCAAAAGAAGCGTTTACCTCTAACCTGTAAACTCAACGGTATAACAATAATGTATGGAAACAAAACGCTCGCTAGAAGTGCTGTTTTGGTTTACATACATAATTCTGTCTTTACGATGGTTGCTTTTATCCTTGAGGCATGAGAACTAGCAGAAATGGTATTCGCTACGGTATAACACAGTTACTGTGCAAATAAACTGTAAAATATTTGGTATCGAATTGCAAATAAACGGTCTAGAGTTTTATTATCACAGCGCTTACTAACGAGCCCATTTTCAGTAAATACGGAAAATTCCATTATATTTTCCACTTTTTACAAACAATGGTTTTGTTTTTCATTGCGCAGGTCCTTCAAAGCTTTCAAACAACTAAGATAAACAGTACTGTGGATATTTTATTTTTTTAACGGAGCAGTTTCATGTATTAGTTCTTTCTTACCCACCGCTTAGAAATGTCTCCTGAAGATGCTGGTTATGAGGTTAGCTTAGGTTAGATCAGGGGTGTCCAACTAGGCACACAATTTTCAAAACATTTTTTTTTTCGACGTCCGGAGCATAGATGACTTAACTTATTGCGCAATAACTGTTGATGTCGTTGCGGGCCGGATGCAAAGCTTACGTATGTTGGACAGGCCTGGGTTAGATTAACTCAGATGAATTATTTTTTGCCCACCTGAATAACTTTCTTTGTTTGTAATCCAATCGACATCAAAACTCACTGAATCCATTTTATAGGGAAATTTGCATGTATCCTGAAAAATCTTATGAGCACTTAGCCACGCTTGAGGAGCTTCTTTTCTACACAATTTTTAATGAAAAAAAAAAGTGATCTGATCTACATAAAAATTCACATAATCGACTCTGAAAATAGTTTACATGTTTCCTAAAAAAATGGGTATTGTATCAAACTTTACAGTACTAAATTCAATTTTGTAATGCTCAAACCCTCCTGTAACCGTTCTGTATTAATGTGTCAGAAGGACCCACAGCACATGGAAGCTCATACAAAGGTATATAATTTAAGATTTTGCATGAAATTGTGGAAAATTTCCATTCAATCTCATGCAAATCTCGTGCAAAAAATAAAAAGTTTTGAACCGCTATATATGTAAATGTAATATTTGTATTGAATATTGGAGATCTTCGTCGCTATCTATGGTCGGTATGTTATGATTGAATGGAACATCACAATACATTACCTTACTAAGTTACTATACCATATGATATGTAAAATATGCATACAATGAGTCACAGTATTCCTAGGAAATTTAATATCCCCTAGAAACTTCAAATATGCGAGCGAGACATGCTTCTTCGTTACTGTAATGGTAAACCTTTTAAGCTCAACATGTCAAGATTTTTAAAATACTTTGAAATCGTTACAGTATGTATATTTTTACGTATCGCAACTTCGACTTACCGTATTTAAAAAAGGAATACAATCAAACGTGATAACTAGAAATAACTAAATTCTTGGGTACTCAACGCCAGCAATGTCAGTGACAAGTATTTTACTTTATAGTATCTATAATCTAAGTTGCAATGACATATAAACATTTAGGGTTCTTATAAAATCCATGCCCACAAGTAGATACAGTGTAAGTTCGCGTTTGCGCAATACACATACCACATTTGTACCTAAGCCCAACCTAAAATGAGTATAAGCCCTGCAACTGTTGGCGACTATCCTTGAAACAGGGGTGAAATTGGCAAAGCGATCCATTTTATACAGTATGGTAGGTCAGCCTCACCAACCTATATGAATCAAGGAGCTTTTTGTTTTTTTGTTGTAATTTCTGTGATGATAGCACGCAGGAGAAATAAGCGTTAAAAGAATTCGTTGATAGATCGTCCCCTTAGTTCTTGTTTGTCTCATGTCCATCAAAGGTAATTTCACATGAATAATGTTCGCATGTGAAACGTTCATAAAATCTGGAAATTGATGCTTGATTTTGTGTTTCCGGGCTTTGACCGTGGTCCAAAGTTTTTTTCATTTCTTCTTCTTGATACTTCTTGAAGACTTCAGCTTACGTTGTGTGACTTCTTCGGAGCTCCGTAGGCTGAAGTCTTCAAGAAATATCAAGAAGAAGAAAAAGAAAAAAGAAGAAAAGAAAAAAACTATGGACCATGTCAAAGCCAAATCGGAAACACAAAATCAAGCATCTGTATTCGGCCGGGAACAACTATAAACTGAAAATTGATTTTTAAATTTTTAAACAACTCTCACCTTATCGTGCGTAAAGTTTTTTTTTCTTACCTCATATTGTGTAGAATGTGATTCTTAAGACAAGACCATTATATCCCAAACAAGCACTGGGGGGACGAGATATTAATGAATTTCAAATTATATACAAGGGCCTGACCACCTCTATTAGAATTGTGGAAGAACAGTTACAGCTTCTAAAATTGCGTTATATTTTTAGCTTTGTACTTTTTGACCTTTTTTTCGTCTCGCATGTTACAGGTTCATCATCACTCATGAGTTTCCCTGTCACAATAGAACACATTGATTTACTCACACAGGTGTATGAGGCTGACTGCCCGTGACGTATTGTGGATGTATTGTTTTTGACATTGTTTGTCACGGTCGCTGTCATGATGAAGACATTCGGAATGTCCCGGTTTGTCACATCTGACTCAAAATACGCCCTTTGCAACGTTCATAAAAAGCTTGTATTAGATATATATCAAATGTATGTAGATTAGTAAATACCAGAAAATGCTGAAAAGCGAAACAGAATGTTTCATTTGTTCGAGATTGGTTGAATTGAATGTTTTGACAAAATTTTGAAAGCCACCATTCTTCAATTTTTTGAAAAATTATCTTTATTTTTTGATAATTTGTGAAGAAGAATGCCTTTCACCAACCTATTCTACCTGGCCAGAAACAGGTATTCTAATCTAATCTAATCTAAGCTGCAAAGATATATATCATTTAGGATTCATATTAAATGCATTCCCACAAGCAGATATGTATGATTTCGCGCTAACACATGCCGCATGTGGACCTACAATATAAAAACCCATCTCAAATGAACATAAGACTTGCAACTCTTGCCGTCCTTCCCTGAAACAGGGGTGACATTGGCAAAGTGAACCAATTTTTTTACAGTATGGGTGGTCAGCCGCATAACAACCTATAAGTCAAGGAACATACATGACAAATTACATTTTTTTTTAAATCAATAAATAACAATATATACATGGACATAAAAAAAACTAAATCATAAAATCAATTTTACTTTAACAAACCCTAGCCGCCAACATCACAGATCAACCGCCATTTCTTTCTATCCTTACATACTTCTTTCATTTCCTCCAGAGTCATAACCTTCTTCATACAAGCTCTTCTTTTATTATGACTCTGGATATTCCATTCATTCGCAATTTCGGATATTTGGTCCATCCATACCTTTCTCGGTCTTCCTCTACCACGACATCCATCTATTCTACCAACATATACTTTCTTCGTCAGTCTTTCCTCATTCATTCTCTCCATATGCCCAAACCATCTTAACAAACTTATTTTAATCTTCACTTTCACACTTTTTCTTGCACCACATTCTTCTCTTACAGAATCATTCCTCACCCTGTCACTCCGTTTTTTCCCAATCATACTTCTTAGAAAGTCTTAGAAAGGTATTAATATCATCAATTAATTATTCATTATTGTTAATAATGTTTAATTTTGTCCGGTCGATAGCTCAGGTGATAGAGTGCTTGCATTCCATGCCGAAAGCTCGGGTTCGAATCCCACCGAGGGTGTCAGAAATGATTTCCCGTTTCGGTGTTTATTTTCAAACCCTAAAATAAAATACCGGCAAGGTTTACTCAGCCTTCACAAGAAATGAGTACCAGCACTCTCGGGAGCTGGGAAACCTCCACTTCAACTGAAGTGGTTGGCGTAAGGCCGGCCCCCTTACCTGTAAAAATAAATAGGTTCAACTCGCCACATGCGACCCCTTCGGGGATAACGCGGCAAGAAGTTACACTATATGTGTAGCTTAGTTGATTAATAAATTATTAATTAATAATTACCCAATAACATCTATTGAACCAGGGTCAAAGTTATGGTCAAATGACCCAAGCGGGGATAGAACCAACGTTATTCTATTCCAAATGCGCTACATCGATCAGTCCACTTGACCCCCACGGCCATAATACCGATTTTTAGTAGATATAAATGACCGAGATCCCATGCAGCTTCAAAAATCATCTGAACGTCATGCCATACTGTGCAAATGTAACTCTGAATCGAAAAAAAAAAAAAAAAAAAACGCAACTAAGCTACACATATAGTGTAACTTCTTGCCTGCGTTATCCCCGAAGGGGTCGCATGTGGCGCTTCGGGACCTTTTTATTTTTACAGGTAAGGGGGCCGGCCTCACACCAACCACTTTCAGTTGAAGTGGGGGTTTCCCAGCTCCCGGGGGGGCTGGTTCTCATTTCTTGTGAAGGCTGAGTACGCCTTTGAGATCGAACCCTTGCTCTCAGCATGGAATGCAAGCATTCTACCAATTGAGCTATCGACCTTTTTACGAGCTTGATCGTCGTCGCTACAAAGCGCCAATTCTCAAGCAAGACCCAGTTGCTGTAAGGCTGGATGGACCTTTGGTGACCGGTCATTGGTAAAGGTTTTACGAATTTTTCAACCCAGCGAAGAGCAAATTTGAAAATATAAATAGTATATTTTTTGTGCTCCGCCGGGAATCGAACCCACAACCTTCCCATTCAGAGTCCGCAGTGTTACCACTGAGCTACGGACCGGTCCTAGGGATAAAATAAATTGTTTTTATTAAATAGAACCCGCTGACACACATAAAAATGTTTTTAAAAAGGCAAACACTCCATATTTAAATCAACGGTTTTATGATCGCCGATCTTTGATAGCAGCGGCACCACAATAAAAAGAAGAAAGCACAGGTAGGTAAATACTAAAATACTCGTACAAACATGGTGTTTATATCAAAACTAAATATAAGCTTAAAATATTGATAACAAAAATCAATGCAACACCTAAACCACATTACTGTAATTCATAACCACAAAGCGGTATATTTTTTCCTTCCTATAATTACATATACAAACAATTACATATACAGACAACGTCAATTACGATGGTGTTCAGATATGAAATTAGCCTCAAACCTGGCTTAGTGACATGCCATTTTTTTTAACAATATTGTAACGAGCGTATGGTAGTATTAGTGCATACGTGATCCTTATCACGCTGGTGAAACAACGTTGTGGTATTGGAATTATCCACTATGTTCGAGAAATCGAGAACAGTCGAGGAACTTCCGTATGAACGTATATAAATGTAAGCCGCAATTATGTGCAGGCCAGAGTGTCGATGAAGCAAGAACTAGAAATCGGAACATTGTAAATTGTGAGCCAAGCCGTGTAAAATAATTTTTGTTAAAATAAATAATTGCAGTTTAATTAAAAAATAACCCAGTAAAATCATAACAATATACTTGTGCTGAGCCCATTATAATACTCGCAACGCAACTAAGCTACACATATAGTGTAACTTCTGACCTATTTATTATTACGGGTAAGGGTGCCGGCCTCAGACCAACCACTTTCAGTTGAAGTGGGGTTTTCCCAGCTCCCGGGGGGGCTGGTTGTCATTTATTGTGAAGGCTGAGTAATCCTTAAGATCGAACCCTTGCTCTCGGCATGGAATGCAAGCATTCTACCAATTAAACTATCGAATAATTTTTACGAGCTTGGTCGACGTCGCTACAAAGCGTCAATTCTCAAGCAAGACCCAATTGCTGTAATGCTGGATGAACCTTTGGTGACCGGTCATTGTTAAAGGTATATGAATTTTTCAACCCAGCGAAGAGCAAATTTGAAAATAAAAATGGTATATTTTTTTGTGCTCCGCCGGGATTCGAACCCACAACCTTCCATTCAGAGTCTGAAGTGTTACCACTGAACTACGGACCGATCTAACTTCAACTCAAATATTTCAACTACTAATCCAGCTGTTTCAAAACATTACTTTGGCAATACAATGCTAAGTAGTCCAGTGTTCCTAATGATCTTTTTGTCTGCCTTGTTGACTCAATTTCACGTTTTTCATTTAGATTTTCAGGACCGATTTCCACTGAAATTAATAGACGTGTCAAACTGACAAAGAGTGTCTGCCATTACCGGACAAATACTTTCAGTTGCGATAATTGTCCTTTGTGAATGAAATTTACAAAGGAAAAATAAATGTCGATAAGCAATTTGGATTTAGAGATATAAAAAGTAATGACAGCCAAATTCGTTTAGGGCTTTCAGTAACTACTATAATGTTCTATTCTACAATCTAAAATGACAATTTCTATCCAAGTATTATATTTTTTCAATCCCTTTGGTTTTTTTATTTATTTTATTTTGAAATTGTTTTTGGTAACGTTGTTTTTGTGTGAATCAAAAGTCCTCTGCGTACTTAGTCGTCGCGACATAGAAAGTGACAATTCTCAAACAGGATCCAGTTGCTGTTAGGCTGAAAATACCTTTGGTGCAGGTAGATGAATGTTTCATCCCCGCGATGAGCATATTTGAAAATATATTAATATTTTTTTGTGCTCCGCTGGGACTCTAACCCACAACCTTCCATTTACGAATCCGAAGCGTAACCACTAGACTACGGACCGGTTAAGTTGACTTTTGTCGGATAAAAGCAAAATAATTTGAAGCTTTAATATGTTTTAAATTTTTAAGAAGAAGCGAAATTTGAAACACTGGAGGTGTAATACATGACCAGCCATATAAAATCTACATGTAAATACAGAGGAAACAAAGAATAGCGATATAATAATACGCACATGGTTTAAACTTTACTTTCACTTTCATGGTCAAAATTACATAACAAATTGTTTTTTGTGTTTTTTCGGGTCAGATCATGGTCTTTTTGCAGCTATTTTATCTGCCGAATCGCCTTGAGAATCTTTTCTGCTCATAAAAGCGGACCTTTGACTGGTAAAAAAGTTGCAAATAGACCATGGTCCAAACCGAAAAAAAATTGGCAGATACTATGTTATTTATACTCTCGTATTTTTGTCATAAAATACACGTGCTTCTCGGCAATATTTTTAACCAAAAATATTATGAAAATGAAGAAAACTTACTTGCTTGATAAGGTGTATATTGTATGCGTAGAGTTGAAATCTGCCAAGCAAATCTGTAGAGCTGGCTGACACTTTTCTCAGCAAACTTTGCATTTTGTTATAATAACAAAAAAACAGGAAAACACATTCACAAGAACCAATCGCTGGCATTCAATAAAAAATATATTTAATTTTTATTTATTACCCCCACTTCAACTGAAGTAGTTAGCATGAGGCCAGCCCCTTTACGTGTAAAAATAAATAAGTTACGGATCGCCACATGCGACTATTGCAGGGATAACGCAGTCAAGAAGTTACGCCTTATGCGTAGCTTAATTGCGTTTTTATTTATTATTATGCATCAATGAACGGCCAAAATGAGTTTTTCAAAATTTAAGCAATAAAGTGGGATAGAATAAATAAAAAAAATTATGAAATACAAGACAACACTAATCCACACAACAAAATCACACAATAAATTATTTATTTATGTGATGTTAATGAAGTATGAAATAAAATTAAATACCTGATACAATGTACTTATATGATACTAGTATGTAAATGTATCAAGTTTCAAGATATGCATCATTTACTTGTGGTTTCAATTTCCTTCTCTAAGTATATAAATCAAATCATTTGTTATTCAATGACTCTGCCATCTATCGGAGAGTACAGAAAGCTTTTGAAAAACTTATGTCGTTATCAGCTATACCCCTAGTACAGGGGTCGGCAACCTTTTGTTGTAAAAGGGCCAAATATTCTACATGGGATTTAGTGCGGGCCGCACTTGGGCAGTGGCGGATCTAATGGTCAGCATTTCAGCAAATGCTGACTAGCACCCCCCTTTCCCCCCCCCCTCCCCTCCTACGGCCCTTGGGACCCTCTTGTGAGTCATGCATCGTAAATATTAAAATCAATTGACGTGCGAACTACAAATGAAAATTACCCCCAAATTGACTATTAATTCTACCCCCCAAAATAAATCTCATATTGTAGAATTCCCGCCAATTCAATTTGGGAATCCCACGATTCTTTAAGGTTCTCATTCAATACGCTTATTTTTTATAATTTTAAATTTCTTGATAAATGCTTTTACTTTGTCATTTACTGAAAATCGATTTGCAGTTTTCCGGCACGTGCGTTGCGGGCCGCACTAAGACGCCTCAACGGCCGCATGCGGCCCGCGGGCCGCAGGTTGCCGACCCATGCCCTAGTATAATATGTACACCATTGAGTTAAATTCTTCATCATCGTGAAGTCAAGATCGTGATCGTCAAGTATTAAAAAAAATATATGAAAACTAAATCACTCACTAGAGATACTGCTGTATGATCCATACATTTTTTGAACTTAGCAATCGAGTGGAGTTTATGTAAGTGTTTTATACTCACTTTACTCCTAGTAGGTAAAACATCGAACAGATGCGCCACCATCGCGTAAATGAAAAAAATTAACAAAAACTAAATAATAAACTAGGGGTGCTGTTTCATTTTGCATACATTTTTATATTAACGCAATGGTGAACATCGAGACACACGAATATAAATATTTCATAGCTACACTATAAAATAGGTTCCGCTCGCCACATGCGACTCCTTCGGGAAGAATGCGGCAAGAAGTTACATTACATATGTAGCTTAGTTGCGTTTTAACGAGTTATCCACGAAGGGGTTCGCATATGTCGAGTGAAACCTATTTATTTTTACAGGTAAGGGAGCCGGCCTCAGTTGAAGTGGAGGTTTCTTGGACCGGTCCGTAGTCCAGTGGCAACACTTCGGACTCGTAAAATGGAAGGTTGTGGATTCGGATCCCTGCGGAGCACAAATAATACCTGTATATTTCCAAAACGTGCTCTTCGCTGGGTTGAAAAATTCATAAACCTTTACCAAAGGTCGGTCACTGAATGGTCCATCCAACCTTACAAAAACTGGGTCTTGCTTAAGAATTGGCGCTTTCTACAGCGACGACCAAGCTCGCAGAGGGCTCTTGAGGTGTGATACACACAAAAACAGCGCTCACCAAATAATCATCCTAATATTATTATTATCTCAGCTACCGAGGGGGGCTGGTACTCATTTCTTGTGAAGGCTGAGTAAACCTGGCGGGTAATTTATTTGGGTTTTTGAAATAAATACCGAAACGGGAAATCATTCTGAAACGCTTGGTGGGATACGAACCCGAGCTCTCACTTCTCGGCATGGAATGCAAGCACTCTACCAACTGAGCTATTGACCGGACTCAAATAATTAAAACTTATTAAGGGTATAATTAATTGATTTTATTAGCAAGATTAAGTATTATATTAGCAGGAGAACCTCTGATTGGAAAAAAAATATCGTGCGAATCATGGACTTACGAGTATGATATCTGTAGACTAGAAATATTTTTTTACGAAAATAGACATTATATATCTGTTTCAACCTATTTACGAAAATTAATAGTCATAAGAAAGAAAGAGAACAAAGAAATTCACAGTTGCATTTCCACGTGTACAAAAAAACTCGGGCGAATGTAAAAATGTTTCTAGAAAGGTGGCAGCATTGCCGCGTACGCAATATGCTCGAAGAAGAAGCAGAAACATAGACGCATGCGGTATAAATCTTGTGATCGATAAAATGACGAATTTTAAAGGAAAAGGCATTATTTTAAGACACTATGGTATGTGTTGTTATTAAGTGTCAAAACACAAAATGGAGGATGCAAGAAAACATAAAATTTGATGCGTAAAAACAAGTTTTGAATGACTACACAACTGCAACGTTTGACAGGACTGAGACAAATGTGGTCAGTGGTAGGTAGTATGTATCACTGCAGTAAGTTAGTTTCTGCTCCTCTGTGTTATTACTCAATAGTGCGAATTGAATTATCCCAAATAAAGTCGTATCACTTCCCCTTAAAGCAGTCAGGCATCCCAAATATGCATAAGGGCAACCGGAGCTGTAACCAAAAAATATATTGATATTTAAATTGCTCATCTAGTGAGCGTTTTAATTTTCATATATTTTGGTTAAACGCAATGTACTCGTACAGTAGTTATAATATGAATTTGTTCTTCGATGGACACGTCTCCAATGAAGTGTTTCAGAGCGTAATGAACTTGCTGGCGACAAAGATACAACTTAAGGATAAAAGAAAAACAGCTTTGTTTTCGATTACGTGAGTATATATATTTTTTTACCACAATCGGTTTCGTAAACATCCGTTTGCATCGTCAGGTGGTTAAAATTATACTGACGATGCAAACGGATGTTTGCGAAACCGGTTGTGGTATAAAAATATATATGCTCACGTAATCGAAAACAAAGCGGTTTTTCTTTTATCCTTAATGATGAACAATTACAAAGTTAATGCCTCTACAATCAATAAAAAAGATAAAACTTTGTTATAATGAAGACCCCCAGTTTCTGATGTGAATCCCTGACTTCTTATTTAGACTCCTGGCTCTTGATATGCATTTGACTCCTAAAGTGAACCCCCAACTCATGATGTGATCCCCCGCTTTCTGATGTTTCTCTAGAATACTAATGTAGACCCTGAATTCTAATGTAGACCCCCGACTTCAAATGTAGACGCTCGACTTCTAATGTAGACCATCGACTTCTAATGTAGACCCCGACTTCTAATTTACACCTCTGACTTATAATGTAGACGCCAGACTTCTTATGAAGGCCGTCGACCTCCCAATCCCTGTGTAGACACCGATTTCTAGTGTAGACTCCAGTCTTCTCAAATAGATCCCGACTTTTAACGTAGATCTCTGACTCCTAATGTAAACCCGAAGCTTTTGATTTGAACGCTTGACTTTTAATGTTGAACTTCTGATGTAAGCCCTTGACTCCTGATGGAGACTGTTGACTACTTGTATGGCTCCTTCGCCTGCAGTCTCGTTAATTCTATCGATATCCACCTAATTGTATCGCTTACTGAACAAAACCTACATTCACAACAGCTAAAGTTCTGTGGATAGATTTTTATTGTTGTCATTTTCTCTCGAAGACACAAAAAAAGTTTCAATATCAAAAAAAAAAACTACGCACTAATGAAAGGAGCTTGTTCTAATGAGCTCTATTCATTAATCCCTCCTACTCGCATTTCAGAAAGTGAAACTCGTAGTTTGACTCTCATTCATCCCTTTGCAGTCGATCTCAAAACTATGAGAATTTGGCGTTTTCATGACTCATTCCTTTGCCAAACTGCTCGTTTATGGAATAATCTACCAATATCTGTGTTTTCTTAACTTTAATCCGGTTTTATTCAAAACCAACATCAATCGCTACTTCCTTGCAGCGCCTCACAACAGAAACAACAACTCAAACAACACCTCTGTGGCACCTTTTCAGGGTACATAGACCCCCAAGACTTCATGAATTGGGGAGCCTCCCGCGCAGGAGTCCTTAAAACAAAAAAATACTAAGACCGATCGGCCGCATGCGATCGCTAGAGGATCGCTTTCTCTGTTGCAGAAATACAGGCTTTAACTTTTGACTTTAACTTAGCACCGGGAAGCGTCCTGCAATTACCCGACCCGGACCTCTGAAAGTTTGCGCGGCACGCCGAGCAAACATTGGTTGGTAACCGCATCGCTCGAGACACGAGTGTTGCACTCTCAGTTGGGTGATAGTTGGATTGCACGAGTTGTTGTCGCGAGTTCGATTTGTTGTCACGTATGCACAATACGCAAATAGATGGGGAGAAGTCAAACGTCATATACATATAATCTACATTGCAAAAATATATCGACGGTTAAAAGGCAGTAGAGCATAAGCGACATTTTGGTCAAAAATGAGTTATGAATGCTATCTTACTTGAAACATTCCGTTCTCTCTAATGCGCTAACTCCCATAGCTCTACAATGATTTTTGTGTTGTTTATGCCCAAGCAAACAACTGCGTTTACAAAGTATGGTTTTGGTGTAACCGACAAGATTTTGGCATTTTTTTTTCCCAAAAGAGCTTGTGACATAAAAAATCGTAAAACATCGTAAAACCACATTAACAAGAATGCCAATAAATGCCTTTATTTTCTCAATTTTAGAGCTGTTTTGATTTTAACGAAATGATAAAAAATAAAAAAAGTTATGCCATTTTTCTGCAATCTCAAACTTTAAACTGCTCTCCTGAACAATATAGTTTTTGTCGCTTGTGCCTTTCTCCCTTTTGACCGTTGATATTTACATTTCAAATTCATACTAAATATATGCCCACATTTAATAACAGTTTTAGACTTACACGGCCAGCTGCTAACGCTTGAGAGATGATTTCCGGGATTTGTTGCCGTGGTCTGTGGGAGCTGGAGCTTCCGGACGTTTCGCCCATGTCTACGATACTTTCATCACAGTTTTTATCAAGATCATCTTCATCATTGCACTTTCACGTTGAAGAAGCCCATCGTAGACATGAGCGAAACGACCGGAAGCTCCAGCTCCCATAGATCACGCCAATAGATCCTGGAATACATCTCTCCAGCAGACACGTTTAAGTTCGCGCTTACAAATCTGAATGTTCTAGAAATTAAAATTAAAACCTCAAATGAGCATAACTGCTGCAGTTTTTGCCGACCTTCCCTAAAGCAGGGGTGGCATTGACAAAGTGGATAAAAAAAAGTAGTATGGGGGGTTAGCCTCATACCAACCTATAAGCCGAAGAACCGCAAAAATACTGATAAAATGTGAAAACATTAAAAGTAAATTAAATGAAATGAAATTTAAGAGTTCTAGCCACCAAAATTGCAGATCAATCGCCATTCATTTCGGTTCTTGCATACTTCTTATCATTTCAACCTAATATTTATAAAACATTCAAATCAAAAAGCACGATCAAGTTTTTTTTAAATCTTTATTGCTTTAGCTTGACCATAAGGAAAGTTTTAAACACCTCCGTGTGGTTTGTATCCTTTTGATGTTTGTTTTATGTCCCGACACTTAAAATGTTGGCTCGCAATCAGAACGCGAAAAGTTGCCTTACACCAGCGGAAATGTGCGGCTGTTAAATTCACTGAACTTCGCGAAATTTTGCACAATGCAATAAAATAAATAACACAAGCCAATGTAACACTCTGTAGGAAGAATCATTAAACAAATTCCACCGGTATTCAGGTTTCTTATGTAACATGAAGTAGAAATGCAGCCTGTGTAAGCGCGTACGTATACGTGCCTGCCTTTCAGCTTAGATTAAGGGCCTGTTGAACCAAACTCCAATCTGACAAAAATTAAAATTAAGTATGATTTCTCCCATTGAATAAAAAATTTGGTTGTATATACGTAAACCAGCTGATGTACATCATCTTTCCTGTTTTTAAATTCTATCATCTTATTAACGACTTCCAAAAAGTATTTAACCGAGGTCCTTCCCAGAATTAAGCAATCAAATTTGATGTGTCAATCAAATATTGATTGGAGGTTGGTGCAAAAGGCCTCTATCAACTTTATGTCACTACAACTTGTGATCTACCGTCCTCGTTGAAGGTTGCCTGGGAATGGAGTATAACCATAACTCGCTGATAATTTGGCACACCATACTGCTCTGATGCTCAATCTATGTACTTTATATTGATCGATCATGCATCTTATCTCTAATCTAATCTGCAATGTTGATTTCTAATGTTGGTGTATTAATTTGCTACATTTTTTGCATAGGAATTTTTTTACTTTTTTTTGTATAGATTTCTTTTTAAGGTTTTTATTCTTTTTTATATTTAAATGTAATTTATTATTCATATTGCTTGACTTATAGGTTGGTATGAGGCTGACCACCCATACTGTAAAAAATGGTTTACTTTGCCAATGTCACCCCTGTTTCAGGGAAGGTCGGCAAAAGTTGTGGGGCTTATGTTCATTTGAGGTTTGGATTTTATTTGTAAGTACACATTCAGCATTTGTAAGCGCGAACTACACGTGATGGTTTGTGGGCATACATCTGAGAGCTTTAAATGAATAAATCCTTGCAACTTAGATTATAGATTATATCGATTCTGACCACTCACACTTTATAAGATGGTTTACTTTTGGCAATATCACATCTGTTTCAGGAAAATGTGGCAAGAGCTGCAGAGCTTAATTTGAAGTTTTGTTTTTTTGTTTGTTTGTAGGTACACATACAGCAAGTGCAAGCGCAAACATCAATATGTAAATCCAAAATCTAGTAGTAATAAATGCCCTGCCTACCGCCCCCTGCGAATACTTAAAATAACAGCCCAATGCGCTGATTGGTCGGCGTTCGGCGAAGCACCGGATAGGCCAAACTACAGTTATTACAATTGAAGAGTATTATTCTCATGAAAATGGCTTGCCTGAATTGTCTCTCTGAAGTCTTGCAGTTTTTCGAGCCTTTCGAAATCAAAAAAATATGAATAAAAAATAAATTCAAATTCAAACAGATTAAAGATAGGGGGAGCTTATGTACCTATATTTAATACAGTTACGAGCGTATGGTAGTATTAGTGCGTACGTGATCCCTATCACGCTAGTAGAAAGGTCTGGTACAATCCACTGTAGAATAATCTAGAACAAGCAAGAATGATCTCTTTCATACCCATATAATATAAGCCGCATTTGTGTGCACACAGAGTCGATTAAAACATTGAGCCGTGACGTCGATAAGCTAGAAAAAATGTAAACTAGATTGTACACCGATACAGTATAAAATAAATCTTGAAAAATAAATAAATTTAAATTTGATTAAGAGAACCCAACTAAAATCGCAACAATGCATTTTTTTTTTATTAACGCGGTAGCGGTGAATTTACGCGATAATTTATACTTGGGGTAGTGGAAACAATCGTTGCTCCTCCTCGTAAACTAACAGGCCCTAAAGTCAAAGGCGGAATTTACGGGTGCAGAAGTTCATAAAAGGTCGAGGGCAACCAAATAAATCTCTACAGATGGTGGTAGTAAAAGAACTGCCAGATGAAAGAGCTTGTGATTGGTTGTTGACGATATAATTTGGGAGGCTTCGATTGCTAAAAAATTCGAATAAAAATATTATATTGTATTTGAAAAAAATGTTTTTTTACCTGAAGTAACGGTTGTTGTGATGCAGTAATTTTTTCCATTACAAATTACACATATTTAATACATGTAACCTTATTAGTAATGTCATTTAAGTTTTATGTAGGTTTTTTGAGATGTTTTTCGGCCATTTCATTAAATTTATCAAGAAGAACCAAATGTACGATAATGCAAATTCCTAAGATATATAATCGTTTAAGATAAATATCAAAAGAACACGCGTAAGTTTGCGCTTACATACTTTTAATGTGAACTATAATTTATAACCTAAGTTGTAGAGATATATTAACATTTAAGGCTCTCAAATGCATGCCCACCAACAAACACGTGTAGTTCGCACTTACAAATGCTGAATGTGTACTTACAAATAAAATCCAAACCTCATATGAACATAAGCCCCACAACTTTTGCCGACCTTTCCTGATACAAGGGTGATATTGGCAAAGTGAACCATATAACCAATAATTCATTGACATCCGCGTATTTTTCTTTACAAGTACAGTAACCTAACTAATACGAGGAGGAGTTGAAGAGATAAAGTGACAAAAATTACTGCAAGCATTGACATCTGTGTATCCCTTTTGAACTAAAAAAACCTAATGGAAATCAATTATGAAGAAATAATCCACACAAGCAATTAGGCATCGACACCTGTGGGACATAAATGCTAACTAAAATAACCTCACGGATACCCGGAGCACATGAAATATGAGGAGGTAAATGAAAGATTTATTTCTAAGGAAATATCACAAGGTAAGCCTGTATTGTATTTCATTGCATTCATCATGTCAATAGGTATAATATTAAATCATGCGATTAAAAATCTAAACTAATTTGAGTAAGTAATAACACAATATTTAAAAATAATTGTGGTAAAAATAAGTAGTATTATTAAATGTTTTTTTTTAATTAAAAATAAATTCTTACGTTCATACTTGTGGTTTGTCGGAGGACGCTGGTTTGTTGACATTTAAACATCCAATCAGCGTCGACCTGCAATGACGTCACGGATACCAGAAGCTCATGAAATTGAAGAGGTAAATGACTGATTCGTTTCTAACGATAAAAGTGCAAGGTATGTCGCAATTGCATGCATATTTACTAAAAACCATCATAAATGCACTTTTTGCACTTTAAAAAAAAAACATATACTTCGGTACCTATAAACTGTTTATTTCAAGGATTTGAAGTAAGAACAAGCAGTATTTATTGCTGTTTTTAATTAACAAAATAAACTGAAACGATCATACTCTTGTATATGTTGGTAATTTGTCCTAGGACACTGTGACGCGTTTTGACAGTTGAATTGTTGTCAAAATATTGAGTTGGAAGTCGTTTTTGTTTAAAGAATAATAAAGCATAAATCGGGTCGGTTTTTTGTGAAAATAAGTGTTATATATGAAGTTAACTTTTGTGATTCTTTTTAACATTATATTAAAGTTAACCATCTAAAAATAAAGACATTGTGTTCATTTGAAGTTTGTTGAATTGAAATTTGAAATCGACACACTAAAAAAAAAAAAAAAAATTGAATAACTCGAACGATGGATTATAATGGTTGTTGGTTCAGAATTGCATGATAACACATAAGAAGGTGCGGCGGAAGTTTTTTTCTGTAATAACGCCTGTATTGAAAGAAACATCAAAACTAGAAAACATGTCAAGACACTTTGGAATTAAAACCAAAGCTGCTTGTTATTCAAATTATAGACCAGTTAAATGTAAATGATCTATTTAGTGAGCTATATTTTCCTCTGAATCTCTTGAAATTTGTAATAGAGGAATATAAGTTAATGGCGCTGTGATCAATAACATACGAAATGCTAAAGACACCATAATTTTCGCAAAGAGGATACCAGACCCCCAAGAACTACTGAAAAAGGTAAATATAGCTGGATGTGAATTGGACCCTATTATAAATGTGAGCATGCAAAATACAAAAAAAAAAAGCCTGGAAGGTCTCTTGCATACCATAATTGAGGAGATGATCGAGGGGACAAATGCCTGAGGATGACCACGCCGAGAGTTCCTTCAGGATATATTGACAGATATGTGCTATGTATTTATCCAAAGAAAATCTCAAACAGATTATCATAAATAGAAAAAAATAGCGACAAAGATTAATTAACATTGGAAGCAAGCCAATCTTAGATTTGAGACAGAAGATTTGTAATTGTAAACAAAACTATATGAATCCCATTTAGACGATTGGATAACTCTGGAGCATGCCTTCAGTTAAAGGGTGTAAGCATCGAGAAAGTGAACAGATTTAAGTACTTTAGCAGTATGGTAAAGCAATCTTTTAACCAAGATACTGAAGTCAACGTAACATGCAACTAAGCAACACATATCGTGCAACTTTCAACCGCGTTCACTGTACATGTGGCATGTGGATTTATTTCCAGATAAAACTGAGCAAGTCTTACGCAATCCATTTCACTTAAAGGTTGGAGCTTTTCCAACTTTTCCTGAAGGAGCTGGTTCTCATTTCTTGTGAAGGCTTAGTGAACTTTGGAAACGGGAAATCATTTCCGATACTCTTGATGCGGGATTGAATTCTAGCCCTCTGACATGGAACGCAATCAAGAGCCCTCTACATGATTGGTCATCACTAGTCGGGCATATTTCTCAATCAAGATCCATTTGCTATAAGGCTGGTCTTTGATAAAAGTACAGGTGCCCACTAACAGACACGTGTAATTTCGCGCTTACAAATGCTGAATGTGTACTTATAAATAAAAATCCAAACCTCAAGTGAATATAAAACCTGCAGCTTTTGTCAACCTTCCTTGAAACAGGGATGATATTGGTAAAGTGGACCATTTTCTACAGCATGGGTGGTCAGCCACATACCAACCTATAAGTCAAGGAACACATTTTGAACATTTTTACAATTCATTTTTTTAACATTTCTCGAGTAAAGAATCCTAATTGAATCCGGTTGTCCAACCCCTTACCTTCTTTTACGAGTAGAATCATGAAAACTATGCAAAATGGATACAAATATTTTTATAAAAATATTTGTAACCATTCTGCTCCTGAAGATGCCTCACTAGGCGAAAATGTTTGAGCAAACAAAAAAAAGAAATAAATAAGTGAATTAAAACTCTGTTTTTATCCAATTTAATTTTCAAATAATTAAAAATGGACTTTCACTGTGTAAATAGATTAACTCTTCAAAATATAATCTAATCTAATTTGCAAAGATATGTTACATTGGAGATTCACATTATATGCATTCTTACAAGCAGACACGTACGCGCTTGCGCATGCCGCATGTAAACCTACAATATAAAAACCAAATCTCAAATGCACATACACCCTGCAACTCTTGCTGACCTTCCCTGAAACAGGGATGACATTGGCAAAGTGAACCATTTTCTACAGCATTGGTGGTCAGCGGCATACCAACCTATAAGTCAAGGAACAGATTATTGTACAATACGGAGCAGATGCATTCATACAAAATCGGTCAAATCATCATTTTTCCTCCATTATTGACGTCACAATATTGTGATGCACCCCCTCTCCCCTATCCTCGCTCCTCTTCATTCCGCTCGCTTCTTCACTTTCTACTTACCCCTCACACAAAGGTTGTTCAAACGAGGTGTAGTATTTCATCTCCGTACCGCTTACCGCTTACCGCTTACAACTTACCGCTTAACGCTTACTGCTTACAACTTACTGTTTCAAACTTACCGCTTACAACTAGAGATGGAAAAAACGGCTTAGTAAAAAAAACGAAAAAACGCTGTTTTCTTTGATTTAATTAAAATTTAATTCATTTAGTAGTTTCAGTTTTTCCATATTTACTCAAAAACCATTGACATTATTGAAAAAATGTTGAGTATTGAACCTAAACAATGTATAGTTCTGTAAGTAAAAAGCAAAAAAAAAAATCCAAAATACAGCACACACGAAAAAAAAGCTAAAAATGTAAAAAAAACGCGTTTTTTTAAATATTTTTTTGTGGTGGCAATTCTTAAGTTATATATTTTGCTTAAGCTTTGTAATTAAGATAAAAAATTAATTAACATGCTTGATTTTTTTCATTACTGTAACTATTTTGCTAAGACCATAAAGTGTAAGAAACAAAAACGGCAGATTTAGCTTTATAACACGCCATAAGCGTTTGAAAAATAAGCGTATAAAATAAGCATAAGCAACTTTCGTTTAATTAAGTTTCTCCCGCCTTATATGCTTATTTTTCAAACGCTTATACGCTTATTTTTCAAAACGACTTTTCGTTTAAATTGTAAGCGCGCTTAGTTGCTTAAAATAAAAAGCAGCTATTTTAAACTGATTTTCGTTTAAACGGCCACCTCTACTTACAACTTACCACTTACCGCTTACCGCGTACCGCTTACCGCTTACCGATTACCGCTCACCGCTTACCGCTTACCGCTTACCGCTTACTGCTTACAACTTACCGCTTACTGCTTACAACTTACCGCTTACCGCGTACCGCTTACCGCTTACCGCTTGCCGCTTACCGCTTACCGCTTACCGCTTACCGCTTACCGCTTACCGCTTACCGCTTACCGCTTACCGCTTACCGCTTACCGCTTACCGCTTACAACTAGACACTTGCATGGTCTGTAGGTCCTATAACAGACATGGCTTTGTTGTTATCTCTTCATTGAGTCAGAAAATTGACTCGATAATCCGAGGTAGCTCTGCCAGACAGACTTATCTGATACCATGCGAGCCGACTAGCGCAGAGAACCACAATTAGTTCTGCCGACTAGCTGGTCTGACTTTGATGGGCTATTCTCTAACGACCAGACGAGATCATCCCGATGTGATCGTAGAGCTAGCATGACTTGATGATTTTGCTGGTCGACTGGTTTAGTCATTTACTTAATTTAGTGGAATAATGCAGGATCAATTGCAGTATTGCAGTATATATGTAATTTATTTCCCTTAGTGCTTGTTTACCTTATCTCCAACAGAGGTAATTTCGCATGAGTAATGTTTGTATGTGTAGACCGGTGTGTCTTGTAAATACTGGAAATTTATTTTGAAAATATTGAAAACAATTTTCAGATTATTGTGTTTTACGTTCTTTTCTCAGCTCAGATTTTATATAATGTGATTCTTAAGACAATTTTATTTGAAGATCATCTTTGAAACAAATGGTAGATAAGCCAAACAAGCCCTAGGGGGACGATTTATGAGTGTGTCACACCTCAAGGTCCGTCTCCACCACGAATGAGATATTTTTAAAAAACCCAAAAAAATGGCAACGGACTCTGCCTTCCTCAATCCGAGCGGCAGTCTGCTTCACTCGATCGATTTCGCAATCTGGATATCACGGTCCACAAAATTAATGCGTTTTTGACGACGAGGCTGCATCAAACTGATGGTCCCACGTGTTGCATGTGTACTAACAATAGCAAACAATGTGTAAAAATTCTGCAATTATTGCCGCCTTTTCCTGAAGCAGAGATGATATTGGTACAAGTATTCCTTGACTTATAGGTTTGTATGATGCTGACCACCCATTATGTACAAAACGGTTCATTTTGCCAACGGCACCCCTGTTCCAGGGAAGGTCGGCAAAAGTTGCAGGGCATGTACATTTGAGGCTTGTTATGTTTTTCAATTGTAAGTACACATTCAGCATTTGCAAGCATGAACTTACACGTGTGTGTTTTTGGGCACGTATTAAATATGAGTTTTGAATGCTAATTTATCTTTGCAACTTAGATTGTAGATAAAAGATAGGACCATCTTCCTCTGGAGTTGAGAACAGAGACCATTATTGGCAGTTTAGGAAGTTGCTTAAGACACATTTGTTTAACAGAAACTTCAACACATAAAAGCGCCCTTGGGGTGGCTAGTGCCACTAAACGGCGCTGTATACAAATTGTCCAATTATTATTATTATTTATCTTTTAAATTATGGGTTGCCAAAATGATTCAATATAAAATAAATAGATGGAGCATCAGAGCAGTTTGGTGTGCCACATTTCTGACGTGCTACTTCTTAAGTTCACATTCAGGTTCATGTCTCCAGCTCTGGTAGAGTTTGTCACATGGCACGATTGGATCCGAAATACTGGCGGGAAATTGAGCCCGGCCGACTTCCCCCCCACTGCACTCTGCTCACTGCGGGTAACTGTAGCTGTTACTGGTGCACATGCACTTGCACTGCGCCCGCAATGCTGTACGGCCACACAAAAGTACTATTGTGGATTACTGTTCCAAATGTAACTGATATTTCGATAAAAGGATTTGTTTTTCAATCAAAACCCACATTTTAATATAAAAGAGGGGATACTAGTAAGGATAAGTAGTGAATTAGTTGAGAAATTAGTAATGAAATAATAGTTAACTTAGTTTTGAATTTGTAATCAATTTGGTAGTGAAATTAAAAAAGGAATATAATAATAATAATATTAGGATGATTTATTTGGTGACCGCTGTTTTGTGTGTATCACACCTCAAGAGCCCTCTGCGAGCTTGGTCGTCGCTGTAGAAATCGCCAATTCTCAAGCAAGACACAGTTGTTGTAAGGTTGGATGAACCTTTCAGTGACCGGTCTTTGGTAAAGATTTATGATTTTTTTCAACCCAGCGAAGAGCACATTTGGAAATATAAATGGTACATTTTTGTGCTCCGCTGGGATTCGAATCCACAACCTTCCATTTACGAGTCCGAAGTGTAGCCACTGGACTACGGACTGGTCCAAGAAATGCCACGCGGTGTACCTGAATATGTAGGGAAATTAGTGGTGAACTTAGTAATGAAATTAGTTGTGAATCAGAATTGAACTTATCAGTGAATTAGCAGTCAAATGTAGTGAAGTATCTACTAGTGAGCATAGCAGTGAATTATTATTGGATTAGTAGTTTAGTTGATAGTGGATTTTTATTGAAATTAGTAGTGAATTCGGTATTGAAATTAATTATTGATAAGAAATGACGTTAGTAGTTGAGTTGATAGTGAATTAAATGTGAGATTAGTAGTCCAATTGATGGTCAATTTGTAATTGAATTAGTAGTCATTTATTATTGAAATGAGTATTAAAATTATATTTTGTATTGTTTGTGTATTAACACTGAAAATTCATATTGTTTAATTTTATAATTTTTGGATGAAGTAAATAATTTAATATAATAATTTAATTGAAAGTATTAAAGTTGATAATTGATTAGTAGTTCAGTTGATAGTGAATTTATAATGAAATTATAAGTGAATTAGCAGTGAAATTAGTGCACCTTAATCTTTATAGACATTTATGCAAAACGCTAGCGAATATTCGAGAGAACACTGCAGCGTGCACTTGACTCTTTCATGCGCGCTCATACTAGTACGCCCGAGTATATACTAGTTCCTGCTCGAAGCTTCCAGAGACACATTTACTTCAATAGGTAACTAGAATTATTATTTTCGATCATTTTTAACCATAACAGCCATTCGCACAACAGTATTTAAAAAAAAATGTCAATGACTTTCTTGGGCTTGGAATGGATTTCTTGAATTTCTTGAGCTATATTGGCAGATGAGAAAAGGCAATAAAAGGCACGCAGCCTCACCCACTGGGGCCATTGAGAGCATATTGGGCAACTGAGAAATGTGCGCCGGGGTCACAAAGGGGAAATTTATTTCACTGAAAATACAATGTCAGCGATTGGTTTTAATTAATTTTCACTTCCAGTACATTTCGTGCGGCTATTTTTAAATCTGTTTCAGATATAATGGGCGTTATTTTTTTTTTTGATATTTTATAGCATTAATTTTTTTCTCACTGAAGTTATGTTTCATGATCTAAGTACCAATAATCTGATATAAAATATATCGACGATTAGAAGGCAGTTGTCTAAGCGACATTTTGGTCAAAAATGAGTTATGAATGCAATCCTACTTGAAATTTTCCGCTCTTTGTAATGCGCTAACGGCCATAGCTCTACGATGATTTTTGTGTTGTTTATGCCCAAGCAAACAACTGCGTTTTCGAAGTATAGTTTTGGTGCAACCGACAAGATTTTGGCCTTTTTTTGTCTTAAAGGTGCTTGTGACATTAAAAATCGCCAATAAATGCCTTTTTTTGAGCTGTTTTGATTTAAACGATGAAAAAAAATAAAAAAGTTATGCCATTTTTCTGCAATGTCAAACTTTAAACTGCTCTCCTGAACAATTTAGCTTATGTCGCTTATGCCCTACTGCCTTTAACCGTCGATATGAATAATATGTTTATCACTGACATGTCTGGCAAACGTGCCCTCCTCCTAAACATTGAAGAAAATTGTTTAATATTAAATTCTTAGAAATATTTTCATTAAGATGATGTATTGTAAGCGCTGTTTTTGTATGAATCACACCTCAAAAGCCCTTTTTGAGCTCGGTAGTCGCAACAGAAATCATCACCAAGTACACAGTCATTAAAGATGGACAGTCCTTTTGGTGACAGATCTTTTGGTTAATCTTATTTAATCTAGCCTAAGTTGCAAAGATATGTAACATTAAGGATTCACATTATGTGCATTTTCACAAGCAGACACGTTATAAGTTCGAGCTTAAACATGCCGCCTGTGGACTTACAATATAAAAACCCAAATCTCGAATGAACATACACCGTGCAACTCTTGCCGACCTTCTCTGGAACAGGGGTGACATTGGCAAAGTGAACCATTTTCTACAGCATGGGTGATCAAGGTGGTAAAAGTGTTTTGAAATGTGTTTTGAATGTTTCAACTCGTCCATTACTGAATAAGTGATATATATGCCAACGTGACTTTCTCAGATAAATGCACCTTTTTCCCTATTTTCGACGAGAAAAAACACTCAAAAAGTGAAAAATCCTGTACTTTAGAAGTTTTTCATGAGCATTTCCTTATAATTACTTCACTAACTATGAAATATTACCCGCAATAACAAGTTATACCCACGATTTCTCAAATTAATGAATCAGAACTTATTCAGGTATACTTTTAAGGTGGAGATATTTAGATTTTTTCGTGCTCTGTCGGGAATTGCATTCACGACTTTACGAGTTTGAAGCGTTAAACACTAGACTACAGACCGTTCATGGCTATTGCAAAGACCTCGGATCTCGTAACCAAACTTCGAGTCCTTCTTTCTCTTTGAGATGCAGTTATGAAATAAATGGAACACGGTCGTTTGTCAAAATAAAAACATTACAGTTTCACAGAGTTAGTCTTGAGAAACACTTCGTATATACTCAAGCATCACGTTAACATAAAAGTGTATAGGAAATACAAAAGCAACGCTTTTGAGTTTTATAGTTTTCTTACAATTTTCTTGTTGAGTATTTGCACAGTGTTCACAGAAAGAATATAATGTACAGAAGCGACAGAACCTTGTGCTAGTACATCAAAGTATAATACATTACGTTTAAACTTAACCAAAGCATTTATAAAATATGTACAAAAATTTAAACACACACTAGAGGCGCTGTTTTAATTTTCTTACATTTTTAGGAAAATACTTAGATGGAAAATTTTACAGCGCGAATATAAAGCGGTGTGAAATATTAAGCAACTTCGCGTTGTCCCGGTTTATTTTCTCCCGTGTTTAGGGCAGTCACAAGAGTGATAAAAACTTTTTAAATAGACCATGAAAGTATTAAAGTGCGCTGCAATAAATTAAAAAGCAGTTTTTCTTTTGACAGGGTTTTTTTGGGAATTAAATAAGCCTGTAAAATTTAATTAAAACACGCTATGATGTAAACTTTTGGGCCACTGGTTTAAAGTGATTTAAAGGACACATGTGAAATTTTCTGATTGCCTTGAAGTAGAACTTGTGTATGTCTGATAACCGAAATTATTACCGTTTATTATTACACACTCTTAGATTGTATGCTCAAGCATACAGAAAATCCGTTCAAATTTACAAAAAAAAAAAAATCTAACCTAATCTAGTTGCAAGAACTATTAACATTTAAAGTACATATTACATGCATGCCCACAAACAAACACGTGTACGTTCTCGCTTATAAATGCTGCATGTGTGCTTACAATTCAAAAAACAAACCTCAATTGAACTTAAATCCAATCTCAAAACAAAGCAACGTAACTTACACCACAGCATTGCGCAGCTAACGGCCCTGCAATCAAACAAGGACATCAACTGCCACATCACCAACACTTTTGCGGTACCAGTGTGATAGACCCCTAGAGTATCTTGAATCTTGGAAGTCTCCCGCACAGGATTCCTTAAAAAAGTAAACCATTATACCACTTGACCATAACTTTGACCCTGGTTCAATAGATGCCGTTGCATGCACACAAGCTTTTGATTTCTTTAGGTTAGGTTGGTGGATTGCATTCCTTTCCACAAATCTATTTAAAAAATTAAAATAACAGTATGAGTAGTCAGCCTCATACTGACCTTTAAGTCAAGGAAAATTATTATAATTCAATTAGAAGGTAAGAGAGCTCATCTTCTTCGTCGTGTCAGACACTACACTACTCTTGCCCAGTGTTGGGCAACATCCACTGCTTCACCATTACTCTCCATTAGGTCGGCGAGTGAGCAGCTTATTGGGCAGGCAGGGCAGATCCGAAGATGATCCATTGACTGTTGGGCTCCGCATTCACAGAGCGTGGTGTCATCTTGATGAAGGATTCCCCAGGCCCTCATGTTACAGCGAGCTCTGCCAACACCCGTTCTCAGCCTGTTGAGTGCTCTCCACACAGGCCACGCAAGATCCCGTCCAGGTGGGAGGCTCTCGCTTGGCTGCACAAAGTGTACAGAGCTTATAAGAAGTTATTAAAAAGTATTGTAAAGGGACGGAAATTAGAGAAAAGAAGATACGAAAGACAACATCAATGGTCCACGGTGAAAGCCCGAAAGAACGATTTTTCAAAGATTTGGAAGTAGCGGCACTAACAAATTATTCGGATTAACATATGAAAATCAGAAGAAAGAGAAACGTATAACCTTTTCTCTGGCTTGGCGAAATTGGATTCCTCCTCGTGAATCTATTTAAAAAAAACTGAAGACAACTGTGCAGAGGCTGTAGCCACATTTACTGGAACGATATACTCGTACTACAAATTAAAGTAACAGAAAAAATATCGAGTAAGCTCTCTTTTTAGCATTTGAGTTTTATCATAAGCGAAGTATAAATTCGTTTTTCAAGGACCAAGGAGGTATGTACTGGGTGAACCCTTTTAGGATTTCCTACCCTCTTCGGTGCTTATCCCTTACCCCGAGCGAGCAGGGAAGTTTTAATCTTTTTGTGTTCACAAGCTAAGACCTTGGTAAATAATGCTCACTCCTTATTTGAATCGACTTTTGAAATTTAACGTTGTGTGCATTTGGCCGTAAATATTTTTTTTTTTTTTTTTTTTTTTTTTTTTTTATTTATTACGGAAAACAACAGCACATACACATGAAACAAGTAAAGATTTATAATAAATACATATAAGGCCAATAATAGTTTTCTTAAATAAAAATAATTACAATAAAAGCTTGTCTACAGCAAATGTAACAGCAAACGAAAAGAACAAAAGAAAAATAATATGAATGCGGAGGTTTTTATCAGAGAAGATTTGGGAAAATAGGATAGAAAGGACAATGGAAGGGGAAGAGGATGCCATTCAATCAGTTTTGCATTTTCTCAAGTAGTACATCCGCACCCCTTGAAGAAATGCGTTTTTGGACAAACAAAAAATGTCCAGGTGATTAAAATTTGAGTTATAACAAAACATAGCTCTCGTTAAAGTCGAGTTCCTGGCATAATTTGTAGTGTGCGCTCCCGTATAAAAAAGTGAATTTAACCTAGTGCGCCTTGTAGGTACACGCAAAGTGAGCCCCTCACAAAGAACGGTGGAGTCAATATGGCCGTGTACTATATCGTACAGAAAAGCCATATCTAATAGCGTTCGACGGGCTTCTAGGGACATAAAACCGTGATGACGGCAAGCATCATGATAATTATTAAAAGTTAAATGTTCCCTGTAATTTAGATGCTTTAGAAATTTCTTTTGTATAGCTTCTATTTGTTCCTTATAAACACTGTACTGTGGATTCCAAATATGTAGGTGAAGCGAATTCAAGCCTACTGCGAACATACGCGCAATAGGCCATCTTAACGGCATTAGAACCCCTGAAGGGCTCACAGGTCCTTAAAATAAATCCCAGCATTTTGTAAGATTTAACGGTGGTAGAGGAAATATGGGCATCAAAAATTAATTTAGCATCCATAAAAACACCAAGGTCCCTCACCCCAGTCACAGTGTCAAGGTATTCACCCTTGAGTTGATAATTAAACTTTAAGGGGTTTGTCTTGCGGGTAAGAGATATCTTATGGCACTTAGATACATTAAGATCTAATTTGTTTTTAATACAATAATGTGTAAGGTTGTCCAAATTATCCTGCAGCTTCATGCAGTCCTGAATGCTATTAATTCCTAAGTAAATTTTAGTATCATCAGCATATAATAAACATTTTGTAAAATTAAAACACTGTTCAATGTCATAGACATATACATTGTAAAGAAGCGGTCCGAGGTGAGAGCCCTGGGGGACACCAGACGGAATACTAAAGAAGTCCGACTTGCAGCCACCAAGAACAACCGCTTGAGATCTTTTTATCAGGTATGATGCAAACCACCGCAGCAGATTCCCATGCACGCCAAGTGTTTGTAGTTTATCCAATAATATGCTATGGCTTACCCTGTCAAAGGCCTTTGAGTAGTCCGTGTAGATTACGTCAATTTGGCCACCCTTTTCCATCTCATCAAACACGTAATCTGTGAAGACTGCTAAGTTGGAGACGACTGATCTTTTATTAAAAACGATTTTTCCCAATTTCATTGTGACTGAATTAGAATTGAATAAAAGTTTTTAGGCTTACACAGCAGGCTGATGATGCTGGAGTGATGTTTTCTGGGATCTATTGCCGTGATCTGTGGGAGCTGAAGCTTTCCGTCCTTTCGTCCTTGTCTAAATTGGGCTTCTTCAGCGTGAAGTATGATGATAAAGATGATCTTGATGAGAACTGTGATCAAGATCGTTATACTTCACGCTGAAGAAGCCCGTAGACTTGGGTGAGACGTCCGGAAGCTCCAGCTCCCACAGACCACGGCAACAGATCCCGGAAAACATCACTCTTGAATTAGAACTTTTGTCGTCATTTTTTTTTTATGTATTACATCGGGTTATTTTAATGATCTTCGGCCAACCTTAAAAAAGAGAAAGCTGATGTACTTCGGTCACGTTATGAGGAATGTGAAATACCGCCTTCTCCATCTTTTCAGACAGGGTAAGATTGAGGGGTGAAGAACTCAAGGATGCCGAGAGACATCTTGTTTGATAAACGTACGAGTTTGGTTTCATAAAAACACCAAATCCATATTTTGAGTAAAGTGAAAAATCCTAAGTTCTGCTCGCAACATACGACTCTTGCGAGGGTAACGCGATAAAAATTAACAATATATGTTTTTTTTGCATAGTCGCCTGCCAATCTGTGTAGTTTGGCGGTCTTCACAATATGACGTATTATTTACTTACGCAAATGCAACCTGCACCTATAGCGCAACTTCTTACCCCGTTGTTCTTAAAGGGGTCGCTTGTGGTTTGGAACCTGTATTTTTACCGATTTTGGGGCTGACCTCACGCCAACCATTTCAGTTGAAGGTGGAATCTCCCGTCTCTCGAGGAGCAGGATCTTATTTCTTGTGAAGGCTCAGTAAACCTAGCCGGTATTTTATTTTGTTCCTTACTAATGGGATTAAAATTCCAACTTATATACATACCAGTGGCGAAGGGTGCCAAACAACTCGATTCCCATCGGTTTCCCTTTCAAAATGAGGCAAAAATAATAACAAAGTAGACTGCATGGTTTCAATGGGGGAAAAATACAATGTTTTTTGGTTTTAAATGTATTTTTTTGCTTTGTGGCTATATTTTTTAATTACTTTGTTGCCTCATTTTAAAAGGGAAGCCGATTGGAATCGAGTTGTTGGCACCCTTCACCACTGAATTACATGCACCTTTGAGCCATATGCAGTCCTATTGTAGACAAAATTTCGTGGTAGAATATAATTATTAAAAGCTTCCTGAATGCTAGACAGAATTTTATGCAAAAATAAATCTAGACAGATATTTATGCCAGAACAAAGCTAGACAGTATTTTATGCAAGAGTATATTTCAGACATCACGTCAAGCCTTTTAAACTTTTCGCACAGAATTAAAATTCATGAATGACGTGTCGTTGGCATGCAAAATTTTAAAACTTATTTTTATTCAACTCATCATCATATTCTAAGTCATGTTTTAAAGTGGAGTTGCTGTAACAATGAGATAAATGACAATGAAAAGGTTAAATTGAGAATATCTCCGTGGACACCTATACTGTAGAAAATGTTAAATTGAGAATATCTCCGTGGACACCTATACTGTAGAAAATGTTTGATTGAGGCTATCAGGGCAATAGTGGTGTAATCCACAACTTCGGCTAAGCTCTTTTTCAATAGCTAAACTATCTTAAACTACTTCTAATTTGTTAGATACTATAATAAGGAATGAAAATTACGCCAAAATGCTACTTAGGCGACATTGTGGATTACATCACTATTGCCCTGATTGCATCAATTTTATCATTTTGAAATGTCATCACTGTTTCAGGAAAGATCGGCACAAGTTGCAGGGTTAATGTTCATGTGGAATGTCATTCCTGTTTCAGGGAAGGTCGAAAAAAGTTGCAGGGTTTATGTTGATTTTAAGACTACAGGGGAAGAACAAGGAATGTCAGTTGAAGAACATTATATGTAGTTAAATCAAAATTTGAAATTTGTTATCATTGTTATTGCATATCACAAAGAATCGGAAATACCGCCATAAACAGTGATTTAGTTGATGACTTTTGTTTCATTATAAAATTTGCAGAGCTGTAGATACACACAGATGCCACTTGATTTTACTTTTTTTCTTACAAACCTATTTTCTTATTTTTGCTGACATTCCTTGTTTTCCCGCTGAAGTCTTCATTTGAGGTTTGGATTTTAATTTGTTAGTATACATGAAACATTTGTAAGTGCAATCAAACACTTGTCTGCTTGAGGGAATGACTTTAATATGAATTTTCAATGCTTATATTTATTTACAGCTAAGATTAAGCCTTAAATCTATATCTATCCTCTATATATCTTATATCTATCCTCTCTGATCTCTGTTTCTAATCCCACTTCCCACACTGCTACTTTTGTCTAATCTTAACTTATCAAATCTAAGTTGCAAATATATGTAACATTTTAACAGTTTGCACTTGCACATGCCGCATGTGAACCTACAACATAAAAACCAAATCTCAAATGGACTTCCACCCTGCAACTCCTGCCGACCTTCCCTGAAACAGGGGTGACATTGGCAAAGTAAACCATTTTTTACAGCATGGGTGGTCAGCCGCATACCAACCTATAAGTCAAAAAACATACACAACAAATTACATTTTGCCCCTTGTATATCACATTGCGTAAAGTCACCACGATTGCACAATAAAATAAAATGTATGGAACATACAACGGCACTCCTAGAGACTGGTTTAGTTTTCGTACATTTTTTTACAATTTACGCTATCGAAGTGATTTTACTAGGGGCACTTACTTCTCACCAATTATTTCTTCCAACTTACCTCGCATGACTTCCCATTAATCAGATTTCTTCGAATTCCAGACTTTACCAGAATTACATACATAATATTTGAGAGACTGGAGAAACTTAAAGTGTTGTGTCATTTGTTTCTATTCGAAGAAATTTTCATTCCCCGACTCATTTCATCCCTCGGCGAAATTCTCCCAAAAAGTCAGCGAGCAACTGGGAGGCAGCAGGCGCGTGCTTGAGTAAAAGCAAATACATTTCAGAATAAATATTATCTCCGATTCATTTTAAAAAACTCATTTAAAATTGACTGAAGTACCTAACGATGGCTTCAATCGAACATAAACGCAACTAAGCTACGCATATACTGTAACTTCTTGCCGCGTTATCCTCAAAAAATGTGTCGAGTTGAACCTATTTATTTTTAAAGGTAAGGGGGCCGGTCTTACGCCACCACTTTAGTTAAAGTGAGGCTTCCCAGCTCCCGAGAAGGCTGGCACTCATTTGCTGTGAAGGCTGAGTAAACCTTGCCGGTATTTCATTTTGGGCTTAAAATAAACACCGAATCGGGAAATCAAATCTGACACCCTCGTTGGGATTCGAACCCGAGCTCACGGCATGGAATCCAAGCACTCTACCAACCGAGCTATCGACCGAGCATAAATTTTGAATTTTAAATCAGAATATCGGCTGACCACTCATACTGTAAAAAAAAATGGTTCACTTTGCCAATGTCACCCCTGTCTCAGGGAAGGACGGCAAGAGTTGCAGGGCTGATGTTCATTTGAGATGGGTTCTTATAATGTAGGTCCACATGCGGCATGTGTTAGCGCGAAATTATACATGTCTGCTTGTGGGAATGCATTTGATATAAATCTTAAATGGTATATATCCTTGCAGCTTAGATTAGATTAGATTAGATTAGAATATCAAGCGTTTATGTTTTCTTAGCATATAATGCCTACCTATTGGGCGCATGTGCCTGTATGGGGTGCACGCCTCTGGGAGGTAGTTTCAGTATACTGTATTTTAAGGAAGTAAATTATTTCCTTGAATACTTTACGAGTTGCGGGGCTTCCTTAATGAAAGCGAATAATATTCCCAGTCAAATTCTGATTTAATTAAACAATTTTATCCAAAACAAATACTATGCCAGTATATACTGCCTTAACTTTTATACAAATTAAAAGTACAAAATATTATAATAAGCCCAGAACAATAAAAAAATCCGTTGCTAGGTGACGTAATCATCATCATCATCATCATTGGCACGACAACCCGGGGTGGGTCTTGGCCTCCCTCAGCAACCGCTGCCAGCGCTGTCTATCCAACGTCTTCCTCCTCCAGTCCCACATTCCCTCCGCACGGAAATCCGCCACCACTCCATCCAGCCATCTTGAACGCCATCAGCCATCTAGGTGACGTCACTCACATTAAAAAAAATAATCGGACAGTTTTTCGAGTTAACAGCATTTCGAAAAAACTCGTTCGTGAAGTTCTATAATAAGTTATATTATATAAGTTCGCGCTTACAAATGCTGCATGTGTACTTGCAAATTAAAATCCAAACCTCAAATAAACATAAGGTCTGCAGCTTTTGCCGACCTTCCCTGAAACTAGGGTGACAATGGCCAAGTGACATTTTTTACAATATGGATATTCAGCCTCATACCAACCTAGAAATCATGGAATTATTTTACACATTTTAAAATTATTCTTTGTGTGTATAGTTTTTCAGAGGCCTACTTTAGAGATCTATAATTTTTGCAGTAATTTACGAAACCTGCCCAGACACCCCTTTATGGCCCAAAAGGACCTTCCAAGTCAGCTGTTTCAAATCTGTACCCCGAGTATAAAAAACAAACGCTTCATTTCAACCATTCGCCCAAAATATACGTACACTGAAACGCTCACTAGAGGCACTGTTTTAGTCTCCATACATATTTTGATAAACGCTACGGTTGAGATCAAATGTAATATTGATATTTGGATCATACAGAATCAAAGGCGGCAATCTATGAACTTTAAAAAATATATTTTCAAATATGGAAACACTGGAAATCTTTTTTCAACATTTCCATATATTTTATCATTTTCGAAAACAATCCTAGATTGCCGTTATTGTTGTATACGTCTTATTGTATACTTGAGCATAGGATTCGCAGCTGAGCAGACACTTTATGAAGTGGAATGCGTTTTTAACACCCGAGACAGTAGCACGAGTATAAACGTAAACTATCTCGATTGCGTAAATTTAAAAAATGTATGATAACTAAGTCACTCTCCAGGAGTGCCGTGCTGTATTTCATACATTTTAGGTGGTGAATTTATAAAATATTTTGTACTCAGTTTACGGGTTAGGTGAGATAGGACACTTGAGATTGTGATTCAGACAGAAGGAATGTCGAGGCAGCGAAAGACATCGAGTGAAAGAATTTGCTAGCCATTGGTATGAGAGAGATTTCTTTTATTGCAGGTATCTGTGGCGTATAAATAAACGCGAGAAGCAACACACACGTTGGCTGCGACTCTGAATCATAGGGTCCGAAACGAGTGGGCTATTAATGAGTGCTGTTTAAATGTGAATGGTAGAGAAAGTACAATGAAATACAATGAGATGGTTTGGGCTACTAGAAAGAATGAACGATGAATCTAATCTAAGTTGCAAAGATATATAACATTGGGGATTCATATTAAATGCATTCCCTCAAGCAGACACGTATAAGTTTACGCTTGCACATGCCGCATGTGAACCTACAAAATATACTACTTATATTTTCAAATATGCTCTTAGCTGTGTTGAAAAGTTCATATACCTTTACCAAAGAATGGTCACCAAAAGTCAATCCAGCCTTATAGCAACTGGGTTTTGCCTGAGAATTGATGCTTTCTATAGGGATGATCAAGCTTGCAGAGGGTCTTTATGTGGGATTGACACAAAAACAGCGCTCACCAAATAAATCAATATTTTTAGCCTTATAAGCCTTATGACGATAGCATTCTATGACCCTTTCATACATTTGTTTCTTGGTATTCAACTCACAATTTTGCTGTCACAATAGCTCGACGTTAAGTTGACGAAATCAAACCTAAATTAACTTCTAATTTGATATGCGCAACACACGTCTCGCGTCCCGGCAAATCTGTCAGCGCCATTTCTCAAAGTACACAGATAATTGTAAATTTGCAAATTCCACGAAGAGTCATTCCGCGTCAAATCAACCCAAGGTATTAACGACGCCAACAAAAGAATTTGACGAATTTTCATATGAAGAGTGTCCTTATAAAGTGAGAGAAAACTAACATTTTTTCAAAAAGTCTGTCAAAGTATCTAGAAAACGGATTGAGGAGATTGTAGCAGAATTGGATAAATAAGGTGAGCGGTAAAGAAGAAAATGCATGAAAAATGTGATGGGTATAAATTAATTGAGAGAGGCATCTTAGGATAGGAAGAAATGTAGGCAGCTCTGGACAGAGTTACAGTTACAGTTAAATTCTGCGACATACCATCAAAGGGTGTAAACGTCATCACCTCAAAATTTGACGAAGTTTTGTAAATAAGCTGCCTTTATTTGAACAATATTTTCAAATTGCATTAAATTGTGAGGTGGTCGAATCCAGTACTTTTTTTTTTACAAAAACTGTGTTGATTCGGCGTGGAATAACTCTCGTCCCCCCCATAGCCTCACAAGACTGTATTATGTGTGAAATAAGTTTTAATGAGCGTCCTCGGTGCGATACTCTAGGAGAAGGTTCGTTATGAATTATGAGATTATACGGGCGAGGTGAGAATAATAACTTCCGCGCGGTTGGCGTAAGTAATTCTTCAAGGAGAGGGCCCTTGCCGTGTGAGCCATTAATCTAATGTAATTCAGCCACGCTGTGTTTTTAATCTACTGAATAAATGCATTCTTAATTTCTTCCACCATGTAGGGCTATCAAAGGAAACAACAGCACGTTGTTAATGAAGTAAAAATATGTGTATTTTTTCTGTGAATATAAGGTAAGTACTTGTCGATGTTATGGCCGAGGGGTAGAGGCGCATGTTCGACTAGCGTATTTTAAACCGAATAACGTTGGTTCGAATCTTACGACTAGCCCACTTTACCATAACTTCGATCCTGGTTCAACAGATGCCATTGCCAAGCATGCATTTGTATGTAATAGCAATCTTTGGAGGATTTATTTGCTGTGCGCAGTTTTTGTGCGAATCACACCTCAAGAGTTCATCTCTGGTCAGCGGCAATTTCGCAAGCAAGACTCATTTGTTTTTGGCAAAATCTTCATACAAATGAGGGCCTCAGAATCAAAAAGGCAAGTGTCTTATAGATAGTCTATAGTCAAGCTGTTGTAATAGCAGGATTCAAATCAAATTTTTCCCTGTTTTTTTCAGGAGTCCCCCGAGGCTCTCTTCTTGGTCCTTTGCTCTTCAACATCTCAATTAACGATATAAATGAAGGCAAGTGTCCTATAGATAGTCTATAGTCCATAAGACACTTGCCTTTTTGATTCTAAGGCCCTCAAATGTTTCTTGCTTGCAAAATTTGACTTCAATACAAGTGAAGAATAAGGGTTCTTAATGTGAGACTCAGTTTTGTGAGTCTCATATCTCGTTGCTAAATAAGTCATCCTGAAATTTATTTACTTTTTTTACCCCTGATGGCAATACCGTTTTAAGCGTTTTAACATTTTTTTTACTTAAATTAAAAAAAAAAAGTGTTTTTTACAAACAGATTATTCTGGGTTTACAAAAAAACATGGTTACTGAACGTAATTGTTTTTTTTTACATTTTTAAAGTTCCTTGCACCGTCTATGTAGTACCCTCAAATAACGAGTGTTTTAATCAAATCTCAAATCACAGATTAACATAGAAAAGGGGTTTTATTAAGCTGTCACCCGAGTATAAAAACATCGTGTAAATCTCCCGCCAACTGCGTAAATCAAAAGTGTATAAAATGTCCGACGGCACTCCTAAAAACTGATTTAGTTTTCATACATTTTTTCGATTAACGCCATTAAGGTGAGTTACCGCAATGTTTTATACTAGAAGTCTGTGATTTCCACTTCCAGAAAGTGTGCAGAGAGCCGTTGGGGTCCAAAAGAAATTGAATAATCATTAAATGTAAATTAATCCAGCACGTTTTTAATTGAATATTTCCTGACGAGGTTTTTTTTAATTTTCCCCACCGGGAAAGTCTGTCCCCTTCAATGCTGTGATCGCTCATTTTTCCCCTTGACAGATCCGGGTGTTGTAAAATAAACAGCCTTTTTCCATTCAATTAAATTGGTAATTCTTTCTATTAGACTTTGCCTCTTTTGATATTTAGAAAACAATCTGTTGTAATTGTTGGGCAGCAAAATCCCTGATTGGATCTTTTTTTTGCTTGAAATATAAGTTTTTTTTTTAAATAGATTTGTGAAGAGGACTGCAATTCACCAACCTATTCTGTCTGGCCAGAAACAGGTATTTATATCATCAATTTATTAATTCCTTACTGATTGTTTTAATGAATTATTAAGTAATAATTACCCAATAACATCTGTTGAACCAGGGTTAAAGTTATGATCAAATGACCCAGGTAGCTACATCTACAGTCTAAGTAGAAGATCGTCTATGGTCTAAATGTGCCCAGCAAAGGACTATAATCCTTGTTAATGTGGCAAACGACCTAAGAAAAATAATTCAAGATTTTTATTCATTTCTTGAAAGAAAACTGCAAGCAAAGCCAACGCAAGCATACAACGGCTTTCCTTCTAATGCCAAAAAGAAACCCAACAAAGAGTCTGCAGACGGGACCCAAGACAAACCAATGTTTATTTTTATCAATTGTATGTTTTTCTTTTTTTAATTCTATTTGTACAGAGCTGGGATAGCGCTTTTCTGTGCGGGCGGGGTTTCGTGTAACTCCGCTTTCAAATGAATTATTTCGCTGATCATTGAAAACTGCACGCGATGAGATTTTCAGTTACCCTTTCTTCCATTGAATAGAGCTTTCTTTAACTATTTTTAAAATCGTATAATGAATGCAGATTGTATAGGATCTATTAATGTAAAATCAGGTTCTGATATTCTGCATTCACTAACATGGTATTAGCGATAATAATAATAATAATCTAAGTTGCAAGGATATATTCGTTCAAAGCTCTCAGATGTATGCCCACAAACAAACACGTGTAGTTCGCGCTTACAAATGCTGATTGTGTACTTACAAATAAAGTGACACAGGCTTGAGTGAGCCTCATACCAACCTATAAGTCAAGGAATAAAAAGTGGGTATACTAAAACGTATAAAAAAATCAAATAATTTTTCATAGAGCATTACACGTACGTCTTTTAAGAGTTGATTTATTATTCATTAGACATTCATCCTAGGAAGAAATTAAAAAGACAGTGGAAAAGTTTCATCTAGCGGATCCTGTGTGTCTTGTTAAAGTAGTGACTGCATGTGTTTTGGAATCCCATCACTGGTTCTTGAATAATAAACCTTGAAATTCTGATTATTTCGTTGATTTTTTTTATGTAAATTTTACAAAAGGACAAACACTGTTGTCATGTTTAAAACATGACAAAACTTAAAAAAGGTCAATAGTACAAACATCGAGAAATCAAAATTTAAACATGAATTGCTATTTTGTACCTACCGAATTGACTAAATTAGAATGCCAAAAAGTAGAAGATCAAAAAGAAGAAGAAGGTTAATAAAAATATACATAAAAGTCAGTACTTCATGTCAAATATTTGACAGATAGTACCTACGACCACTACTCCACTATTCTGAGGTGGCCAAAACTTCTGCATCCATAGTTGCATCTATATTTGCATACCTCTCACGTTTATCCCCAAACTTTTATTTGTCATAGACCAAAAGTTCATGTTTTTAGCGACCAGAAAGTTCGCAGCTCTGCAGAGGCTCTGGCCACCCCTAGCGGAATGGCGACAGAGTGCCAGTTACAGTTTGTCCCAATGTACCGTGGATTCAATTCTTCACAGATGAAGAAATAAAGCAAGCTGTGAATATTCTAGTTCTTTACTCCGAGTATAAAGCATTTCATTAATCTCATCTCGATTGCGTAAATAAAAAAGTATGGAATATACGACTACGCTCCTAAGGAGTGATTTACTTTGAATACATTTTTTCGACTAACGCAATCGTTGTAAGTTTGTGCTATGTTTTATACTCGTGGTCCTTTTGTACGGTATTTTGCAATGAGTAATAACATAGAGGAGCAAAAACTAACTGACTGCATTGATACATACTATAGCCCACATTTGTCTCAGTCCTGTCAAACATTGCAGTGGTGTAGTCATACGAAATAAGGCCAATTTGTCTAAATCCATTTTATGTTTCGACACCCAATTATAACACATACTATAATGTTTTAAAGTTATGCATTTTTCATTTAGAAGTCTTCAATTTTAGCGATCACAAAATATTGGCCATGTATTATATTTCGTATTTATTTATTTTAGTAAATAATTAATAAACAGTTATAAAAATTAAATAGTTTATTAATGCGCTCTTTACTTCGTGTCCGCCGGACAAGTGTTACTTATATTATGTGTATCATAATAGTTATTATTATAATATTCTATTAACAATATAATCTATGTAGGTAGAACACATCATCCCTTCTTCCTTTTTTTTTTTAACTTGTCCGGTAGTATTGGTAATAACCAATACTACCTACCAACTTTCTAGGATCGTTTTTAAATTTGCCCGAGTTTTTTTTACACATGGAAATGCAACTGTGAAGTTCTTTGTTCTATTTCTAACTAATGACCTTGATGAATGAATTCAAAGGAGGGCAGTGAGGTTGATCAATGATTCTTCTCTGACATCCGATCTGCAGCCGCTCCAGCACAGAAGAAAAGTTGGAATGCTCAGTCTTTTTTATCGATATTACCACGGAGCTTGTTCTAATGAGCTCCATTCATTAATCCCTCCCCCTCGCATTTCAGAAAGGGAAACTCGTAGTACGACTCTCATTCATCCCTTTGCAGTCGATCTCAAAACTATGAGAACTTGGCGTTTTCATGACTCATTCCTTTGCCAAACTGCCCGTTTATGGAATGGTCTACCAGTATCTGTGTTCCCTTCCCAATTTAATCCGGTTTTATTCAAAACCAACACCAATCACCACTTCCTTGCAGCGCCTCACGACAGAACCAACAACTCAAGCAACACCTCTGCGGCACCCTTCCAGGGTGACATAGACCCCCAAGACTCACAAGAATTGGGGAGCCTCCCGCACAGGATTCCTTAAAAAAAAAAAAAAAAAAAAATGACCATTTTCGTAAGTAAGTTGAAACAGATTTATAAAATTGACGGTTACAAAGTAATAGGGCATAAGCGACAAAAACTAAATTTTTCAAGAGAACCGTTTAAAGTTTAAGACTGCAGAAAAATGGCGTAACTTTTTTATCATATTTTTAAAATCAAAAAAGCTCTAAAATTAAAAAAAGGCATTTATTGGCATTCCTAATGTGGTTTTACGATGTTTTACGATTTTTTATGTCACAATCGTCTTTAAGACAAAAAAGGGCCAAAATCTTGTCTGTTACACCAAAATCATCCTTCGAAAACGCAGTTTTTTGCTTGACCATAAACAACAACAACAGAAATCATCGTAGAGCTTAGGGATTTAACGCATTAGAAAGAGCGGAAATTTTTAAGTAGGATAGCTTTGTGAGAAAATTGTGAATCTGACGTTTGGATTTTTTTGACGTCTACAAAATGTTATTGTTTCAAGTAAATAAATAAATATTCAACATTCAAAATATAAATAAAATATTCAATAATACTCAAACTATACTTCAATTAATAAGAGCAAAACTTATATTTACATTTTGTTGTAATACAAGTGAAAACAAAATGGATTTGTCGATGGACAAAATTTGTCGTAAATGTCTACACGAAAACGAAAAAAAAAAATACATCATTAAATGAAAAAAGGGATCAAAAGAGTCTGCAGGCGTATAAAGACACGAGAATTTGGATGTGAAGTTTTAAAGGGAAAGGCAATAGTTTGTGTTTGCATCTTTTAAGGAAAAATTTTTGGTACATAACCTCAACTATTTTGAAAATTTTTTGGAACAAAAACAAAATTATTGGAAGGAAAAAATACAACTTGTGTCCTACCTACCTGATTCAAGAGGACCACATGGCACATGGCGCTAAATTAAAATTGTGGACTTTTATATGGACAATGTATTATTTGTTTTTTTAACTATTTTTATTTTTTTTTCTTTGTATATTTATTAACTTTACTTTTAACTTTTTTATGTTTCAATTTTATGTTTTTTAGCTATATATATATTTTTTTCTGTGTACTATAATTACTAACTTAAGTTTTTCAAATTTTGTTATGTAGAAATGGCCACCCACAATAATTTTGTACGTGCACGTTGTGGAAATGCCGCCACTAATTTTCATAGAAAGAATGAATGGGTTTTCGGGACATGGAATGTAAGGAAGATGAATGATTGCAAGGAGAAAGAAATTATGAATGTAATGAAAGAGAAACGAATAAAAGTAATGGGTGTGACTGAAACAAAAATGAAAGGGAATGGTGAGAAAGTATTAGTGAACGGTGAATTGTATATTTGGTCAGGTGTGGAAGATGGGAATGAAAGGCAGGGTGTAGGTGTGATTGTGAGTGAGTGTGTAAAAGGATGTATAACAGGTTATCGAAGAATTTCTCCTAGGATTTTGGTTGTCAAATTCAAAATTAACAGTTTGAGACTTTTCTTGGTTGCCTGTTATGCTCCTGTTGATTCAGAGTGTATGGAGGTGAGAATGAGTTTTTGGAATGAATTGAATGCGGTTGTGCATGAAAGGAAGAATAATGAAAACATTGTAATTTTAGGTGATATGAATGGATGGATAGGTGCACAGAGAGATGAATGTTTGAAAATAATTGGTCCTGGTGGGAGAGGTGTAGTCAATGATAATGGGCGACATCTGATTGCTTTGTGTGCGGAGCACAGTCTTTTTGCATCGAATACTTGGTTTCGGCATAAGGATGTGCATCTGTACACGAGGCAGATTGTGGGAAGTCGCACAATCATTGACTACATCTGTGTGGATGAAAGATTGAGAGGAGCCGTAAGAGATAGCCGTGTCTACCGGGGGCCTGAAATAGGCAGTGACCACTATCTCTTATGTGCTAAAATAATGATTGGTGAAGTAAGAAAGAAGAAACGCAAGAGGCAAGTAAGATTGCCTAGAATAAAAGTAGAAAGGCTGAATGAAGAAAATGTGAAAGAGAAGTATGTATCAGAGCTCCACAAAATTTTAAGTGTGAGTGAACTTGAGAAGAGTGTGTGTGGAAAAGATATTGAAAGTATGTGGAAAGATCTGAAAGAAGGAATGACTGAATGCGCTAAAAAAGCATGTGGGGTAACGAAAGGTGGAAGATTGAAAGGAGATGCCTGGTGGAATGATAGAGTGAAAGAAGCTGTGAAAGTTAAGAAAAAGTGTTATGAAAATTGGCTTAATGATAGAAATGATAGAAAGCTAGAAGACGAATATAAGACAGCTAAGAGAATGGCGAAGACTATAATTTATGAAAGCAAGATGAATGAACAAAGAAAGATTGATGAAAGGATTAACAGAAGTTTCACCGACAGTAAGAAGGAATTTTGGAGGTGGATCAATGCGGATAGAAATAAATCTTCTGCATTGACCACTCCAGGAGTCAAAAGTGCTGCCGGTGAGATGGTATGGGAGAATGAAGAAGTATGCAAGAGATGGAAGAACTATTTTCAAGAAATTTTTGGTCAGGGTGAAAGAATAATTTATGAACAGATAGATGAAGAGAATGAATTGAATATTTTGAAAGAAGAAATGAAAGTGTCTATTTCACGTCTGAAGAATGGGAAGTCTGCTGGGTTTGATGGTATAAATGGTGAAATGTTGAAAGCAGGAGGTGAATGTGTGATAGATTGGATGTACGAATTATGTAAGCTTTGTGTGAATGCAGGAGTAGTACCGATGGATTGGAGGAAGGCAGTCATTGTTCCCATTTACAAAGGTAAAGGGGACAAAAAAGACTGTCAGAACTTCAGACCAATCAGTCTACTCAGTATACCAGGAAAAGTCTTCTGTAAGGTGATTATAAAAAATGTGATTCTGACTACTAGTGAAAGGATTTCCGATATACAGTCCGGCTTTATGGCCGGTAGAGGCTGTGTTGATCAGATTTTTACTCTACGACAACTTGTTGAAAAACAATTGTCGGTGAGGCGGAAGCTGTTCACGGCCTTTGTAGATCTGGAAAAGGCTTTTGACTCAGTGGACAGAGGTATGTTATGGGATGTTTTGAAAGCATACGGAGTGAATGGGGCTCTCCTAGGTGCGGTGCATGCAAACTATGAAAATAGTAAGGCATGTGTCCGTATTGATGGTGAGTATAGTGAGTGGTTTGAAGTGTATAAGGGTGTGAGGCAAGGATGTGTGATCAGTCCATGGCTATTTAACATAGTTATGGACAAGTGTGTCAGGGATGCTAGACTTAATGATTGTGGATTGATGATAGGAGAGAGCGAAGTGAGTGTTCTACTGTATGCAGATGATGCAGTTCTTGTATCTGATTCTGCAGTAGAATTGCAAACAATGCTCTCTAGATTGAATGAAGCTTTGTTAGGTAACCATTTGAAGTTGAATGCAAGTAAGACGAAAGTATTGATTTTTGAAAGAGATGATGAAAGTATGAATTATGAATTTAAAATTAATGGAATGAATGTTGATGTCGTAAATGAGTTTGTATATCTGGGAAGTAAGTTTGAAAAAGATGGAAGAATGACCGGTGAATTTGAAAGAAGAGTAATGAAGGGCAGGTGTGTACTGGGTGCTACCGCTAGCATCGCCAAAAACCAGAATCTTTCAAAAAATGTTCGACTGGCGGTGCACGGTGGTATACTAGTGCCCACTCTGATGTATGGAAGTGAAGCCTGGACGGTGAGTGAAAGTGAGATTAGTAAAGTCCATACGGTAGAAATGGATTACTTAAGAAGTATGATTGGAAAAAGACGGAGTGATAGGGTGAGGAATGATTTTGTTAGAGAGGAATCCGGTGTAAGAGAAAGTGTGAAAGTAAAGATTAAAAGAAGTATACTTAGATGGTTTGGACATTTGGAGAGAATGAATGAGGAAAGAATGACGAAGAAAGTATATGCTGCAAGAATTGATGGATGTCGTGGAAGAGGAAGACCGAGAAAGGTATGGATGGACCAAATTTTCGAAATAGCGAGTGAATGGGATATCCAGAGTCATAATAAAAGGAGAGCTTGTATGAAAAAAGTTATGACTCTGGATGAAATGAAAGAAGTATGCAAGGACAGGAAGAAGTGGCGGCTAATCTGCAATGCTTTTGTTCTGATTGCTTTTGTTCTCATCACTGTGTCAATGCTCGTCCTCAGCAGCTTCCTCTCTTCCTCCTTACTCCTTTTTTTATCCATTCCCTTCAATATCCAATCGCATTTGCCTGCCGTCAACCAATGGTTTACCTTACCAGTCACCCACATACTGAAATATTTTTATTCTTATTATAATAAGAACCTGCCTATTGTTATTGATTTATTCAATTGCTATGTTATAGAATCACACTGCATTATTCCAATAATATTTTACATACGTACTTATAATAATTTAATTTATTTAAAGGCGATTCTACACTAGAAATTTACTATCAGAATGTTAGAGGGCTCAGAGGTAAGACAAATGACTTTATGATGAATTGTTTAAGTAATACTTTTGATATAATTTGTCTGACAGAGACCTGGTTGATTCAAGGTATAACTGATGCTGAATTATTTGATTCACGTTATACAGTATTTAGAAGAGATCGAAGTGCATCGATTTCTAAAACAGGCGGAGGAGTTCTTATTGCGGTGAGGTCTAGTCTTTCTCCAGTGGGCCGAGCACATTGGTCATCTTCAGCTGAAGATATTTGGGTTGGAATTCCGCTTTCGCCGCGTAAGTACCTCAATTTATGCTGCTGCTACCTTGCTCCTGGCACTGACTATCTAAATAATCTTACCTCACATGCAGAAATGGTAGAGAGAATTTTCCTGCATAATCTGCATGATGAGTATATGCTGGTCGGCGATTATAACCTGCCCCAGTTGAAATGGGTTTTGGGTGATAATGATCTTCCCCAAATTGGAAGTCATAATTGTGGTGCAGCCCACTCCACATTTATTGATCTTATCTCGTCCACGGGATTTACCCAGTACAATATGGTACATAATGAATATGATAAACTGCTTGATCTGGTTATATCGAGTTGTAGGTGTGGGGTCACTGAGGCAGATTCATACCTCGTGAGGGCTGACAAACATCACACACCTATAATTGTAGAGTTACAGATTTGCTCAGATAAGGTCAACACTTTTAAAAATAACTCGCGTAATGTAGTGTTGTATCACAAAGCTGATTACTTAAAGATTAATGCCGAACTTATAAATATTGATTGGAATATTGAATTTTCAGATATTGGCATAGACTGTGTCGTCGCTAAGTTTTATAACATCTTGATGACCTGTATCCATAAAAATATCCCTTCAAAGAGACTTAAACACAGTAATACATATCCACCATGGTTTTCGACGTCTCTCATAAAAATTATTAAAGAAAAAAATGTATTTCATAAAAAATGGAGGAAATATGGCAATTTAATGGATTATCAATCGTTTTCAACGTTAAGGAGGAGACAAAAATCTCTTCAGCGTGACTGCTATTCTATCTACATATCAAACGTCGAGAGCGATTTGAAAAGTAATCCCAAATCACTTTTCACATTTCTTAAATCACGACGTGGTACTAATGGAATTCCTAAAATAATGAAATAAGGTGATGTAAATTTCATTGGTAGTGAGTCTGTCTGTAATGCATTTAACGACTTTTTTGTATCCGTTCATGTGCGTGATGTCGTTGAAGAGTTTTCGGTTGAAGATGAAGATGAAGGCGATATATCTCTTGCCAATGGCATAATGATTAGCGGTATAGAGATAAATGATGCATTGGTGGAAAAATACCTTGAGTATATAGATGTGAACAAGGGTCCTGGTTCTGACCGGCTGCCTGGATTATTTATAAAGAAATGCTCCTCAGTGTTGTGTAAGCCGTTGGCCATCATATATAGTCGATCAATTAGGGAAGGTTGTTTTCCATTACTGTGGAAAAAAACCCAGATATGTCCAATTTTTAAAAGTGGTGATAAATGCTGTATAGAGAATTATCGGCCTATCGCAAAGCTTCCTATTCTGGGCAAAATATTTGAAAAGATAATAATGGACCAAATAAACCCTATTCTAAACACAATAATTATTCCTAGCCAGCATGGCTTTCGTCAAAAGAAATCTGTAGACACAAATTTATTAGAATTTACTCAGGTTGTAACCAATTCCATTCATAGTGGCTATCAGGTAGACACTGTTTATAGTGATTTCTCCAAGGCATTTGACAAGATAAGTCATAATATATTGTTGAGTAAGCTCTGGCACATCGGTATAAGGGGGGATATCTTAAGGTGGTTTGTATCCTATCTTAAAAATAGATCCCAAGCAGTGGCACTTCACGGCTATGAGTCAGCATATAGATGTATTTACTCTGGTGTACCTCAGGGATCCCACCTGGGGCCTCTTTTATTTACTGTTTACATTAATGATATTATTCACTCAATAAAGTACTCTAATATTCTGTTGTTTGCCGACGATGCTAAAATATTTAAACAAATTAATACCATCGAGGATTGTATAGAATTGCAGTCTGATCTTAACTCGATTCTTTCTTACTCTAATGCCAACCAGTTATATCTTAATATTGACAAATGTAATGTCATTACTTACACTAGAAATCGTAGTAAAATTCTTTTTGACTACAGTTTTGGTGTTGATGGCCTCAGAAGAAAATCAGTGGTCAATGATTTGGGTGTATTGTTGGACGAGAGACTGAGTTTTATCAACCATTATGAGCATATTACTGAAAGAGCGATGAAGACGTTATATTTTATTGTTAGGAATACTAAACTTTTCAGGAATCCCCAAGTATTGCCCTTTTTGTTCAATTCATATATTAGAAGTGTACTTGAGTTTTGTTCGACTGTTTGGAACCCCAATTATGTTGTCCATATTAATGCTATTGAAATGGTCCAAAAAAAACTTATCAAGCAACTGAACTTTCGCAATAGACAACATTTCAATAGTTATTCCCAAGCATTGGAGCATTATGGTATACGATCTTTGGAGGCAAGGAGAAATATGCTTGACATCAGCTTCATATATAAGATAGTTAATAACAAAATCGATAGTGCACCTCTCACAAGCCTCCTTCCATTTCATTGTCCAATCAGAACTCATCGAGACAAATCCTTATTTTATGTGGGTGCAGCCAGGACAAATTATAAGCAAAATTCTTTTATAAGTAGAGCCTGCGTTGCAGTAAATAGTGTCCAAAGGACTGATCCTAAGTTGGACATTTTCTTTCTGTCTGCACAGTCATTGAAAAAGAGGATTTTGAATCTTGCAGGATTTGAATTTCATTTTTGAATCTCATTTCTAATTTCTTTAATCATTCTCAATTCCTATTTTGTTTTTATTGCTTATTGCATCATTGACGTGTTTGGTGTGCGCATTGTTTTTCTACTCCCTTCCCTTTCTCCTGACCTTTCTTTCCTTATCCCATCATGAGGACGAGATTTATTTTTTATTTATTTTTTATTTTTTATTTTTATTTTTATTCTGTTTTGATTTGTGTATTTCTTTTTTTTTGGTTTTGGATGCTGCTTCTTTTTGTTTTTCTTTACTTTTTATTTATTTACCTGGCATGATTTGTAATTTAAAATATTAATTTGTAGAATACAGTAATAGGCGACATGAATTGTAAAAAATATCTTATATATATACAAAATTATATTCAATGCTGTTGTATTCTTGTTTAAACAATAAAAAAAATAAAAAAAAAAAAAAAAAAATGCTGATTTTTAATGTTGGTTTATTGGCTTGCTACATTTTTTGCACAAGACATTTTTTTAATTTTTTTGTATAGATTTATTTTTAAGGTTTTGTTGTTTTCTTATACTTAAATGTTATTTATTACTCGTATTCCTTGACTTATAGGTTGGTATGAGGCTGACCACCCATACTGTAAAAAATGGTTCACTTTGCCAATGTCACCCCTGTTTCAGGGAATGTCGGCAAGAGTTGCAGGGCTTATGTTCATTTGAGGTTTGGATTTTATTTGTAAGTACACAATCAGCATTTGTAAGCGCGAACTACACGTGTTGGTTTGTGGGCATACATCTGAGAGCTTTAAATGAATATATCCTCGCAACTTCGATTATAGATTATATTATTATTATATTATAGCATTCATAACTCATTTTGGACAAAAACGTCGCTTAATATTATAATACTTCCTTGTACGACGCGTTTTGTATATTTCCGTGAAAATAAGTCTAGTCCACAGATATCATAAGTCAATGGTGTTTTGTGTATACGTTTGTTATTTCACTAGTATCTTCCTTTGAAGGCAAAGCCAAGATATGCAGCCTTGCATTATTCAGCATGCAGCAGGGAGCATGTTGTCTGTTGCACCTGCAGCATGGGACGCATGCGACGTGGAGGCATGCATGCACACATGAAATGATACTCAGAAATTATTCATCAATTCATTTCTGGATGAAAATATCATACTGACGGGATGCAAAGTAAACAACCAGGGCTGGATGTCTATCACCACGGTAATTCTAACCTACCGAATATCGGTAAATGTAAATGTTCTAAATAAATCTAAATCTAAGCTGCAAAGATATGTATCATTTGAGATTCATATTAAATGCATTCCCACAAGCAGACATGAATAATTTCGCGTTTACACATGCCGCATGTGGACCTACAATATAAAAAACCCAATCTCAAATGAACATAAGCCCTGCAACTCTTGCCGAGCTTCCCTGAAGCAGGGGTGACATTGGCAAAGTGAACCATTTTTAACAGTATAGGGGGTCAGCCGCATACCAATCTATCAGTCAAGGAATACAAGCAATTAATACATTCAAATATATAAAACAAATAAACTCTAAACAATTAAACAAATAAATGTTCATTTATGTTTATTATGTTATTTAATCCAATTAAAATAAAATGTCACTCCCGTTACATTCTCTATCTGGATTCAATGCAAAAGGTCATTTGCACATATAAAACCTAGAATAAACAATAAAAGTGAATGATGTAATAATGATTCTGTTGTTTTGAGAGATGTGCGCAATACCTGTTATTGAAACAAAATAATTTACGCAATTGTTTGCAACTGAAACAAGAACCTACATGGCTTTGTCATATTGTTTTTTTGAAATTTCATTGTTTTTTTTTTTTTCATTTACAACACAATGAACTGACGTTATTAAAGTACATGTATTTTTTAAAAACATCATGTAATAAAACACACTTGTCAAAGACTGACCAGGGCTGGAAGTCTCATCATCACGGTAATTCTTTGCTACCGAATATAGGTAATATTATTTGTATGAAAACCTGTCAATCCAAGATGGCCGCAAGTGTTCAACAGCTGATTCGTCTTCATACAAATATAACCGATATTCAATAGCTAAGAATTACCGTGGTGATGAGACTTCCAGTCCAGTTGTTCCAAGACTGTCACAATTAGAAAAAAAATGCACCGTACTCGATTTTCATCCTGCAATGCAAAAAAAAAACCGGATCTGGGAAACCCCCATTTCAACTGAAGTGGCTGGCGTGAGGCCGGCTTCTTTACCTGTAAAAATATTTTTTTTCCACTTGCCACATGCGAATCCTTTCTGGGATAACGCGGCTAGAAGTTACACTATGTGCAAGCGCAAACTTGACTGACATTCAATACAAAATATTAAATATAATATATTTATTGTAATTTGTTGTGTATGTTTCTTGACTTATAGGTTGGTAAGTGGCTAACCAGTTACCACCAATGCTGTAGAAAATGGTTCACTTTGCAAATATCACTCTTTTTTCAGGGAAGGTCAGCAAGAGTTGCAGGGTGTTTGTTCATTTGAAATTTGGGTTTTTACGTTGTAGGTTCACATGCGGCATGTGCAAGTGCTAATTTATACGTGTCTGATTGTGAAAATGAATATATATAATATGAATTCCACAATATATGCAAATATATGCAAAATTGGGAATTCTATAATTTATTATTATAGATTATAGAATTCCCAATTTTGCATATATTTGCAACTTAGATTAGATTCGATTTAAACTTATACTAATAGGGAGAAGCACAAAATTCCACTATTGTTTTACAGTACCAAATGCGGAAATCGATAAGATGATCGCTAATCTTCACTTTAGCAGCACGGGAAGAAGAAAAAGCTATGTTGAACTCTAAGAAAATGAATGCTTTAAATGAATCAAATTGAAAAATGTCGTATAAATAGAACACCCTTTGGAGAGTCGAAGATAAATCCGGGAGATATCCAGCTTGTTAAGTATTCTAAAGACGAAACCTTTCAGATGCTGTCTTTTGAAGGTTTAACTCTACGATGCTCGGCTGTTACTCAATCATAAACGTACTTACTGGGTAAGATTAGTTTATATTTTGCATGAACACCGCACTATTGATAACTGTACAAACATGATTTTAATATAATTTATAATGACTGAATGAATTTATATTATTTACCTGAAATTTCAGCGGAAATATCATGTTAAGTCTTTGAAACAACCTTTTTAAAGGAGTATTTTTTTGATAATTGCTTAACTTATGACTTGGTATAAGGCTGACCACCTATACTGTACAAAATATGGTTCTCTTTGCTAATGTCACTCCTGTTTCAGGGAAGTTCAGCAATGGTTGCAGGGCTTATATTAATTTTAGATCGTTTTTTATGTTGTGAGTTCACGTGCGGCGTCTGCAAGCGCAAACTTATCCGTGTTTTCTTATGGGAATGCATTTTATATGAATCTTACATGTTGATATATCTTTGCAACTTAGATTATACATTACTATAGACCTGAGATTTCAAATTTGAGCAAGTTCAAGCACGAGAACGAGTAAAAGTTTTTTTTTTAAATAAATTCGTAATACATTTTTTCCCTTAAATCTATAACATTGTTAATTATATTCGTGTTACGCTATACATCACCAAAAAGAGATTAAGCTCTTGGGTGTGAGGGGGGAAAGGGATGTTTTTTTACTTCCTGTATTTTGTCATATTGACTTCGATGGATTGCATTCTATCGCGCCTGTAACTGTAACTGTAACTCTGTCTTCATTCCGCTTGGTGTGGCCAGAGCCTTTGCAGACTTGACTTATTTTTATCCCATCCTTGCATACCTCTTTCAACTCATTTATATTTACTTTACCTTTTTCATACATTTCCTTCTTTTACATTCACTTCCTATATCACATTTTTTCACAATTTCATCAATCTGATCCAGCCATACCTACATATCTCGTCTTCCCTTTTACATTTCCTCTGTATCACTAAATAAAATCCGCACTTTTTAAGTTGCTAAAGAGTTGTGCAGATGATGATGATAATATGAGTTGGTGATTTTTCATAGCGCCGTTTCGTGATGTAGTCACTCCAAGGGCGCTTGTGCAAAAAATGACAGAATTTACTTCCATTTTGGACCTTTTAATGGTTCTCTAGCTCTCTCACATGATGAAGCAGGCGGTTCCAACCCAGAGGGCTAGCAACTACAAACGCACGCTCTCCAAGCACTGTGTTTACTCCTCTGAACGGCTCTTCAATACGTGACTTGGCTCCAAATTCTGCCGAGCGTAGTGTGACGCTTTTTTGCTGATGGCGACGGGCTTGATTAAATCAGCGAGATATTTGGGTGTATTTTCAAATAAAGCTTTGTGGACCATCGAGCACACTTTAAACTCAACGCGCTCTGGGACACGGAGCCAGAGAAGCTTCTGGAGAAGAGGAGTAATGTGATTAGATTGCAGACCTGCCTTATAATCGTAGGGTTACGCGGAGGAGCCGTAAATTGGAAAGAGACGTCGGATCTCGCGCACCCTATCAATCACAGCATGTAGATACATCTAGGGGTCAAATGTATCTGTACAGCAGCCTGAGTATGGAACATTGCTTAAATACTTGATCATTCCTTGACTGATAGGTTGGTATGCGGCTGACCACCCATACTGTAAAAAATGGTTCACTTTGCCAATGTCACCCCTGCTTCAGGGAAGGTCGGCAAGAGTTGCAGGGCTTATGTTCATTTGAGATTGGGTTTTTTATATTGTTGGTCCACATGCGGTATGTGTAAGCGCAAAATTATGCGTGTCTGCTTGTGGGAATGCATTTAATATGAATCTCAAATGATACATATCTTTGCAGCTTAGATCTAGATTTAGATCGCGTAAATATGGTTATGATGGTTTCCTAGACTTGTAGGTTGGTATGAGGCTGACCACCTATGAATACTGTAAAAAAATGGTTCACTTTGCCTGTTTGGGATTTTTGAGAGTAAAAAATAACATTGATACAAACATTTATAAATATAACAGTACGTAAATTCTATTTAAAAGAATTCGCTTACAACAAAACAGTATGATAAATGAAACACTCAATAGAGGCTCTGATTTATATCTCATATATTTTTATTTTTAAGCGGCAGTTGAGTTTTAACACATTTTTTGTTAAAACATACAATGTTATTCACGCACGACAAACCCACGGCTCAACCGTCCCCTAACATGAATTTGCTGTACAAAAAAACGATAATTCATGGATCAGTTCTGGATCAAATATGTTGTGAATAACCCTGAGTACAATACATTGCGTACAAAGTCAACTATTCCGCGAACATAAAAAATGTTTCAACACTAAAACTTTCACTAATGTCTCTGTTGTATTTTACATATATTTTTCTGTTTACGCGATGGTAGAGTATTCACTCTACATCGTTGTTTTGTTCTCGGGAAGAGGTTTCAAGTCATAGGTCAAAGCTTAGAAATACCGACAGATGGTTAAAGAATTTTAGAGAAGCGACACAAGACCCTGAAAGACATATTTTCGTTATTTTTTTTGAAGATTAGATACATACGGCAATATTCAAACATATAAATTCTATGGCTCATCCTCCCCTTAAAGTTTATTTTCAATTCAACAAAACAAGGATTTGTAGATCATCTGTAGATTTTTATTTTGTGAATAACAGTGATAGTTTTTACGAGGTAAAAAATTACAACTATTTTATTTTGCTGAAATTCTTATTTTTTTTGGAGAATTCGTTTCTTATTTTTTTTATCAGAAACGGTTAAAAACTATAAAATTTGTTTTACCTATATTACAAAATGTATGAAAGTAAAATAAAAACAAAGGTAAGAAAGATAGAGAAAAAAGCCATGGAAACAATATTTTTATCCATTGGAAGATCCAGATTTATCAGAATATCCAGAAATCATTTCCTGTTTCGGTGTTAATTTCAAATCCAAAATAAAATGCCGGCAAGGCTTTTTCAGGCAAGAAATGAGTACCAAACCCCTCGGTAGCTGGGAAACTTCCACTTTAATTGTATTGTTCGGCGTAAAGACGGCCCCATTACTTGTAAAAGTAAATACGTTCCACCCGCTAAATGCGACCACTTCGGGGAAAACAGGGCAAGAAGTTACACTATATATGTAGTTTAGTAGCGTAGCGTAAGCGAGCGAGGCATTTTAAAAATGAACTAATCACTAATTCATTGCTTGATTTATTAATTTCACAAATACGTAGAGAAAGCAATAATTCATTATCATTATTTCCTTGCCTTATAGATTGGTATGAGGCTTACCACACATACTGTACAACATGGTTCACTTTGCCAATGTCACCCCTGTTTCAGGTAGGGTCGAAAAAAAAGGTTTATGTTTATTTTCGTTTAGGATTTTAATTTGTAAGTAAACATACAGAATTTGTAAGCGCGAACTTACACGTGTATGTTTGTGTGCGTGCATTTAATATAAATGATAAATGTTAAATTTCGTAGATACAACACACCGTATAATAAATCAATCTTCCCAGTACATATTTTCAGTACATTCACTATACAGGTATATTTAATCCTTAACAATCCGTTTTTTCTTTCTTTTGAAAATGACATTATTCTATTCAGTTTAATTTGGCCGCGGTGTGCTTTCAGCGAAAAAATAAAAGATTTTCCGCTTTCGGGAAATATTATTTTCCACTGACCAAACGCTTAAGCCCGCAAAGAACAAAGGGTGGGCCATAACCTCAAAGTGAAAATGCAAACGAAGGCTGCGGCCGGCGTAGAATTTCATTTGTCTGTTAGGACAAACCGAATTTTCGATTTGGATAAAGTTTTTCTGGGTTTTTTTCCTTTTTGCGCCCCCCTCCACGCCCGCGCGAGAAGCTTTCCTTTAAGCGGGTCCATTAAATATTTGATGGAGCCCTCCATTTCTTTCTGTCTTTCCAAGATGTATTTTTTTTTTTTATTCTTATACAAAGTGTTGGATCTTGCTGTATTCCTATACGTATTTTTACTTTCTTGCTATAGCCGAAGGCTATAAAGAAAGTTATGATTTGGTGTAAAAAAAAAATTTCGAGGTTTTCACGGAAATGAGTTGTCCTGGTGCAGGACATGCCAAAAAACACTATCTTTCAAAAACGTCCGTCTGTATGTATGTATGTATGTATGTATGTATGTATGTATGTATGTATGTATGTATGTGTGTGTGTCACTTTCCAAAGTATAAGACCTAGAGATACCAAATTTTGGCTACATCAACTTTTTTGGACATGTATTAAGTATGAATAACATGGCATTACACCAACTTGAAAATTCAAGATGGCTGCCATACAAAAAAAACATAAAATAGCACTTTTCTCAAAAACGGCTCCAAGAATTTTTCTTAAATTTTCAGAGTTGCCACTAATTAATTTTTAACTTAATAAATTAGTTATAGCAACACTCTTACTAATCTGTGTCTATGGGCTGCGATATGAAAAAAACAAACGATTGTGATTTTCTCGAAAGTTAAGGGGTCAACAAAAATATAATGTTCTACAATATTATGGACAACATAAATTTCTACAAATTTACAAAAAAAATTTTTTGAAAAAATAAATATAAAGCACCGTTTACACGACCTGAAATTTTAAATCGAAAATATTACAAAAACCTATTAAAATGCAAGATATTTAAATTTGTTTTAAATTTTTTAGAAAGAACAAGCTTATTACTTTAATTCGTAATCATTTTTTTTTTACTTTTTTGAAAATTCAAGATGGCTTCCGAAGAGCTGAAAATTTAAAATGCGATTTTCTCAAAAACGGCTCCGACGATTTTTCTTAATTTTTTTGTGAATCCATTTATAAAATAGTGCTATCTAATAATTATAATAATTTCTTCATCATAATCTCGGTTTAGGGAGTTGCCATATAAAAGAAAAAAATAATGGAAAAATTCTCGGCAGTTAGAGGGTTAATAAAAAAATAATGTAGTACAAATGTAAAATAATAATAATAACCTATATATTGCCATCATTATTTTTTCCAAAAAGTGAATCAAAAGTATAGCCGCCATACAGAGTGAAAATTTTCCATACAAAATGTATTAGCAATTTTCTTGGTAGTCAAAGGGTTAAAAATAGATAAATGGCTGCCATTCTTAAAATTTTATAAATACCAATAATAATCAGTCGTTACTTTTTCAAAATATAACTAAAAAGTTTACCCACCATACAAAGTCCTAGTTTGCATACAAAAGGGTTCAATGACCATCTATAATAATCTAGAATATAAGTTGCAATGAAATATAAACATTCAAAACTAATATGAAATGCATGCCCACAAACAGGTATGTGTAAGTTCGCGCTAACGAATGCTGAATTTGTACTTACAAATTAAACATAAAACTTGCAACTCTTGCCGACCTTCCTTGAAACAGGGGTGACATTAACAAAGTGAATTATTTTTTACACTTTAGGAGGACTGAGAAATGCGAGAAAATTGAGATAAGACTGAATGAAAAAAGAGTGGAGGTCGTGAAAGAATTTGATTATCTGGGAAGCAAGTTTGAGTCGAATGCGAAATTGACGAAAAAATTGGAAAAGCGCGCTAGTAGAGGAAGAAGTGTAATGGAAACGATTGGAAGCATTACAAGGAATAGGAAACTTACGAAGAATATGAGATTGGCGGTCCACAATGGCATATTGGTTGGTGGAAGTGAGGCTTAATGAATGTGAGCTGAGTAAAGTATGTAAGTACGGTTGAAATGGCTTACCTGAGAGCAATGGCTGGAAAGACACTGAGTGATAGAGTACGTAGTGCTTGAGTGATGAACGAGTGTGGTATAAAAGAGAATATGAGAATGAAAGTACAAAAAAGTACGATGAGATGGTTCAGACATCTTGAAAGAATGGATGATGAACAACTAATGAAGAAAGTGTACAAAGGAAATGTCAGAGGAAAGCGTGGAAGGGGAAGGCTGAGGAAAGAATGGTTAGACCAAATAGGTGAGATTGCGAAAGAATGGATCCTGCAGAGTGAGAATAAGAGAAGAGTATGTATGAAAAAGGTGATGACAGCAAAAAGTGGAGGCGCATCTGCGGAGGTACCGGCCACCCCTAATGAAACGGTGGCAGGATACAGTACAGTACAGTACAGAAATCAGCTTCATACCAACCTATGAGTCGAGGATCTTTCTTGTGTAATTGGCGCTTTTTCCAGAGAAGACCAACCTCGCAGAGGACTCTTGAGGTGTGATTCACACAAAACGGCGCTCACCAAATAAATCATCCAAATATTTTTTATTCACTTAAGAATTTATATGGCTATTTCCATACTCGCACGGGTATGCAGGTACACACCGCCGTGGAATAAAATTGATTTATTATCGATATATTATATTTTCATTGAAACTGCATAAGCTGCTAGATGATTATAGCTTTACATACGTCATACAGTGGGTTAATTTTTGCAAGAAAGTCGAGTGCAGATTCTGTGCAATTTATTTTTAATAAAATCGATTTGTGGAAAGGAATGCAATCCAACAACTTATTTTGCCTGGCCAGTTGTCTTCATGCGAAAGCAGAAGCTTGTATGCATGCAATGGCATCTGTTGAACCAAGGTCGAAGTTATCGTCGCGGGATTCGAATCAGCGTTATCCGGTTCCAAATAACCTGAATTGATCCCCGCGGCCATAACACCGACGTTGCGATTGTTACGAATATACAGGTTTATGTCTGTGCATGTTAACCTTTGATTTTGAAAAAGTGAAATTAGTAAGGTCCATACTGTTGAAATGGACTTTCTAAGAAGTATTATTGGGAAAAAAACGGAGTGACAGGGTGAGGAATGATTTTGTAAGAGAAGAATGTGGTGCAAGAGAAAGTGTGAAAGTGAAGATTAAAAGAAGTTTGTTAAGATGGTTTGGGCATATGGAGAGAATGAATGAGGAAAGACTGACGAAGAAAGTATACGTTGCAAGAATAGATGGATGTCGTGGTAGAGGAAGACCGAAAAAGGTATGGATGGACCCAATATCCGAAATTGCGAATGAATGGAATATCCAGAGTCATAATAAAAGAAGAGCCTGTATGTAGAAGTTTATGACTCTGGAGGCAATGATAGAAGTATGTAAGGACAGAAAGAAATGGCGGTTGATCTGTAATGTTGGCGGCTAGAGTTTATTAAATTGGAATTTGTTTTCTGTTTTAGTTTTGATGTCCATACATATTATTGTTTATTGATATAAAAAATGTAATTTGTCATGTACATAAATGTTCCTTGACTTATAGGTTGGTATGCGGCTGACCACCCATACTGTGAAAAAAAAATGGTTCACTTTGCCAATGTCCCCCCTGTCTCAGGGAAGGACGGCAAGAGTTGCAGGGTGTATGTCCATTTGAGATTTGGTTTTTGTGTTGTAGGTTCACATGCGGCATGTGCAAGCGCGAAATTGTACGTATCTGCTTGTGAAAATGCATCTAATGTGAACCTCCAATGTAACATATATTAGCAACTTTGATTAGATTAGATTAGATTGGATTAAAATAAACAATTATCAATTATTAATTGATGATATTGATACCTGTTTCTGGCCAAGCAAAAAAGTTTGGTGAATTGCATTCCTCTTCACAAATTTATTTTTTTTAAAACAAAAAGAAAAGTCCATTACACTTTTAACCGTCGATATTATGAATACATGTTACATAAGCTTCCATCAGTCGCCGCTAGATGGCAGTGCCTGTCGCCCCACACATCCGCTGGGACCTAGGAGCGATAGATCCACTTCCGGCCGTGATGAGCCCGACTAATGACGACGTATCGCTTAATCAACGTGCTGCCTCGACATTGCTTCCCTCAGGAGTATGTTATTTACTCAGATCCGGATTAAGACCACTGGGAGCCCTGGTGCGGGGAAAGTCAAGCCCCCTCCCCACTCTCCTTATGCCCACCAAAAATAATGTATACTAATTGCGAAACAAAACGATTACTGATATTTATGGGAAACCTATTCGGAAGGTCTATAACATTGATTAAAAAGAATTTAATTTTTTGTAAGAAATCCTGTGCGGGAGACTTCCTAGATTTCAGAGACTCAAGGGGTCTACAAGAGGCTACAGAGGTGTTTACAAGCTTGGTGTTCGCTACAAAACACCAATACTCAAGAAAGACCCAATTGCTGTAGGGATGGATAGACCTTTAGTGACCGGTAAAGGTTTCATGAAATTTTCAACCAAGCGAAGAGCATATTTGAAAATATAAATGGTAAATGTTTTGTGCTAAGTCGGCATTTGAACCCACAACCTTGTAGTGTTAACTAGTAGACTATGGACTGGTTTAAATATCTTGCTCTTTTTGACGAAAAATATTTTGACATGTTATTCTACAGTTTCTATTTCATACAAGTAGTCTTTGGTCCCGGACACCCCTTTTAATTTGGACCTCAAAAACAAAAAAACATCTTTCGTAACTATGTATATAATCTCTAAAAATCTTTGGGGGCTTTACGGTCGGTGATTTCTTACAAACCCAAGCCTCCAAACAAAGGTAGGTATGTCAAAAATTTCTTTGAAGTATATTTTTCTACTACGTCTCGCGGCCAAGGGGTGGTAGTCTCATCACCACGGTAATTCTTACCTACCGAATATCGGTAATATTTCTATGAAGACCTGTCAATCCAAGATGGCTGCAAGTGAACAGCTGATTAGTCTTCATACAAATATTACCGATATTCGGTAGGTTAGAATTACCGTGGTGATGAAATTTCCAGACCTGGTTCGGTTGCACGGCTTGAACCGCCCTAAATCCGTGCCTGAATTTACTTGGGGCAAATTCTGCGGCCAAAGTTCTCAATACAAATGTGATCACGGCACGTGAACTCACTAGAATTCCAATCTAAGATGAATCAATCCAATCGTGACCTTTCCTTTTCTTTGTACTGTTGTAATGAGTCCTGTGTGAGAGACTACAATTTTTGAACATCTGAAGGTTTATGATTTTTTTTTTTTTTTATGATACTTGTTGGAATGCCGCAGAGGTGTGAGTGTGATTGAAAAGGCGGTTAATGTTCTAATGCTTTGTTGCAGGGATATTAGCAAGGTATTTTGACTGATAGGTTGGTATGCGGCTGACCACCCATACTGTAAAAAATGGTTCACCTTGCTAATGTCACCCTGCTTCAGGGAAGGTCGGCAAGAGTTGCAGGGCTTGTGTTCATTTGAGATTGGGCTTTCTTTAATGTAGGTCCACATGCGGCATGTGTGATCGTGAAATTATGCGTGTCTGCTTGTGGGAATGCATTTAATATGAATCTCAAATGATACATGTCTTTGCAGCTTAGATTTAGATTTAGAAGGGAAGAAGAAGTCGTTTTTTTTTTTCTTCAACCGGAAAAAAATCCGGTTGATCTGCAGGGTTTTTGGAAATTAACAGTTTAATTTTGTAAGCTATTTTGTTTTAGATAGATTTCTTCACTTATTGCCTACTTCATTTGAAATTGTTGAAATCTACTTCATAAATATTGTTCTTGACTTGTAGGTTGGTATCAGACTGACCTTATTCTGTAAACAAACATTTCACTTTTACAAATGCCCACCCTATTTCAGGGAAGGTCAGCAAAAGTTGAAGGATTTATATTATACATTCGAGGTTTGGGTAATTTTGAAGGTATACCTACATGCAGAATGTGTTAGCGTGATTTTACACGTGGCTTAACTAAATATGATTCTTATATGTTAATATATCAATAGCTTAAAGGTATAACTAAATAAGTGACGTATTAAGCTTACGTGGGTTTCTCAGATAAATGCATCTTTTTCCTATTTTCTACTAGAGAAAACACTACAAAAGGATGAAAATCCTGAATTTAAGAAGTTTTTCAAAGCAACGCCTTATAATACATATAGCACGTACAGAGGACTCCAGGATCATCAGAACTGTCTTGGATGGTGCCCCCTCAGGCGTTAGACCACTCGGACGTCCCAGGATGCGGTGGCCAACTGGGAGTGAGGGAACCATGGAGGGAAGCAGCACAAGACAAAGAGTCCTGGAGGATTGTGTTGCGGGAGGCCCTGAGCCTTCAAGTCTTATGAGCCGAAGAAAGTAAAGTAATGCCTTATAATTAGTTCACTTACTTAAAGAAGTTACACTCAATAAAATATTTCGTCCACGATTTTTGAAATCAGTGAATCAGGACTTTTTCAGTTTTACCTTGAAGGTGGCGATATCCTTGCAACATGAACTTTAGATAGTTGTAACAAGAAAATGATTATCTTTTTTTTTTATTTGAAATAAATTCTTAATGCATTATTTTCCTTAAATCTATTACATTGTTGATGAAATTGTTACTACGCTATACCCCACCAAAAAGAGGCTAAGCTCTTGTGTGTGGTGAAGAGAATAATATATATTTTATGTAAAATTACTTCCCATATTAAATGCATGCACTCCCATTTATAACTGCGGTTCTATTTTAGAGCAGTCATTATTTTACTAAAACACCAAATGTAAATTTGTAATTTGCACTGCACATAGTAGGTATATGATTTCACCACTAAAACATGGTTCAAATAACAACTCTTTGAGAACATCAATTGGTTAATTTTCTTTGCAAGTCTTTCACAAATAAAGTTAGAACATTTTCATGACATCTAATTTACCGATAACTCAGATAGTAGAGTGTTTGCAAACCATGCCGAGATTCGGATTCGAATCGCACCGAGGGCGTCAGAAATGATTTCCCGTTTCGATGTTTATTTTAAACTCAAAATAAAATATCGGCAAGGTTTACTCAGCCCTCACAAGTTATTATGAATACCAGCCCCTCCGTGAGATGGAAAACCCCCACTTCAGCTGAAGTGGTTGGCGAAAGGCTAGCCTTCTTACCTATATAAATAAAAAGATTTCACTCGCCACATGCCGCACATGTAAGCGCGAGTTTATACTTGTTTGCTTGTGGGCAAACATTTGGTGCGAATTCTAATTTTAATACATTCTTGCAACTTAGATTATAGATACCAGCTGCTGATATGTTAAATGGATCTGCTTTTCGTTAAAGGCAGATGAACATTTTTTGGTACTTCACCAATAATTGAACCCTCTATCTTCGCTCTTCATATAATACGGGTGGAGCTCGGCAGATGCATGGATTTGAAAATGGAATAAAACGCAGACCGTTGAGAAATTACCAACTTATAAATTTTATCCTGTTTAATCAACACGAGAAATTTTATTTTTGACACTTTTGAAAAAAGTATCGGCCAAATAGCGCTCCTCACATTCCAAACACTAAGAGAGCACTTTTTTGAAGTTTTCGTGCACTCTTTGAAGTATTGCTACTGGAATTTCATCGATTTGGGATCAAATACTGTTTTTGAGGGCTTCCAGGATCCTGGGACGATCGTAATAAGCTAAAGATTTTAGGTATCCTCACAGGAAAACATCACAAGCGGCCAAATCAGGCAAACGCGCTGCCCAGTTCCAACCTCTAAGAGCGCCCGAGGAATCTGTTTCGCAAAAAGTCCTTCGAAACCCTTGCCATATGGAGTGTGGCTTCATCCTGCACCCTGATTACTGTTTTTGTACGAATCACACCACAGAAGCCCTCTAGGAGCTTGGTCGTCTCTGTGGAAAGCGCAAATTTTCAGGCAAGACCCAGTTGCTGTAAAGCTGGATAAGCATTTGACGACCGGTCTTTCAATAAAGGTTTGCCCAGCGCGCTGGGTTGAAAATAGAAATAGTTTATTTTTTGTGCTCCGCCGAGAGTTGAACCCAAGACCTTCCATTTACGATTCTAAAGTGTTACCACTAGACTACGGACCGTTAAATCTATCCTTATATTTTTCATCCTTAATATTTTTCAGTCCACTCCTGGATTTAAGCCTCGTTCAATCATCTATATGACTTTTGTGCTCCACCCTCCCTATCCACAGTCCAAACCGTTAACCACTGGACTACGGACCGGTTCAAATAAAATTTATACAAATTATTCGCTACCATTTTATTTTGTTATCCATCGCTTCATTAAAAAAGCTTCTGTTCTGCTATTTCACAACATCATTTATTCATTACGCGTGTCATATGATATTGATAGAAACTCTTTGTAATCAAATATGGCATACTTTATTCATGTAAGGTACCTATTAACCTATTTTTCAATGTACGTCTAAGTACGTAAAAGTAGAAAGTCTGAGTGATGAAAAGGTGAAAGTGAAGTATAAATCAGAAATACAAAAAAAGTTAAGTGTGAATGAACTTGAAAAGAATGTGAATGAAAAAGATATTGAAAGCATGTGGAAGTTTATGAAAGAAGGAATGATTGAATGTGCTCGAAAAGTATGTGGAGAAACGAAAGGTGGAAGATTGAAAGGGGATGCCTGGTGGAATGCTAAAGTAAAAGAGGCTGTGAAAGTGAAGAAGGAATGTTACAAAAAGTGGCTGAACGACAGGAATGATAGAAAGCTAGAAGATGAATATAAGATAGCCAAGCAAATGGCGAAGAATGTAGTTTATGAAAGCAAAGCGAATGAACAGAGAAAGATTGATGAAAAAATGAACAGAAGTTTCACCGACAGTAGGAAGGAATTCTGGAGATAGGTCGGTGCCATTAGGAATAAAGATTCTGCATTGACCACCCCAGGAATTAAAAGTGCTGTTGGTGAGATGGTATGGGAGAATGATGAAGTATGTAAGAGATGGAAAGAATATTTTGAAGGGATTTTTGGTCGGGGCGAAAGAAATTTGTTTAGAAAAATGACAGAAGAGAATGAATTTAGGATTTTGAAAGAAGAAATAAAAGTATCTATTGAATGTTTGAAGAATGGAAAGTCTGCTGGGTTTGATGGAATAAATGGTGAAATGTTGAAAGCAGGAGGTGAATGCGTGATAGATTGGATGTACGAATTATGTAAGCTTTGTGTGAATGCAGGAGTAGTACCGATGGATTGGAGGAAGGCAGTCATTGTTCCCATTTACAAAGGTAAAGGGGACAAAAAAGACTGTCAGAACTTCAGACCAATCAGTCTACTCAGTATACCAGGAAAAGTCTTCTGTAAGGTGATTATAAAAAATGTGATTCTGACTACTAGTGAAAGGATTTCCGATATACAGTCCGGCTTTATGGCCGGTAGAGGCTGTGTTGATCAGATTTTTACTCTACGACAACTTGTTGAAAAACAATTGTCGGTGAGGCGGAAGCTGTTCACGGCCTTTGTAGATCTGGAAAAGGCTTTTGACTCAGTAGACAGAGGTATGTTATGGGATGTTTTGAAAGCATACGGAGTGAATGGGGCTCTCCTAGGTGCGGTGCATGCCAACTATGAAAATAGTAAGGCATGTGTTCGTATTGATGGTGAGTATAGCGAGTGGTTTGAAGTTTATAAGGGTGTGAGGCAAGGATGTGTGATGAGTCCATGGCTATTTAACATAGTCATGGACAAGTGTGTCAGAGATGCTAGACTTAATGATTGTGGATTGATGATAGGAGAGAGCAAAGTGAGTGTTCTACTGTATGCAGATGATGCAGTTCTTGTATCTGATTCAGCAGTGGAATTGCAAACAATGCTCTCTAGATTGAATGAAGCTTTGTTAGGTAACCATCTGAAGTTGAATGCAAGTAAGACGAAAGTATTGATTTTTGAAAGAGATGATGAAAGTATGAATTATGAATTTAAAATTAATGGAATGAATGTTGATGTCGTAAATGAGTTTGTATACCTGGGAAGTAAGTTTGAAAAAGATGGAAGAATGACCGGTGAATTTGAAAGAAGAGTAATGAAGGGCAGGTGTGTACTGGGTGCCACAGCTTGTATCGCCAAAAATCAAAACATATCTAAAAATGCTCGATTGGCGGTACGCAGTGGCATACTTTTACCCACCTTGATGTATGGAAGCGAGGCCTGGACGGTGAATGAAAGTGAAATTAGTAAAGTCCATACTGTTGAAATGGACTTTCTAAGAAGTATGATTGGGAAAAAACGGAGTGACAGGGTGAGGAATGATTTTGTAAGAGAAGAATGTGGTGCAAGAGAAAGTGTGAAAGTGAAGATTAAAAGAAGTTTGTTAAGATGGTTTGGGCATATGGAGAGAATGAATGAGGAAAGACTGACGAAGAAAGTATATGTTGGTAGAATAGATGGATGTCGTGGTAGAGGAAGACCGAGAAAGGTATGGATGGACCAAATATCCGAAATTGCGAATGAATGGAATATCCAGAGTCATAATAAAAGAAGAGCCTGTATGAAGAAAATTATGACTCTGGAGGAAATGAAAGAAGTATGTAAGGACAGAAAGAAATGGCGGTTGATCTGTAATGTTGGCGGCTAGGGTTTATTAAATTGGAATTTGTTTTATTTGTAAATGGATATTTTGTATTTGGATATTATTATTTAGTGATGTATAAAATGTAATTTGTCGTGTGTGTGTGTTCCTTGACTTATAGGTTGGTATGCGGCTGACCACCCATGCTGTAAAAATGGTTCACTTTGCCAATGTCACCCCTGTCTCAGGGAAGGACGGCAAGAGTTGCAGGGTGTATGTCCATTTGAGATTTGGTTTTTATGTTGTAGGTTCACATGAGGCATGTGCAAGCGGAAACTTGTACGTGTCTGGTTCTGAGAATGCATGTAATGTGAATCTCCAATGTAACATATCTTTGCAACTTAGATTAGATTAGATTAGATTAGATTAGCAGCTTAGATTAGATTAGATTAGATTAGATCCTTAAAATATAAAAGCTCTAAAATTAAAAAATTACAACATTTATTGGTATTCCTATTAATGTGGTTTTACGATGTTCTACGATTATTTTATGTCACAAGCGCTTTTAGGACAAAAAAAGGCCAAAATTGTGTCGGTTACACCAAACCCATATCTCGAAAACGCAGTTGTTTGCTTGGGCATTAACAACAAATTTAACAAAAATCATCGTAGAGCTATGGGAGCGCATTAGAAAGAGCGGAAAATTTTAAGTAGGATAGCATTCATAACTCATTTGCCGACCAAAACGTCGCTTATGCCCTGCTTCCTTTTAACTGTCGAGATCATAAACAACCGATGAACTTCTACTAACGATTGTTTTTTTTTTAATCTATAATCGATGATCTGAGTTGCAAAGATATATTGACATTCAAAACGCATATTAAATGCATGCCCACAAGCAGGCAGATGTAAGATTGAGCTTACAAATGCTGCATGTTTGAATTACAATCCAAACTCAAACAAACATAAGCCCTGTCGACCTTCCCTGAAACAGGGGTGACACTGGCAAAGTGAACCATTTTTTACAGCATGGGTGTTCAGCCTCATACCAAATTCTAAATGAAGAAAGAACAAAATAGTATACATGTATCTCTATAAAAACAGTTAATAAATTAAATACATCATAACAATAAAAATGAAGTTTAAATTTTTTAAGCCATACCGTGTTATTCTCACACAGAAAAGGCATGGCTCTTCCGCAGAATTCAGTATTTTTTTTTATTTAAAAAATTTAAGATCCTTAAATCAGCTTTGGATCAAATGTTTTGTAAATAGCACTGATAATAGCGACTGACATTCCATATCAACCGTCATTTATTTTTGCCGTAGAATGCTTCTTTCATTTCACCAAGAGACATTTTCTATTTAATATAAGCTCTTCTTTTATAATGACTATAATCAATAGTATTTTATCTAAGTTGCAAAGATATATTGGCATTAAAGGGTCATATTTAATGCATGTCCACAAGCAGGCACATGTAAGTTCGCGCTTACACATTCAGAATGCTTACATACAATAATATAAACAGATGTATGCCCACAAACCAACAAGTGTAGTTCGCGCTTACAAATGCTGAATGTGTACTTACAAATAAAATCCAAACCTCAAATGAACATAAGCCCCACAACTTTTGCCGACCTTCCCTGAAACAGGGGTGACATTGGCAAAGTGAACCATTTTTTACAGTATGGGTGGTCAGCCTCATACCAACCTATAAGTCAAGGAATACATCTGAGAGCTTTAAATGAATATATCCTTGCAACTTAGATTATAGATTATATAGATATAAACAAAATCTCACATAAACATAAACATTGCAACTCCCGTCACCTTTCCCTGAAACCGGGGTGGCATCGGTAAAAATTGCACACGAAATAAACCAAAACAATGAATTTGAATAAAAATGAGAATATTTAAATATACAAAAATGAACTTTCACAAAGTTACTGCCGAGAATGTAAATAATTTAATCAATTCTTCTGCTTAGATTCACATCATAAAGCACCTTATTTATTTGTTCAGGAGATTACACGTAGAGTTTGTGCTGTAATTCAGTTGTTTCTTTAAAGGTGAGGGGCGGCTGAAAAGTATGATAATATTTGTCACCCAGCCTTCGTCAGATCTCGTTGACCTATTTTTTGTCACGTTCCTCGTAAAAATAAACCTCTGTGATCATCATTATTATTATTATCAACACTTTTATTTTCCAATCTCCAACTTCAAAATTCCTGAGAGGCGAGCCTTAATACCAAAATAATCAGGGCAACATTTTTACAATAAGGTTTTTTTTAACCCTGTTTTTAAAAGGTCAGAAGTAAAGAATCTTTGTGAGAAATGTAGAGGGTTACATAATCATGGAATATCAAAAAATATATAATAAAATAAAATAAAAACATTTCTTTGATCCTATGAAATCCAGTCTATAATAATTTATTTAGTTTAAGACTTAAATCAAACACTGTTTTATATTTTAACTTTTACAATTATTTGTTCTTCAATTTTACTAACGTATTCGATCTTACATCATCGTCAGGTATATTTTTTTTTAGATAAAAGTCAATGGTACCATAAAGTATTACAATCAAATTGTGTGGTCATTCAATAAAATCATATAAATTTATATAAATATTCAATAAAATTAAAATAACATTAAAAAAAAATCTAAAATAAATTAGTCTTTAATGTTAAATTTTACAAATTTATCTAAAATTTAAGTTGCCGGACATATTATCATTAAATATTCACATTTATTAGTAGCGTTGTCATTTGGATTTTTTGTTATAAGTGTAAGCGCCACCTTATACGTGTCTGTTTATGGAAGCCCATGTAATATGAATCTTAAATGTAATATATCCTTGCATCTTATATAACAGATTAATAATTAAAGTCCAGTCGATAGTTCAGTTGGTATAGTGCTTGCATTCCATGCCGAGAGCTCGGGTTCGAATCCCATCGAGGTTTTCAGAAATAATTTCCCGTTTCGGTGTGTATCTCCAAACCCACCGGCAAGGTTTACTCAGCCTTCACAAAAAATGAGAACCATCCCCCTCAGGAACTGGGAAGTCCTCACTTCAACTGAATTGGTTGATGTAAGGCCGGCCCCCTTACCTGTAAAAATAAATAGGTCCCGATCGCCATTTGCAACCCTTTGGAGATAACGCGGCAAAAAGTTTCACTTAATGTGTAGCTTAGTTGCGTACAAACTAACCTAAATCTCGAAAGAACATAATTGCCCTGTATTTTCTACCATCTTTCCCAATAACAGAAGTGGCACTGGCAAAAATTAGCCAAATTTTAAAACAAGAGATAGATAGACCCCTAGAGCCTTTAGAATCTAGGGAGTCTTCGTACAGGATTTCTTAAAAAAAAAAAAAAAAAGGCGATGTCAGCCTCATCTAAACTCATTGGTTGAGAAACACTTTTTTTTTTTTTTTTTTTTGAAATGTTTTGAAATAAAATATTCCATAAAAAGGATTCAAGCGTGACTAAATGTATGATCTTCAAAAAGATTACTGGGCAGGTCAATTGCTATATTTTTTTTTACTTCAGTTGGTAAAAAAATAAAATAAAAATAAATTTTCCATTATAATAAAACTTTAACCATAATGTAATGGAAATAGCGAATACACATAAATATTTCGGTAGGTAGGTATAACATTTGTAGCTGATGAGAGCAGTATATAAGTAGTATTTATTATGTATTATAAGTACCTAGGGTAAAGAGATATTATAAGAAAGTACTAGTAATCATCCCCATTATGTACTCGAAGCTTTTGGAAGACCGTCAGACTTTGGAAGTCCGGTCGATAACTTAGTTGGTAGAGTGCTTGCATTCTACCCCGTGAGCTCGGGTTCGAACCCCACCGAGGAGGGTGTCAGAAATTATTTCCTATTTCGGTGTTTATTCAAAATCCCATAATAAAATACCGACAAGATTAACTCAGCCTTCACAAGAAATAAGCACCCGCCCCCTCGGGAGCTGGGAAACCCCCACTTCAACTGAAGTTGTTGGCGTAAGGCCGGCCCCCTTACCTGTAAAAATAAATAGGTTCAACTCGCCACATGCGACCCCTTCGGGGATAACGCGGCAAGAAGTTACACTTTATGTGTAGCTTAGTTGCGTTTTTTTTTTCTCTCGAAGGTTCTGGCAGAATTGGCCTCTGGTAAATTCTATTACTGAGGTATAAAAGGGCGCGAACAGCTTGCAGGAGTCAGTCTTCTTCTAAACACGAAAGACAGTAAGTGAACACAAACCATCTGTGAAATAAATGTTAATTGCTAAACCATAAATGTGAATCGTAAAAAATAAATACAAATTGTTAAATAAATCTAAGTGTATAATAAATATCCTGTAAAGAAGACCAGTTTTTTTAAATTGAAGACTATTTGAATCCTAAAAACATAACAATAAATTTGATTCTATTTGAAAAACGCGATAATTCAAACGACAAGGACAAATAACACGAACGATAAAAAATATTTTCTACTAATTTGCGAATGTTCTTTTAAAAGTGAATAATTGAAAAGGGTTCCATAAAAAATGGCGGCAAAGTCTCCTGACATTTCAACATTCGAGATGACAATCTTTTTCAGCTTCATTTGCCGGCATTTGTCATCTCGCCATTGACGTCTTCCGGCCGAGATCTGTCCCGACCTTCTCTTACGGGGAAAGGGTTAACCCCCATTTCCTGCCACGGAGGTCAGCGGTCACAAATACGACCCCTGTCGATTGCGGGACTTGTGATTTTAGTTGCTTATGCATACAGACCGGACAAACGTTAACCCAGCGTTCGCATTAAGGTCATCTGAACCCGTGTAATTAAGGATCTGATAGAGTGGCTCAATAACGTCGGTGTTATGGCCGAGAGGGCAAAGTCGGCTGATCTTTCTAGCAAGTTTGGAATAGAATAACGTTGGTTCAATCCCCGCCTCGGTCATTTGACCATAACTTTGACCCTGGTTCAGCAGATAATATTGGGTAATTCTTTTTTAATAATCTAATCTAATCTAATCTAATCTAAGCTGCAAAGATAAATATCATTTAAGATTTATATTAAATGCATTCCCACAAGCAGATATGTATAATTTCGCGCTAACACATGCCGCATGTGGACCTACAATATAAAAACCCAATCTCAAATGAACATTAGCCTTGCAACTCTTGCCGTCCTTCCCTGAAACAGGGGTGACATTGGCAAAGTGAACCAATTTTTTACAGTATGGGTGGTCAGCCGCATAACAACCTATAAGTCAAGGAACATACATGACAAATTACATTTTTAAAATCAATAAACAACAATATATGCATTGACATAAAAAACTAAATCACAAAACCAATTTTACTTTAACAAACCCCAGCCGCCAACATCACAGATCAACCGCCATTTCTTTCTATCCTTACATACTTCTTTCATTCTAATAATTCATCAAAATAAACAATAATTAATTATTAATTGATGTTTAAAATACCTGTTTCTGGCCAGGCAGAATAGGTAACATTGGCAAATTGAACCGTTTGTTTACATTATGGTTAGTCAGCCTCATACCAACCATTAAGTCTTTTTTGTGACCTTAAAGCTATATTAACTGATTATTACCATAAATTGCATGACGACACAGTATACTAAAAAATGTATAAAACCAAACTAATTACATTTTTACGAGCTGGCAACCAAATTTAATCTCACTATAGGGTTAATAAAAACAATAATATAAACATTGTATCCAATACCCCAAGTATATATCATATAATATTAGTAATACAGAGTGTGCACCTCAAATTTTTTGCTAGCGGAGTAATAATTTTTATTACATGTCATATTAGTGCTGTGTGAATGTATTGGTGATATCCGTGTTAAGTAATCTTGATTTTATATCGCATATTGTTCGCCGTACTTTTTGCCTCCGGCTTGTATGTTTTTTGTTAAAATAAAAAAAAAATATTCATATTACCATTAAGGGTTATTTTAGCAAATCTGCCGTTTAGTCTTGAAGGCTTGTTAGCCAATAAACATCTCGCAGAAACAGGGTTGTCACTCAAATTTTGTAATAAACAAAAAAAAAATTGTTATTACAATAGACAAGAATGACTGCGATAAATTTCATAACTGATGCTAAGAACATGATTAAATCATTGTGTGAAATAATAAATGACACAAACAATAAGTTTACAAAAGATCAAATATCTAAGCTCACACCCAAACTAACCGATCTTCTGGGCAATATCAGCCTAATGGCAGTAAAGATGGGCAGTCTGGAGGGCGAGGTAAATGCTTTTAAAGCTGTATTAAAAAACCCTCCACAGCCAAATAATACCCTTAATCCTGCTGAAGTCTATGATGCTATTTCGGAAATTGAAGAACGCAGGGAGAGATCTAAGAATATTATTTTATTTAACGTTCCAGAAACGAATAACGCATTGCTGAACTCTGTTGATACTGATATAAAATCTGCCAAGAACATAATCAGTGAAGTTGATCCTACAGCCTTGCCTAAAATAAAAAAAATACATAGACTGGGGGTCAGAAAAAATGACATAAACCGTCCATTGAAGGTTGAACTTGAAGATCCTTCGACGGCAAAAAATTTGCTCCTCAATAGGAGCAAATTAACTAGCGGTATCAAGATGAGGCAAGACAGCACGATAATACAAAGAAAATTGTTTGCGGAACTTAAAACTGAACTGGAAGAGAGGAAGAGAAATGGGGAGGAACATTTAACGATTAAATATATTAACTCGAAGCCGAAAATAATTTCAACTGTTCCAAAAAACTACGGAGACACAAACTAAAGTGCTTATATCAAAACCTTAGAGGTATTTGTACTAAGCTAACTGATTTTGCATCTATTGTGCCAACCCTATCTTATGACATCTTCATCTTTACCGAGACTTGGCTCTATCCAGCAATCAACACCGCAGAGCTTGGGCTATCTTCTTACTCCACCTATAGACTCGACCGAAACAAACTTAACAGCAATAAAGTGAGAGGTGGCGGAGTGTTGATCGCGGTAAAAACAGGTTTCGTTTCTCGCAAGATAAAAACTTTAAATAATGATGTTGAGCATGTTTTTGCCTTATTATCCTTTAGTGGAATTAAAATGGTACTGGGTTCGGTGTATATTCCACCTTCTTCTGATATTAGTGTCTATCGTAGTCATGTTGAAGAGGTTGAACGACTCAAGGTTGCATATCCAGACGCAAGATTCCTCATTGTGGGAGATTATAATCTTCCCAATATTGATTGGAAAGATTTAGATTCAGACTCAGCAATGAATTGCAATCTAACTGAATGTGAAAAAATTTTAGTTGATATGTGTCATCTTCTAAACATTAAACAAATTAATAGTGTAAGAAATGTAAATGATAAAACACTTGATTTAGTTTTTTGTAGTAACATATCCGCAGTCGTTTATGGGTCTGTCGAGGCTGTCGTTCCTCCGGACAAACACCACCCGATTCTGGATATTGTTGTGGATATGACTGGGCCAAGTAAAGGGAACGTTGTCTCTCCAAAATCCTACCGTAATTTTGTCAAGGCGGATTATGCAAGTATAAATGAGTTTTTAATGAAGGCTGATTGGTCATTCATACATGGGAGTAATGATGATTTGAGCGTGTTGGTGGAAGGTTTCTACAACATTCTGAATAATGCAATTGATTTATACGTACCGATCACTAAAGTGAGAATATCATCATTCCCTAAGTGGTACAGCCATGATCTAATTAATTTGATTTTTGCGAAAAAACTTGCTCATAAAAAATACAAGGAATCCAGAGTGGAGTCTGACTATGTAGTGTTTATGGATTACAGAAATAAATGTAAAAAATGTTTACAAGAGTGTTATAGTGAATATATCAAAGGAATTGAAATATCTGTAAAGTCAGATGTCAAAAAGATTTTCAACTATTCCCGTCATCTTAAAAAGAATGAGAGTCAGAATGTTTTATCGACTAGTAGTACAGTGGGAGTATCTAACCTCTTTGCTAAGTTCTTCAAAAGTGTGTATTCTGACGATAATATCAATTATTCGTTCAATTTCACATCTCCTATTGATTTTCAGCTCTCAAATTTGTCATTAGTAGAGTCTGATGTTGCGTCTGGAATCAATTTAATGAAACCCTTAACCAATCCTGGCCCTGATAAAGTACCGACCATTTTTTTAAAGAATTGTGTAGCTAATTTGTCACAACCTTTATGTATTATTTTTAACCTGTCTTTATCTTCTGGGTGTTTCCCACTAATTTGGAAAAAATCTTACATCACTCCAATATTTAAGAGTGGAGATAAAAATGATGTCACAAATTACAGACCCATCAATTTATTGTCGGCCATTCCTAAACTTTTGGAAAAACTTGTTTTGTCTAAGATTGGTTTCGTTATTACTAGATCTTTGACGGTCCATCAACATGGCTTTTTGCCTAATCGGTCAACGGCCACCAACCTCATGGTTTACGAAAATTTTATCTCAAATGCCCTTAGTAAACGTAAACAAGTCGACGTTATATATACCGATTTTTCTAAGGCATTCGATAGAATTTCGCACAACATTTTGCTCATAAAGCTTCAAGCCATGGGAATCTCGGGCAGTTTTTTGACCTGGATGGGTAGTTATCTTAAGGATCGTTACCTAGTTGTTAAAATTGATGAGACTGAATCAGAACCATTTACCCAACCAAGCGGAGTCCCGCAGGGTTCTCATTTGGGCCCGTTGCTGTTTTTACTTTTTATTAATGACATCATTAATGTCTTTTATGAATGTCAAGTCCTTTTATTTGCCGACGACTTGAAGATTTTTAATGTTGTGGATTGCGTAGAGGATTGCCAAGGTCTTCAAAGTAACCTGGATAGACTGGCAGATTGGTGTAATTTTAACCGCTTATTTCTCAATGTATCGAAATGCCATGTGATGAGTTTTTTTAAAATAAAAAACCCCATCCATTTTATTTACTCTATTAACAACTTAAGTCTAGGAACAGTGACTGAAGTCTCAGATTTGGGAGTGATATTTGACCAGAAACTATCATTTGTTCCACATATAACCAATGTATGTGCTAAAGGTTTGAAAATGCTTGGTTTTGTGTTCCGCATTGCTAAGGATTTTCGTGATACCAATACAATAAAATTGTTATACACGTCACTAGTCCGTAGTTGTCTGGAATACTGTTCACCCGTCTGGTCTCCTCATTATACGGTTCATATAGATAGTATTGAAAGAGTTCACATTAAATTCTTGAAAATTATAAATTACAAGCTTAAAATTCCTATTTCTAATTTTGATCCCATCCTTTTGAACTCTTTTCTTAAATTAAATAATTTACTGGAAAGACGCAAAATCATTGACTTGTTGACCCTTTATAAAATAAAAAATGGACTTATAGACTGTCCGTCGTTGCTGGGCGAGTTAAATTTTTTAATCCCTCGTCAAGGATCACGACACATTATTCCTTATCGCCCTGTAGCTTCCAATACAAATGCACAATATAACAGTTGCATAAATCGCCTTCAACGTAGTGGTAATACCTGTACACTAGACTTTGACCCACCCAACAATAACTTTGATAGGTATAGAGCTGGTCTGTTGAGGTACTTTTTGGATGAATAATGTTTTTATTTCTGTTGCTTGTATATTTCTTTTGATTTTTGATTTATATTTTTTCTCTAAATAGTAACTTTGATTTTTATTCTTATTTTTATATAGTTTTTGTTATTGTGTTTATTTGTTTCATTTTACTTTCATATATAGGTATTTATAATTTTTTTCAATCTATTTTTAATTGTGGTTTTATATTCAGCTACTTACTTCTAATTTCTGCTTACTATTTATACATTCATAAACTGTCTTTTCTCTTGTTTTTTTATCTCATCTCTCTATTTTTTTTTAAAGTTTTAATACCTACTTATGTAATCATTATTTTGTTTTATGTTACTTTTTATCCCGGATAGTTTTCAATTGTAGTTCTGATATATTTGTTGTTTCATTTTATACTTTTTACTTACTCTTGTATTTATAACACTATTTTTAGTATGGTTTGTAAAAGGCACTAAGTGTCGTGAATTTATAAATAAATAAATAAATAAATATAGAGCTTAACGTTAACCCTCACTTTACCAAAAAAAAGAAACAAAACTTCAACGCTCAATAGAAGTGCTGTATTGGTTTCCGTGCATTTCTTCGTAAAACTCTATCGTCAAGTTTTAGACTTGGCGTAGACATCATTAATGGTCTGTGTAAATAAAATTACTTATTCAAGGATTCACGCCAATATAATCCTTACCCAGCCGACTAATTGGGGGGAAGATTTTGACCTGGGTGGGAAATATTGGTCGCCATGTGTACGCAATGCTAATGGAGACATCTTAACGGCCCGTGATCTACGGATTGCCTAACCTCTACGCGCGTTTGGCGTAGACCCTATTTCTACGCGTAGATCTGCATACATATAGAATGAAGTTAATATATTATAGTTATACGGATTAAGACCAAGCCATTAGTCAAGGAATACTTTAATATTTATGGTCGTTATAGGATAGAATGGGTAGACTAAATAAGTGAGATTTCGAGAGACTGGCAGATAGTTTAATTGGGAGAGTGCTTGAGTCCATGCCGAGAACTTGGGTTCAAATCTCACCAAGGGTCTCGAGAGAAATCATTTCCCCTTTGGTGTTTATTTCAAACCCAAAGTAAAAATACCCAGCAAGGTTTGCTCAGCCTTCACAAGAAATGAGTATTAGCCCCTCGGGAGCCGGAAAATCCTCACTTCAACTTAAGTGGTTGGTGTAAGGCCGGCCCCGTTACCTGTAAAAATAAACATATTTAATTTTCCATATGCAAAATAGTTGTAGCTCAGTTTCTTTGCGTTTCACATGTCATTTTGAAGAGGAGCATCAATTATAAATCATTAATAGAAAAGAAACAATTCGACAGAATTTGAAAAAGAAAACCTGTTTATAGGAGATCCTTACGGTGTTGTTCTTAAAGAGAGATGGCTCATCCGCAGCCCACAGTAAATTTTCTATACAAAAAAAAAAACGATGATCGATTGATCAGTTATGGATCAAAAGTATTGTGAATTACCCTGATAGAGTTCAGAAATGAGTACTGCTTATTCATAAAAAAATAAAGATGATATGAACTTAAAACTAGAAAATATGATTTCTCTCTAGTTTTCAGTTCAACCCATCCATTAAATGAGGCCAGTAGTGTTTCAAGAAGAAAATTTAATTCCCGCAAATCATACTTATTGTATTTTAATGTGATACAATTGCAATGACACATGCAATATTAACGATAAATTAATTCATTTGATTGTCGTATTCAACTGTTCCATTACAATTGCAGTGGGTCATGCGAAATGAAATATATCATGTATTTGCATTCCCAACATTGCGGTGTAGGGGGAGGGGGTCCCCATTGTGCGGGGTCTGGACCCCCCGAGGTCTAATTGAAACATTTATTATGGGGGGAACAGCCTAAGTCAACAACAAAACACATTATCCCAAAACCAGGTAGAAGTCCAACCAACGTTATATTTTGTGTGTAAACTCATAATTTCAATGTACATTTTTTAAAAGCTTTCAAAAAATTATATTGCATAATTTAAATAGACTCGGTTCATTTCAAATATAGGAAAAAAATGTGTTGTGAATTGGCCAGGCAGCATAGAGAGTCTAAATCTAAATCTAAGCTGCAAAGATATGTATCATTTGAGATTCATATTAAATGCATTCCCAAAAGCAGACACGCATAATTTCGCGCTCACGCATGTGGACTTACAGTATAAAAAACCCAATCTCAAATGAACATAAGCCCTGCAACTCTTGCCGACTTTCCCTGAAAAAAAGTGAACCATTTTTTACAGTATGGGTGGTCAGCCTCATACCAACCAATAAGTTAAAAAATAACTCGAGTATTAGAGAGTCATAACTTAATAACAATATTATGTAGTTTGTTTGATAATGCACTAGTGGGTTGTTTGAAAAAACCCCGGTTTGTGGTCCTTAATTTTTTTTTGTTTGAGCATACGTATTGTTACGTTGCCTGCTGGATTCTCTTTTTTTTATGAAAATGCCAGAATTTATCTTTTACAGAATTTATTTTTCACAATTTACAATTTATTTGACAACCACTGTTTAATAGATGTTACTCAGCAAAGTGCTTTCTTACGATTACTTGTTCGTGCCATTTTGATCTCTTTTATAATAAACCGGGGAGATCTTTCTCGCAATTTCTGGATTATTCCACCACCAGAACATTTACGCACACACAATCACTAGAATGCCATTCCAAGGCATGAATACTCCTACATGATTTTGTATTACGTGCTTCAGTGTGTGTAATGATTTTGATGCGTGTGTGTATAAGCCCACGTATTTCAAGTTCGCAATAGTATTTTCGCGATCTAGTTGTTAACGCTACGAACTCGTAATCATTGGTTCAGGTCATTGATTACTTGTTCGTGCCATTTTGATCTCTTTTATAATAAACCGGGGAGGTCTTTCTCGCAATTTCTGGATTATTCCACCACCAAAACATTTACGCACACACAATCACTAGAATGCCATTCCAAGGCATGAATACTCCTACATGATTTTGTATTACGTGCTTCAGTGTGTGTAATGATTTTGATGCGTGTGTGTATAAGCCCACGTATTTCAAGTTCGCAATAGTATTTTCGCGATCTAGTTGTTAACGCTACGAACTCGTAATCATTGGTTTAGGTCATTGGTTCAGTTTTTGGCAGCGCACAAAAAAAAGTCATTTCATTGTTAAAATATGCTCATCGCTGGCTTAAAAAAATCATATGCATTGACCAAAGACCGCTCTCCAAAGGTCCATCCGGCAATAAAATCTTGCTTGTGTAATTGGCGCTTTCTTTAGCGACAACCAAGACTGCAGAAGGCTCTTGAGGTGTGATTCACACAAAACAGCACTCAACAAAAAATATGTAGATGTTTGAAAATATCAGGTAGTCGTATCGTGGTATTTGTATAACTGTCAACTGCATTTGTGTCAAAATGCTGTCAAAAAGAAAATTGCCGGATTAATAGAATTAATTTTTATTGACTTTGAGTGACGTCACTTAGTCGAGGGATTTCTGGTTTGTGCCGAGTTCATTAAAAAAAAACATTGAAAATAGTGTTCAATTTTCAAAGTATCTAACCATATTTGTCGTGAAAAAACGTAAACAGTCTCTTGGACAAAAACTTCAATAAAATACTCAAAGTAATGTCGGTGTTATGGCCGCGGGGATCAAGTCAGTTTATTTGGAACCGGATAACGTTGGTTCGAATCCCGTGACGATAACTTTGGCCCTAGTTCAACAGATGCCGTTGCGTGCACACAAGCTTCTACTTACGCATGAAGACAACTGGCCAGGCAAAATAGGTTAGTGGATTGCATTCCTTTCCACAAATCTATTTTAAAAATATATATACGAAAACTAAGACTCTCACTAGGGGTGATGTTGTATCCATATACATTTATTCACGCGTTGCGTGAGTGTTTACGCTAAAGCAGCTAAGCTACACACATAGTGCACCTTCTTGCCGTGCTATCCCCGAAGGGTTTCGCATGTAGCGAGTGAAACCTATTTTATTTATACCCGAGTGGCCTGGTACTCATTTTTTGTGAATTTAAGTAAGCCTTGATCAACCCATTATTTCCACGCCTGCGTTTGCACTCTCTTTTTGTCACTGATTCATCATAAATTGTTTCTAGATGCCCAAACCATCTCATTTTACTCCTTTGTACTTTCAATCTCATATTCTCGTTGATTCCGCACTCATTTGCGCAGCTATTTTTGATCCTAGGTTGGTATGAGGTTGACCACCCATACTGTAAAAAATGGTTCACTTTGCCAATGTCACCCTTTTGTCAGGAAGCTCGTTAACAGTTGTAGGGCGTATGTTCATTTGAGGTTTGGATTTTATTTGTGAGTATACATACATTCAGCATTTGTAAGCGCGAACTACACGTGTTTGTTTGTGGGCATGCATTTGAGAACTTAAAATGAATATATCATTGCAACTTAGATTACAGATTATAGCTAAATTTAAGTTTTAACGTAAAGGCTTATGGTTTAGGTGGTCACCAAAGGGTCTGACCAATTCCGGAAATGGATTGTTTGGTATCTGTGTGGGCCGAGTATCCAACCATGAATATTCTACATTCACGATTATTACACATTCACAAATGTTACACATTCACGAGCATTAAAAAATCACAATTATTACACATTCTCAGTTATCCATGTATGAATTCCATCAATTTTTAGGCTAAAAAACACTTATTAAGAGTTCCTGCCCAGATTTCAAAATATCTGGAGGTCTATGACACTTGTCACATCTGCAGTTGTGGATAGGATATTTTAAAATAAATAATATTTGTTGTACTCTTCCAGAAATCGAGCCCACGATCTTCTGATAACAAGTCGGTGTCGGTGTTATGGCAGAGAAGGCCAAGTGGGCTGATCACAGATCACTGAATATAAAGGGCTGATATTTCTAGCGTGTTTGGAAAAGAACAACGTTGTTTCGATCCCTGCCTGGGTCATTTGACCAAAACTTTGACCCTGGTTCAACAGATGTTATTGGGTAATTATTAATTAATCATTCATTAAAATAATCAATAAAGAATTATTAATTGATGATGTATTAATACCTGTTTCTGGCCAGGCAGAATAGGCTGGTGAATTGCATTCCTCCTCACAAATGTATTAAAAAAAAAAGTCGGCAGCATTCACAATTAAAATATCGTTACCTTAAGCTTTAAGGGTTTCCCTTGAAGTTAAAGGGAAAACTGAATAAAGGACATATGAAGCTAACATAAGTTTCTCAGATAAATTCACCTTTTTTCCTCTTTTCTACGAGAGGAAACACTAAAAATGTGCAAAAATCTTGTAGTCAAGAGTCATGTATAGTTCAATAATCATCATAGTTCAAAAAGTAGTAGTTCATAATTAGTTCACTTACTATGAAAAGTTACTTGCAATAAAATATTTAATCTACGATTTCTCAAATCAGTGAATCAGCACTCATTCAGTTTAACCTTTTAGGTGCCGCGGCAGTATGAATCCTTCGTTCAATAGAGAGGAAAAAAAGAGATAAATTTGATTTCTGGGATAAAACTGTGGCGGAATAAGTGCTAAAATGACACGCATAAGTAATCATTTGTATACGGTACAAACCGTAAATGAAGTGTATCAATTTTCCGGGTATTACGGTTAATACACGCTCACGTATGTATGTTTGATGTGCCTGCATCAAATATGTAGAGGTTGGCTAAACAAACACAGCGTTTAGCATTTACGTGAATTGCTGGGGGCCCTTTCCCATTTCCTGAGAGGTCAGTAACTCTACGTTATTACTCAACCATAGCGTTTCATGTGACTATGATAGCTGCAATGATTAATAATGATAGCTATTTGATAGTTTAAATTGTGAATAAATAAAAGCATAATAGAGAATCGAGGCATAATTAGTCCGGTCGATAGCTCAGTTGGTAGAGTGCTTGCATTCTACCCCGTGAGCTCGGGTACGAATCCCACCGAGGAGGGTGTCAGAAATGATTTCCTATTCGGTGTTTATTTCAAACCCCATAATAAAAATACTGGCAAGGTTTACTCAGCCTTCACAAGAAAGGAGTACCAGCCCCCTCGGGAGCTGGGAAACCCCCACTTCAACTGAAGTGGTTGGCGTAAGGCCGGCCCCCTTACCTGTAAAAATAAATAGGTTCAACTCGCCACATGCGACCCCTTCGGGGATAACGCGGCAAGAAGTTACACTATATGTGTAGCTTAGTTGCGTTGCCTTTGCGTTGTGAGGAAAAATGAGGTGTCGACAGGAAGTAGATCTCATGACTCCTTAACATAGGAGGTTAGACGAGAATAAAAACGGTTCAGTACCTATTTAGAGTTGCGAGAAACGTGTAGACATTCTTGCAAGTGATTGTTGACTTCAGAAGAACCTAACACGACACTAGAAGAAAAATATAATTTAGTAATAATATCAATATGATTTATTTGGTGAGCGCTGTTGTTATAGAAAGCGCCAATTTTAAACCAAGATTCAGTTGCTGTAAGGCTGTATGGAACTTTTTGGTAAAGGTATATGAATTTTGAATCCATATTTGAAAATATCAAATCTAATCTAAGTTTCCAAGATATGTAACATTGGGGATTCACATTACATGCATTCTCACAAGCAAACACGTACAAGTTCGCGCTTGCACATGCCGCATGTAAACATAAAACCCAGATCTCAAATGAACATACACCCTGCAACTCTTGCCGACCTTCCCTGAAACAGAGGTGATCTTGAACCATTGAAGCTAAGTGAACCATTTTCTACAGCATGGGTGGTCAGCCACATACCAGCCTCGAGGTACGAGGTACGTACGTACGTACAAGTCGAGGAACGTATACAACAGGTTACATTTTTTAGATCACAAATAATGATATGTATAAACATCAATACAAATACAGAATACAAAATTCTAATCTAAAAAGCCCTAGTAATATGCTACAATAAATATTAATTCAAGTTAAACTCCCACTAGAGGTGCTGTTTCTTTTTCCCTACTGTTTCGGGTAGATGCCATGGTTGTGTTTTGTGCTTGGGAACACAGGTGGAATATTGGTTCCGCCAGGTGGGAATATTCCAATAGATGGGCTCCGCAATTATGGTAATTGAATGATATGCCGGAATAGTCCAGGCTCCAATGACATGCAATATTGTACGCTGAAGCATTATACCCAGGGAGTATTATGGCTTGGTTATGATTTATGCTGCAATTAAGGTATTTTGTATTAAAGTGTCCCACATTAAAATGATGTTCCAAACAATTCCACTAAATACCACGCACGGTTTACTTGACGAATAGGTTGGTATGAGGCTGAACACGCATTTAAATCTAAGCTGCAAAGATATATATCATTTAAGATTCATATAAACGCATTCCCACAACCAGACATGTATAATTTCGCGCTAACACATGCCGCATGTGGACCTACAATTAAAAACCGAATCTCAAATGAACTTAAGCCCTGCAACTCTTGCCGACCTTCCCTGAAACAGGGGTGACATTGGCAAAGTGAACCATTTTTACAGTATAGGTGGTCAGCCTCATACCAACCTATAATTCAAGGAATACTGTTAAAAATGGTTCACTTCATCATTGTTACCCCTCTTTCAGGGAAGCTCGGCAAAAGTTGCAGGGCTTATACTAAAGTAACTAAGGATGATAAAATAAATCATTATTTAAAAATGCTTTATGATTTTCCTTTCATCATTAAGAGACTGGTTACATTTTAACACTTAAAATTTTACATTCCAGCAATTCAACTTCAACTCGACTACATTTTAATTCTCTCCATTGTCGGAGAAAACTTTGATAAACTTTTAAATTTACCTCTTATAGAGCTAAACTGATTTTTTATTTTTACCAACTTACTCTATATCTCATTTTAATGCTACTTAATTAACCATCAAAGTTATGAAAAATATATGTATTTCGCATTCGAAATAGGAGTTTTAATTTTAACTTTGTAGAGGCATTACCTTTGTAGGTATCCTTACACAATGACACTCTCTAAGATTGATAGCGTTTCTATACTATTAAGTATTAATTTAACCACCTGATGATGAGAACGGATGTTTGCGAAACCGGTTGTGGAATGAAAATATTTTTAAAGTAATCGTAAACAAAGTTGTTTTTACTTTTTATCATTTAAGAGTTTTAAGCTTACACGGCCGGCTGATGATGCTGATGAGTAGCTTTCCGGAATCTGTTGCCGTGGTCTGTGGGAGCTGAAGCCACCGGACGTTTCGCCCGTGTCTACGATAGACTTTGTTAGCGTGAAAGTGAAATGATGAAGATGATCTTGATGAGACTGTAATCATAGTAACACTTCAGCATTTTTCATTTTGTTGGCAAGAAAAATGGTTCTAATAACAACACAGTTAAAAAAAATATTCGGATATTAGACGAACCGTTATAAAAGAACAAACATTATTCTTATAACGTTTCGTCTAATATCCGATTACAAATTATAACTGTGTAGTTGTGACATTGTATGTCAAACGACCGTACTTTCAACTTAAACCGAACACGAAAAAGGATATTTATTTAAATAAGTTTTAAAACATTCAAAGCATCATTTTACTCTTCAATACGTTCTACGTTTCTAGGTTCTACGTTTGACGTTGTGGGATGTAAGTTCTACGCTTTTATTGAATCTTTAATGTCAGTTTGTACCTATACTCAATTTTAATAATTTATACAAGAAGACTGTCGTTAGTTTTCTTAACTGATATTCTCTGTTATTTCTGCTTGCTTAATAAAACTTTTTAAAAAAATGTGCAGATCTTACAGAGGCTGGGAATCGTGGATCTTTTGCCAATTCTTTCAGGGACAAATTTTTCGTTTAATGGACATATCTGTACGTTTTTTACACTTTTAATCTGTAGTTTAGGTAAACTAATTTTCTTATTGATTTTTTCTTACACATACATTATGATTAGTGTATGTCGCACACAGGTACGTGTTAGTTCGCGCTTACACATGGTGCATATGTGCAAACAAAATAGAGATACAAACAAATATTTCATATCGAATCTCGTGTATGAAGATGACTTTAAAATCAATAGAACACGTAGGAACACAATCTTAAAATAAATTGTGTGCAATAAATCAACTTAAGTTTTTGTTTAATTCAATCCGTAAATAATAACATTATTATTATATTCAGATGGGAAAACCATGCTTTCTGTTATTGAAGGTAAAAGAAGTGTAAAAGAAGAGCTTGTATGAAGAAGGTTATGACTCTGGAGGAAATGAAAGAAGTATGTAAGGATAGAAAGAAATGGCGGTTGATCTGTGATGTTGGCGGCTGGGGTTTGTTAAAGTAAAATTGGTTTTGTGATTTAGTTTTTTATGTCAATGTATATATTGTTATTTTATTGATTTTAAAAATGTAATTTGTCATGTATGTTCCTTGACTTATAGGTTGTTATGCGGCTGACCACCCATACTGTAAAAAAATTGGTTCACTTTGCCAATGTCACCCCTGTTTCAGGGAAGGACGGCAAGAGTTGCAAGGCTTATGTTCATTTGAGATTGGGTTTTTATATTGTAGGTCCACATGCGGCATGTGTTAGCGCGAAATTATACATATCTGCTTGTGGGAATGCATTTAATATAAATCTTAAATGATATATATCTTTGCAGCTTAGATTAGATTAGATTAGATTAGAAGGTACAAATATAGTAGCCAGAAATTGAAAGCATATTTTTTGGTTTGGTCTACGCCTTTTGTGGCAGAAATATATTACCGCTACAGTCAAACATGAATCATTTTCCAATGCACCACAAGACTACGTATACTAATCATATTTCTGTACCAATGATAAAAACTTAAATTCTATCGTAGCGTTTACCAAAATATGCAGGGAAACTAAAACAGCGCGTTCAGTGGTCGTTTAAGTTTTCATATTTTTTGGTACACACTCTGGTGGAGTTTGAACGTGAAGCTTCATGCTTGGTTTACTGATATCTTATTATTTATGATATGCAAGAGTATTGGATCGAGAAACCAGAATGCTGGTGCAAGCATCCATGTAAATGGAGCTATTCGACCGTTCATTAAAATACAACCAATTCATCCATAAAGAACTCGAGTTCTTAGATTTTTACATGGGTACAGTTCTCGAACTTCTTTTGTTATAAATTTTGCAACAAATTTAAGGTGCTTTTATATTTTGTTCTCAAATACATTTTCTAAACGGTCCGTCGTGCCCGGGTTGATTTAATAACGTTAAGTCGCTGGTATGAGCAACGGGATAAGTTGTCGAATTTGAGTCGCATTTGAGTTATTGAGAAAATCGCAAGATCGAACCCCGCCTGGATCGTGTCCTATCGACAATAACTTTGAACCTCAGTCAATATAATTCATTGGTTCATTTTCAATTAATGATTCATTAAAATAATGAATAATAACTTGATTGATACTCTATTATCTAAGTTGCAAGGATATATTAAGATTTAAAGCTCTCAAATGCATGCCCACAAACAAACACGTGTAGTTCGCGCTTACAAATGCTAAATGTGTAGGTACTTACAAGTAAAATACAAACCTCAAATAAATATAAGCCCTACAACTTTTGCCTACCTTCCCTGACACAGGGGTGACATTGGCAAAGTGAACCATTTTTTAGAGTAAGGTGGTCAGAAAATACTCAGAAAATCCTTTTTTACGTTTTTAAAAGTGCCACTACTAGATTGACATGAGGCTGAACACTCGTACTATAAAAATTGGTTCACTTTCCCTATATCAGCCCCAGCAGGGTGTATGCTCATTTGAGGTATCTAATCTAATCTAATCTAAATTGAAAATATACATATGTTACATTAGAGATTCACATTATATGCATTCTCACAAGCAGACCCGCACAAGTTCACACTTGCACATGCCGCATGCGAACCTACAACATCTCTAACAACATCTCTACAAAAAAAATCTCAAATGGACATACACCCTGCAACTCTTGCCGTCCTTCCTTGAAACTGGGGTGACATTGGCAAAGTGAACCATTTTATAGCATGGGTGGTCAGCCGCATAACAACCTATAAGTCAAGGAACAGTATGTGTTTTTATTTCGTAAGCTCGTACACATGCAGCATAATTATGTAAGCAAAAATTTACATACATCTACCAGAGGCATGCATTAAATATGAATCTTATGTGTTAATATTTTTTTGCAGAATACATTATAGACGAAGAACAAACTTGTATTAAACTTATTATTATGCATGCAAAAAGTTTTCCTTCATAATTTAGAAGTGCATATACTTTGTATTACATATCATTTTCTTTTTTCCCATGAAAAAATGTACAGATTTTTTTTTTGCTTTTCAGTGCGGACTAACTCCATCTGAGTTGGCTTAGGTTTGTTTATTAAATTTAAAAGAACAAAGCTGTGTTCTTTATTTGAGGGAAAGAAGTCAAGGCTGTCTGAATTTTAAAGTTAGCGCCCGAGTATACACCATCACGTTTACACTAAACCACCGAGTAAACATAAAGAAAAATATATAGAATATTCAACAGCGCTTTTAGTGAGTGTTTTAAGTATTCGCTTATGATATCTGTGGACTAAAAATTATTTTAACGAAAATAGACATTATATATCTGTTTCCACCTACTTACGAAAATGGTCATTAGTGAGAAAGAGAACAAAAAACTTCACAGTTGCATTTCCATGTGTAGAAAAAAGCTCGGGTGAATGTAAAAATGTTTCTAGAAAGGTGGCAGCATTACCGCGTGCGTACTATGCCCGGAACAGTCCGAGAATCAATCTTGTGATCGATAAAATGGACGAATTTTAAAGGAAAAAGGCAATATGGTATGTGTAGTAATTGAGTGCCAAAACACAAAATAGAGAAAAAAGGTAAGATTTGGCACGTAAAAACATGTTTTGTATGACTACACAACTGCAACGTTTGACAGGACAGACACAAAAGTGGTAGATAGTGTGTATCAACGCAGTAAGTTAGTTTCTTCTCTTCTATGTTATTACTGAATGGTTTCAAGTTCTATAAATTATTTTCTGTTTACGCGCTGTTTGAGTATTTAAGTACGCTGTGCTTTATACTTGAGGTAAAAATGTCGGTGCGAAGGTGGAGAGAGAAAGTGAAAATGGGTTTTTTTATTTTCTTTCTTACATTTTCAACAACATCATTTGGCTCTCGGAAATTAACTGCCGTGAAAAAGTGGAACAAACAAAATGATTCATGGAGATACTTTTGGGCTTTTTCTAGATGATTTGTTTATGATTGTTTCACCTCAACACATGAACGGCGTCTTCAGAGTAGAAGATGAAACATTGACAAATTTATTTTAAGAAGCTATTAACAAACAAAATGAGAGATGTAGATTATGTGTGTAGACATTTTTGAGTTTATTTTTACCTACTGAGGCTCCTGAAGATGCCTTTATAAGCGAATAGGTTTGAGAAAAAAAAAAGCGTGTTACAACTTTGTTTTTCCTATTAAATTAAAAATAAAAATACAATGGCCTTTCACTGTGTTAACAAAGATACCCAATTCAAACAATTATTCGTTCTCATCTATTTATGTTCGGCATTTATACAAAAATAATGATCACCTTAAGCTTATTGTCTAGAGATTCTTCTTTTGGGGCTACTTTTTGTTCCTGAAGCCCAAGATTGTTTTTTTTTTCACTGCTTCACCGTTACCCATGTAGAGCATCCTCAAAGAAAAGCAAAAAAAGAATCCATAACTTGAAACTTGCCGTGATGTGAATAAATAAATAAGTAATATTTAAATAAGTATTTTTTTGTAAATAAACATACAGAATGTGTAAGCACAAATATTTACATATTTTCTTGTGGGCGTCAATAATTGTGAATCTAATATTTTATTTTGCTATGATAAGAAATTAAAAGTGTTCTTTAAATTGTGCAAATAACTTTCAGATGTTTTTTTCCGTTGCACATAATATGATGTAGCTGGATAAATTATTCTTGTATCAACAATCACTCTAACAGACATTTCATCCATGGATCATCGTTTTTTTGTATTAAAAATTCCCGTTAGTCTGGTCAATAGCTCAATTGGTAGAGTGCTTGCATTCTATGCCGTGGGCTCGGGTTCGAATCCCACCGAGGGTGTCAGAAATGATTTCCGGTTTCGGTGTTTATTTAAAACCCAAAATACAATACCGGCAAGGTTTACTCAACCTCTACAAAAAATGAGTACAGCTCACTTGGGAGCTGGAAAACCCCCACTTCAACTGAAGTGGTTGGCGTAACGCCAGCCACCTTACCTGTAAAAATAAATAGGTTCAACTCACCACATGCGACCCCATCGGGGATAACGCGGCAAGAAGTTGCACTATATGTGTAGCTTAGTTGCGTTGTGTTGTGTGGTGGTAGAGCTATGGATTAGCTGTGTGTAAATAACACCGTAAGAACTTTACTTTCAACTCTCAGCGGGAAGGTGTCAGGTCTCAAAAATTTCCAAAAGGATGATAAATGAAAACATTTCACGGAGTAAGGGGCTCTCGTTTATACGTCCCAGTATCAACAACACAAACGTAATATATTTCCAGGATTAATGCAGTGAAACGAGAAGTGTAAAAAGAAGTTTCGCGTCAAAAAAAAAGAGCGGTGCTAAAAAAGTTGGCGGGATACAAATGGTCGGCGGTCTGCGGGGAGGAAGATGAATAAATAAAGAAGGATTGAGCTGGCGGAGAGATTTCTCATGTGAGTGTTTAAAATTCTGCGAACCGCACGCTCCACTGTTAACGTTTATTTGTGGACTAACAATGCTAGTTTTTCCTATTTATAAATTTACACTTCAATACGTGAAATCGTACTCTTGACTTTAAAATACGTAGGGGAGTATTTCAATTGATTTTATTTTCATTGACTCTGGATGTAATGAAAGAAGTATGTGAGGACCGAAAAAAATGACGGTTGAGCTGAACGCTGGCGGTTAAGGCTAAGAGCTCGTTCCCACTTGTCGGGTGTCAGATTCGTATATTAATCGAAGGTTCCAGTGGCAGAACATTATGTATGGAGCTATTCACACTTGTCGGAAACCGATTTTGTCCGAAATGATATGCAACTGGAACCTCCGATGAATATACGAATCCGACACCCGACAAGTGGGAACGAGCTCTAAGGCTTTCAAAATTTAATTTTTCATTTTGTATTGAATACGTTTTGTAGATTTTTTTGTTGTTTTATATACTTAACTGTAATTAATTGTTTGTATTCCTTAATTTATATGTTGGCATGAGGCTGACCACCCGTACTGTACACAAATGGTTCACTTTGCCAATGTCACACTGTTTCAGGGAAGGTCGGCAAGAGTTGTAAACCTTATATTCATTTGAGATTGGGTTTTATATTGTAGACAAGGTTCACATGTGGCTTAAACGAACCTCTTTCATATCCTCGACATTCATCACTCCCTTCATGCATGTCCTTCTCTTTTTCTGTCTCTTTAATAATAATCTTTAGATTGCAGAATCAATCTCTCAATACGTACATATATTTGTATTCGACCGGTCCGTAGTCTAGTGGATAAGCTTTAGACTCATAAATAGAAGGTCGTGTCACCGGTCACTAAAAGTTAATCCAAGCTTAAAACAACTGAGTCTTCCTTGAGAATTGGCGCTTTCTATAGCAACGGCCAAGCTTGCAGAGGGCTCTTGGGGTGTGATATACACAAAACAGCGCTCATCAAATTAATCATCCTAATATTATTATTATTATTATTCGTGTCGATAGCTCAGGTGGTAGAGTGCTAGCATTCCATGCCGAAAGCTCGAAATCGAAATTCCCACCGAGGGTGTCAGAAATGATTTCTCGTTTCGGTGCTTATTTCAAACCCCAAAATAAAATGCCGGCAAGGTTTACTCAGCCTTCACAAGAAATGAGTACCAGCACTCTCGGGAGCTGGGAAACCTCCACTTCAACTGAAGTGGTTGGCGTAAGACCGGCCCCCTTACCTGTACAAATAAATAGGTTCAACTCGCCACATGCGACCCCTTCTATATGTGTAGCTTAGTTGCGTTTTTTTTTTTTGCGGGTACCTATACATAAACTGTACATAATTATATGAAATTTGGTAAAGTTTAAATGTGTGAAAGAAATTGAGAAGGGATAAAAGTGAACACATGAAAAAAACACGTTATATATTATATGGGAATATATATGTATGTATCTGCCGAAACAGACAAACCAAAACTTTGGCCTTTCGCCTTGAAAGGTTTCGGGAAGTTTTACTTTGGGAAAGATTTAGTTTGAAACGAATTGGGAAATCTGAAAACAAATCTATTACTGTTTCTCTCGAGATGGAAATCTCAATGTTGAATAAAGTTTAACAAATCATAAAATAACACTTAATGTCGTAAAAAAACATAATTTTGTACTTCAAAAGGATTTTAATTATAAAACAAGTTTTTCTTTACTAGTACAACAGATTTCCATTCCACGCCGAGAGCTTGAGCTCGAATCTCATCTAGGTTTCATAAATAATTTCCCGTTTCGTTGTTTATTTCAAAAACCCAAAATGAAATACCGTCAAGGTGTACCAGCCTTCACAAGAAATGAGTATCAGCTCCCTCGAGAGCTGGGAAACTCTAACTTCAACTGAAGTGATGAGCGTAAAGCCAGCCTCCTTACCTGTAAAAATAGATTCCACTCGCCACATGCGAAACCCTTCGGATATAACGCGGCAAGAATATACTATTATATTGTAGCTTAGCTCGTTTGCGTTGCGTTAAGGTACATTTTTTTCAAGACTGTTCATGACATTTTTAAAAACTTATTTTAAAGAAAATTTATAAAAGAATGATTAGTTAGTTTCAGACACTGTAAAATTAAGCGCCCTCCATCATCATTAATGTGATTGTAAAAAATATGGAGTCGATGACAAAGTGGTCTGTCTGGCACAGACAAGCATCGATATATAAGAACCAAATAACTTCTATGCTCGCGGTAATAGATACTTGTGAAAATCATCCCGTCGTAATATTATTGAATTCGGAATTTATCAGATATTTTCATACTTTCAACAACAATAGTAACAAATACCGTTGCCATGGTAATTTCATGGTTTCTATGGTGATATAAAAATAGATTGAAGACGGAGTAGAGACACGTTGCTTACATAGAAAATGACAAAAACATTTCATATGTCGTGAACGAGACAGCCCTATCAACAATGTATGGTGTTAAAGACGGTGCATCACGTCGATTGGAACTAAATCACATTCATAGCCCCTCCACTGAATTACTACTACCATGCAGACAAGTCATTGCATCGAGTCAATTTATCACTAGTACAATGCCTCTGTTCGGAATTAATTTTCAATTAACAAATAATGACACTTTTTCTTCAACACTAATTTAAAAAATAATTGTACTTTTTCTACTCGGCACAAATTCCAGAGAGTGGTGGCGTCACACGGCCGAGTTGGTGACAAAACACAGAGTCAACAATCTTTAATCTTAGTTGCAAAGATATAATACCACAAGCGGATACGAGTAAGTTAACTTTTACAAATACCGCATGTGCACAGATGAACATAAGCCCTGCAACTTTTAAGAACCTTCCGTGAAACAAAAGTGACCTTGGCTAAGTTAAATATTTTTTACTTTATGAGTGGTCAGCTTCATATCAATCTAAAGGTCAAGGAATATATAAATATTTGTGTTAATATATTATACACTACAATTGGTAAGCGCTTTTTTTGTGTCAATCACATCTCAAGAGCCCTTTGCGAGCTTGACCGTCGCTGTATAAAATGCGTTTCTGTAAAGTTGGATGGACATTTCGTAAAATAAAATAAATGTATGAAAACTCACTAGGGGCGCTGTAGTATATTCCATACATTTTTATAATAGCTCGATAGGTGGAAATTTACGCGACGCTTTATATACGGTGAAGTACTCCGAGTATAAAACATTGCGTAAAACCAAAAAATATGTGGAAACTAAATCAGTCACGAGGGGTGCTGTTGTATATTCCATACAATTTCTATATACGCGACGTTTTTGTAGCATACAAGACTGTCCATATTTTAGCCATTAACCTTTTTGGCGGGAAATACAGCAATTAATATTCAGCGCTGGTTTGTTTTACTCTCGTTAGCGGTACGTGGCTGTCCACCTAAATTCCATGCGGGAACATACACGTTGTAGAAATAGCGACACGACAAAGCAAGCACTACATCTCCGTTTACAGTAAAATCTCAACCCCAAGTATAAGATTTTACGTTACAACTTCATATCTAACAAAAATGTATGGAAAGTAGCGGGATCACTAGAGCCACTGTTAAAGTTTCAATATATTTTTTGGGAAATGTATTTGTTAAATTTTAGGGTAAAGTTTATACTCACAGCACAACGCAACAAAGAATTGCAGGGTAAAGTTCATTTAAGATTTGTGTTTTTTTTTTGCTACAAAATAAAAGACAATCCCAACCAGTTGGTGAGTTACAGGTTGTATGTGCCTGTCTACTACAGTCATAGATGAGAGTATTACTTATTTCAGGTACCGATTATTTAGTTATTATTTTTAACTTACATTCCTTGATTTACAGGTTGGTAGGTATGAAGCTGACCACCCATGACCAAAATGATTCTCTTTGCAAATGTCCCCTGTTTCAGGAAAGGTCGGAATAAGTTGAAGGGTGTATGTTCATTTGCGGTTTGAATTTTAAATCTTAATGTACGAGTATTTTTGCAACTTAGATTATAGACACACATACTTACATCAAAGCTGTTTTACTCGTATATCTGATGATTTGTGATCAAAATAACCTATAAGTGAGAGAGTTGTACAAAATAATATTTTACAAATTCTAACACGTAGCACATACGGGTACTTTTTTCAAATAGATTTGTGACGAGGAATGCGGTATTAACATTATCAAATAATAAATTATTATTTTGATTTTTTGATGGATTATTAATTCATAAATACCGAATATGTGTTCAACCAGGTTCAAAGTTATTGGCAATAGGGCACGGTCCATGCTGGGCTCAAACCTGGGATTGTTTAAATAACGCAAATTCTAGTACCGATGCATTATCCCCTCGATCATACCAGCAACTTTATATTAATAGGAAATTTATTATAAAAAAAAAACTCACACCATAACTATGTAAATTCTGTAACAGAAACAATATTAAAATATCTCTCTGGAGAATAAATTACTCACACAAATAGAGAAGGGTTGTTTTTCACAGCGCATCTGATAAAAATGTTTTAGGTTTGAAAATATATCACCCTGCTACGTCATCGTACTTCACGTTTACTCTCGCATGTTTTTCACATTCATTCTCATTCAAAATTTTACTTTTAATAAATTAGACTTGTGCTTTAAAAAAGTCTCTAAAAACCGAAAAATGGTGGTTGATATGAAATGTTGGCTTTTTGAAAAGTAAAGCTTGTCGGTATGCTATTTTTTGGGTTTCAAATAAATACCGAAACAGGAAATCATTTCTAACACTTTGAACCTGAGCTCTCGGCATGGAATGCAAACACTCTACCAACTGAGCTATAGATCCGACTGGACTTAATAAAGATTAAACTGATATTGACCGGTCTGTAGCCTGTAATTGGTTAACACTTTGGAAACGTAAATGGAATGTTGTGGGTTCGAATCACAATCAATCAAGTGCGTTAAAAATATGCCAAAAAAATTCAGATAATATGGTCTTCGCTACCAAAAACCGGTCACCAAAGTGTCATCCAGACTTACAGCAACTGGGTCTTGCTTGAGAATTAATTAAGAGTACAGCGACGACCAAGCTTGCAGAGGGCTCTTGAGGTGTGATTCACACAAAAACGCGCTCACCAAATAAATCATCCTAATATTATTGTTACTATTTTTATCATACAACTTTTTTAAGAACGTTTTATACAGAAAGGGATAATGCGGTTGAATTAAATTGACTTGAAATAATGAGTTTGCGGTGCATATTCTTTTGTTCATCTCCTCACGCCGCATTACTGTTTCCTCCCAGAGGAAATCTCACGATCGGCTGCGAATAGAAATAAAAGCAAGTCTGGGCTACGATAGTGGTTAATGAACAATGCTATTTTATAAAGAGAAAAGAAAGACAATGAAAGTGTTTAAAAATACACGTGTAAAATAAAGGATATCCTTAACCCAACTAAAAAAAAACGCAACTGAACTACACATTTAGTGTAGCTCTTTGCCGCGTTCTCCCTACAGTCGCATGTGGCGAGTCTATATCTATAATAATCTATAATCTAAGCTGAAAAGATATGCAAACATTTAAGGCTCATATTAAGTGTATGTCCACGGAAAGGCACACGTAGGTTCGCACTTACATATTTTACATGCGTGCATACAAATAAACAAAACCTCACATGACCATAAACCTTGCAACTCATGCCGCCTATCCCTGAAACCGGGGTGGCATTGGCAAAAGTGAACCGATTTTTACAGTACGGGGGGTCAGCCTCATACCAACCTATCAGTCAAGGAGCGAAACTATTTATTTTTACCGGTAAGGGGGTAGGTCTACGCCAGCCACTTCAGTTGAAATAGAGGTTCACCAGCTGACGAGGGGCCTGGTACTCATTTCTTGTGAAGGCTGAGTAAACCTTGCCGATATTGTATTTTGGGTTTGAAATAAACACCGAAACGGAGAATCATTTCTGAAACCCTCGGTGGGATTCGAACCCGGGCTCTCGGCACGGAATGCAAGCACTTTATCAACTAAGCTATCGACCGGATATGTTTGTAATATATGTCATCCTTCCTCGTCGTCTGCCTTTCTCAGTCGACTCCTGTACGTATGCCTCCTCTAATCTTTAAAATTTTGAGGTAGTTGGTAAGAAGTCACTACGTTTGCCAGACGGGTTAGTGCCTACCTTTTAGGGGCTACTTGTAAAAAATCACACTTTATTTATATTTTTGTCTGGTTGGAGTCTGGTGCAACATGCCCTAAGTATTCACATCTCATTTTAATGTCAATAAATAGACCCTGTTCAAAAAAAAATTATATTTTTTTCTGCATCTGGTGATGATTAGAAAGTATATGTTGCAAGAATAGATGGATGTCGTGGTAGAGGAAGACCGAGAAAGGTATGGATGGACATGATTTCCGAAATTATCCGAATATCCAGAGTCGTAATAAAAGGAGAGCTTGTATGAAGAAAATGAAAGAAGTATGTAAGGATAAAACGAATTGCGGTTGATCTGTTATGCTGGCGGCAAAGCTAGGGT